>QXTE01000046.1:7778904-8017582 GCA_003942145.1 Platysternon megacephalum
TATATATATATCTTCCTTCTGTATTTTCCACTACATGCATCCGATGAAGTGAGCTGTAGCCCACGAAAGCTTATGCTACAATAAATTTGTTAGTCTCTAAGGTGCCACAAGTACTCCTATTCTTTTTGCGGATACAGACTAACATGGCTATTACTCTGAAACCTGTCATTAAAGAATTGGGTGTCCATATTACATCAGTGGTTAGACGCTTCTAAGCTCCATCTGTAAACAGGCTATCTCGGGGCCAGATTTTGCCACCAGTGCTCTTGTTTGAGTCGTACCCTACTCTGCAAGTAGTCCCATTGAAATGAATTTGCTAGATTTTGCTTGTAGCCCTATGTAAGGGGCACTGCATTGGTGAGCTGCCCCGTTGACTGTACAAGGAAGGGATGGGATCTTAGAGAGGCATGACTCCCTTTTGCTCGCCACTTACTCCAGAGGTCAATACCAGCTGCAAATTCCTTCTTCCTTTGCAGTGGCCAAGCCCTTCTGGAGGTGTGTTGTGGAGGTAGAGCTAAGGCAGGGTGGGGAAAGCAGCAGGCATGCAGCACTGCCTCACTCCCATGCTTAGTTTAAACCTAAGATGAGACTGCATTAAACTGAGTTGCTTTTTCTACAATGGAGCTATCTCAGTCTCTTTTCCCCTTAAACTGCAGGTCTCTGACCAGTGAATATCCCAATGGAGTTTCCTCCACCTCCCTTGGAGACTGTGACAGTCTAACATCTTGGGTCAGGAAATTTTTCCTGATCGTCAGCCTAAGTTTTCCTTTCCTTAACTTCATCTCATTGTTCTTTTATAGATTCATCCTCAGTAAAAAAACATTGAAAGTGTCATTCAGAAGCCCCTTCAGGATCCACAAAGAGCCAGAATTAACATTTTCACCTCCGTTTACTTTTCAATGTCCAGAAATTGGGCAGGATCCTCAGCTGAAGTCACGAGGGCTAGCTACATTAGTTCACAGCAGCTGAGAATCTGGACAATTGTATCTACAGGGTTGAGTCTCCTCAGAAATCATGAGTCACTTCACAGAAGCTGCTGATGCTACACCCTCTTAAAACTGGTATAAATGGGGCTAGAATCAGGCATAGTGGAATTACCCCAGTGTAAGTGAGAGGAGTGTTTGGACCACTCTGGGGAGAGATACCACCAGGAACTTCCAATACTGTCAGCCGTAATAGTAGAGGCAGGGAGGTAAGTGGCTGTTCTCCCTCAGGAACATGAGCTTCAGCCACAGATGCCACTTCTGGACAACAGAAATAAAACGAGATACAATTGTTACCAGCCTAAAACACCTTAGGATAAATCTCATGAGGAAGTGGGCTAACAGAAGTATTTCCCCTCATTTGAGTCCTTGGGACTACATTTCCACTCACAAATTACAGGGCCACCAGGAGCTTGCAAAAATATTTCCCATCATTGTGTCCCAAAACACACACTTTTCTGGCTAAAAAGCAAGCCCTGCATTGAGCATTTGCTGCTCTGTAAAAGTACTGATGGACAGAAAGAGAGAAGCAATGTGGAAGTCAGGTAACGTGATGGATAGAATAGGCTGCATTTTCACCGCTGGTGGTCAAAATACCACGTAGGATACGGCGTGTAATAAGTATGGTGGTTCAGAGGGGATGTAAGATTCTGGGTCGGTAAATGGAGTTGATAAATGGAGTCTTCTGTTCATCTTGACCACATAATAGCTCATTTTTCCATACTGCAATATTTTCCATACTGCTCAGCTAAACAGCGTAAATCAGACCCTCTCTAAGGGTCGGCGGAATCAGTTTTCATGCTAAACAATTCCAGGGCCAACCTACCAAAGCCTTAAGTTATGCCAGTTAAAGTCAATAGCTTTGTGGTCTTTGGTCCACCATGGAATGAAATGAAAGTAGATTGCCATGTCCTCCTCTGTACCATGGAGTAACTAACATCTGTTTAGGCGGGAAAGTAGACTTTCACAATGGATATTTGATTGGTAATGGGAATGATTCACAAGAAAAGAGCTAACTGAGGGAGTCCTCTGTTGTGTACTGATAGATGGGTAGCTTTGCATACTATGAAGAATCCACCTTAATCTCTTGAACAATGTCTCTTACAAATTAAGGGGTGGCAGCCATTCCTTTCTGTGTTTTGCGGAGGAGTAACAAAGAAGTTCCTGCTGACTGGGTGCTGTGTTCTTTCATTTCAGAGAGAGCCTGTTTGAGCTGAAAACTTAACATGTGCCTTCTCACACTAGTTGAGACTGATAACGGATGCTTCGGACCTGTGACAGTCATAAGTCAATCCAGACTGGAGTTTCCTCCCTAGGTTAGATGAGTGTCAATTGTGAAGTCCCCTGCATTCAGCAAAGGGTAGGTAAGAGTCACCCACGCTTTACAGATGGGGAAACTGAGATGCTGAGAGTGTTAGAGGCTCCCCCAAGGCCAGCGGTGAGTCTGTAGCAGAGTCCGGGATAGAACCTAGATCTCCTGCCGCCCAGGGGGTGCTTTCGCCGCAAGACTTTCCTTCCCCTCATTCATTCAATCGTTTTGTAGGTTTGCTAGAACTCTCTCAATGTTGAGGATATAAACTGAATGGCCTGGGTCACTATGTTGGGAGTAAAACAATGTCTAGGGTCAAAAAGAATGCACCAAATGCACCAAAACTGGAGCACACAATCTACACCTGACCCTTCCTCCTTCAGAACGACTGGCAGCAAAGACAGGAGTGCTCCACTGCCATCTAAGGGAGTTGGACAGCCCAGCCACAAACAGGTCTCCATTCCTGCTCACCAAACCAGCCAGGTTTAACAACACTAAGCAACCAGGTTACCCAGCCAGGGGAGCTGACCTACCAGAGTGCCTACCCCAGGAAGGAATCAGCAGCAAATTGCTTTTGGTGAACAGTAGCTGCCTGTTGGAATGGCAAGGATGTTTTGAAATGGTTGGGGAAATAGGTGTGACCTGTAAAGAGATGCTCGCCCAGAACACACTGGCATTTGCTTATTTTATTCATACAAAATAAGTCTAGTGTTACCCCTTTTGACCTGAGCAGTGAGCCAACATTTGCGGTCCTGCAGGTTGTTTCATTAGGAGGATAAATTGATGATGGAGGCAGGTGTTTCTTTGGTACAATCCTGTTTATTTACAAAGAACGTACAAAATCTTGTGTCCCTGAACAAGGTAGGAATCAAACAGCAGGAGATGGTTTCCTTGCTCAATATCCCAAGCCTCTTTTTCCAGCCAGCACTCTTCCCAAAAAATTCTCTCTCAGGGCCATGCTACACATGCTTCTCCAGCTGGCTTTGCTTTCTGCTGCCTTCTGTCTGCTTCTATGGCAATTCTGGCTGGCTGTCTACACACACAGCTCCACCAGAAACAATTACCCAGCCTTCTGAGGTTGCATTCAGCCCCCAACGAAATCCTTCTGCTCATGTAGTTCAGCTGTTTACAACCCTTGCATGTGGCCTCTGTTTTGGGTGGTGGCCCCTGTTGTTCCAGTTATCTTACTCCAAAAGGAGTCTAACTGCGTCTTCCATGTATCCTAAATGAAGGACCGCTATTACGCCTACCAACTGCCAGCATAACACTATGCTCCACCATGTTGTGCAGGAATCTGTGTTGAGCAACCACCTAATCTCATTGATATAACACTTCTGCAGCCTCCCCTTATCCCTCACAACTGTTTTGTTACCCCTTCACCCCTTGCTGCATCACTGGATTAGAAACCATTTCTGCTTCTCTGTACCGCATGGTGCCTGGCACACTTTTTGGTGCTATAAAGAAAGAGAGATTACATATACAGTATATGTGTACTGTGTATATATGAGTACATATATAGAGGCTATCTAGATGGTTTTGTGTGTAATCTCTCTCTCTCTCTCTGATTGATATAGATATATAAAATCACACACAAAAACTACATTAAAAACACATTTAAGATAATCAAAAGTTAGGAAATGGCTGAAAGAAAGCGGCCTGTGTAACCTTAATTTGGCCTCCTTGTGCATAGATATTACGATATGACATGATCACATGCTATTTCTGCCACCGGACCCCTGACTCATTTAGTGCACAGGATGGATAGTACTCACTTAATGTACAGCTATTCAGTATTGCGTGTTCTCCTCGTTCAGTGTGTCTGTCTGGTTGGAAGCCAAAGAAGAGCACCTCAGTTCATGAGGGTCCCTTTCCTGCTGCTTCTAAGCATATTCATGCTGCTGAATTTATTGTAAAATTCCAGTAGGTTACATTCATTAACCAAATGGGCTACTACCAGGTTAAATGCAAGTACCTGATTGACGCAGGTGGGGTTGAAGAGCAGGGATTACATGTCTGTTTGTTTTGAGTGTATTTCAGAATGTTTTGGAAGCAGTTGATAGCTTTCAGGCTTATAGCATTACTGGCACCAATGCGGGGAGTGGAAGGATGTTCTTGACAATGATAGAGTTGGCTCCTGGGGGAAATTATGATATTGCCATCCAGTTTAATGACCTTAAAGATTCCAGCCCGGATGTAAATCACACTGGATTAATATGATACATGAAGCACAGGCGGCCTCCTGTAGCATGAATTAGATGCTTACCTTATGACCCAAGGCAGAACAAAAGGGGGGACTTTACTTGGCAATCTGGTATGAGTTTGCATGTGGAAATGCTATGCTGAATGTGACAAATGAGGGTAAGAAAGTGTTGATGGGCTGAAGGAATAGCGGGGCTGTGCCTATCATCTGGCCTGGCTTTGTGCTTGTCGGGAGGGATGTCCCACCCAGTGACAGGTTTTGGCATTTCACATATTTTGCAACAGGGTGGCTGGAGCAAAGCAAGAGAGCCGTGGGGTATAAAACCCCTGTGCAATCAACACATAGAACAGCAAAGATTTCCTTGCAGCTGGGATGAGCTGCGAACACGACACACACATTTGTTTCATTTAATTTCTGTGAAGGGGAGTCTAACTCTTCCATTAAAGAGTTTTCTGACATTATCAGAGCATATGTTGTTATTAACAATCATGGTCATTATCATTTCTAGTGAGCCAGGGTGTTTTTACAAACAGAATAAGATGAACAAAGACAAGATGCAGGATTGCAGGGAAGGAGGGATTATTGGTGGGGAGGGAATCCTGGAAGATGGGGGGTTTGGAGGAGGGGTTTAGAGGAGGAGGAAAAGAGGAGGCTAGGTGGCCAGGGACCGAGAGACTCTTCCACGGTTGCAGCATGTTCAATGGCGAAGAGTGGAAGGAAGACCCAAAAGGAGCCATTAGGCAAAAGTATGGAGAGAAGCCTATAGGCTGAGAGAGAGGAGAGCAGAGCAAAGACATAGGCTGGGTGATCTAGGTGAGGAGGCAGAGCTTGAAAGATAAAGACTCATTGGAATAGTTCTTGGAGGTAGTACACACAGGGAGAGAGGAATAATCAGGCACCATGGGGCCCAGTCCTGCAGTGTTTGCACTATCTCTACCATTGAGTAAGGGCTGCAGAAATAGGACCCTCCTTATAAAAACTCCCCAGTGACTCTGCTCATTCAGAAAAGAGAGAGGAGCAAAAGCAGAGGGGAGTTCAAACGAGTCTAGCAGGAGCCTAAACTGGTATAAATTATACTTTATTGCAGCTTCCCCATGGCTGGATGTTACTGATACGTTCCCAACAGAGACTCCCTCTCCCCACCCACACTTATCAACCTCTGACTTACACCCACACCTTTGTACCCTACCTCTGAATTTGGCCCATTGAACCTGAGTGTAAGGGAGGCCAGAGGGAGTACAGCAAGAAAAACGACAGCGGAGAGTGTAAAATTATATCACATAGGCCATTCCCGCCTTTAGCTAACACTTTCCTACACTTTCCTTTGGTTCCTTGCATGCAAATGGCACCAGTGGAGAATCCTTCCTGCTCTGTAGACGTCTGTAAGTGGGTGTAAACTGGTGTGAGGAAGACCAGCTTGCACTACTTTACTCATCATCTCTGAATCTGGCTCAGTCTTCACCTTGCACCGTAAATTTGCCTTGGATAGCTGCAAAGAAGAGGAAGTTTATAACTAATTAATCTGAATATACCACTGCTAAGCTGATGGGCTATGGAACCAGGTCACCTGTTCAAGTCCAGTCTAGAGTTGACAAAATCAAGGAAGTTCCTGGGAGTTTTGTCTAAGGAGCAGGCTCCAGAAATGTTAAGAAATGATGGGTACTGAGTGGCCTAGATAAAATGAGTGTTTGGGTCACAGTACGAATCACAGCAGGCAGATATCTAGATCACAAAATCACTAACACAGCTGGCTCCTTTGTGGGCTTTCTCTGTGACAGTGCCAGGGAATGAATACGCCACTCTGTGCCAAGCAATGAATAGGCCAGTATTTGACCTTTCCTTTCACCCTTAGGTCTGTAGCTGCTAGTCTGACACCTTTCCTGAGCCATAAAATCACATTTTAAAAAATAATGCCCCTAATTTATTATTTTGCTGGATGAGGTACCAGCAAAATTGTGCAGAAGTCATACAGCAATTATAGACATTGCATCTTATTTCTTCTGGTATGATGCCCTCCAAAGCAGCAAGAAGGAATACACAAGTGGGCACTTTGATATGCCCACAGTGTCTGAGATACTCCTCTGAAAACACAACAAAGTCTAACACTGTTGCGTGAAGAAGTCTAAGTCCCATGGTTTTTTGCATAAAACTTCCCTCATGTGGAAACATGCACGTAAATTACTAGCAGCCCTAAAGTTAGCATAAATCAAAGCAAGAAGTCAGCTGCCACTGGCCCTTTAGATGAAGTCCCCACGTCTCAAATGGAGCCGAGCTAAAGTAATACATCCCATCCAAGAGTCTGAATGGGCCATGGCTGCAATGGACTGGCACAAAGCTACCATTATGCCACAGACTGCACCTGCTTCTGGAGCTATTGCAGCCCTGTGTAGCAAATATAGAGGGCACCTGGCAACATGGCATTTCCTGAAGCCTGCAATGACAAGACTAAAAAAAAAAATCCCAATAAACAGATGGTTTCTATGGAAATAGGAACAATATGGAAACAATAAAGGACATTGCAACTGCGATAAATGCATTTTTTTTTCAACTAAACTGTCAAGCCTATCCTTAGTGGGTGGTAAGGACAAGCCCAAATTCAGGTGGCTCCCCTATCCAGAGAATGGGATATTGTTTTTAAAGTACATTGCTCCTCACATGGAATAAGAAAGATTAGAATCACAATGATCCACTGAGCAGTGTCTGTCACTGAGCATAAAGCCTGAAAGAAAAAAAAGTAGTGACTTTGCTAGAAATAGGCCATCTGCAAAGGGATGTTAATTTCCAAACCTTTTGACTGCACCCCCGAATTATGAGCTTGGAAAGTAGAAACATCCAGACTGAAAACAAGCAATTAATGCCAAGCAGAATATAACAAACAGGAGCACATGAAGCAAGGAGGTGGTCAAAATTCACAGAGAAAACACAAAATCTCATTTTAGTTCAATTAATTTGGTGCAAATCTTAGGAACATAGGAACAATCAAACTGGATCAAAGCAGGCAGACATCTTCTAGGCCAGTATCTAAACTCCATCAGTGCCTAGTTTCACCTACTTCACACACACACACACACACACACACACACACACACACACACACACGAGACAGGGCCCATGGAACTACATATCCTCAGAACATTTCAAAAATTCCCATGATGAACCCTTAGGGTGCATCCAAGTGTAAGCCAAGCAGGGAGGGGTTGAGACAAGCCCCAGCATGGGGTAATTGCTCTATATAGTCCTAGCGTTTGTTTTCCCAATTGCAATATTTGTCTTTACTTGTATGTTTCTCAGGCTGTCCCGAATACTAGAGACTCAAATCTCTGCAGCCAGAGAAATTCAATAAAATCATCCAGCGATTGCATGTGCACATATTTTGAATCAGCCAGGCTGGACCAAGGGGTATATAATTAAGGGTAACGAGATGAAATTGGGCAGAAGAAAATGTAAGCTGACTAGCAGTAGAAACAGTGAGATCTGTTAGACTGTGGAATAGTCTCCCTGGGGAGAGGGCAGACTTGGGGTCTCTGGGAGCTTTATTTGGCTGGGCTGGATTGCTAGTGTAAGCCCTGTGGTTTGAAGCCTTAGAGATAAGGGGGCTCACTATCATCAGCTGTTGGGGAAATGAGAAGAACGGCCCAGAGCTGCTTAACAACTGGGTGTGGGCAGGGGCTCCACCGGCAAGGGAGTTCTCTGCCGGCGTCTATCGGAGAGCATGGGGAATTAACTGAATGGGCCAGGCCTCATTTGCATTTCAGGTTTATGTGATGGTTTGGGGCATTCTGATTAAAATCAATTAAGTCAGGGGTGGTGGTGGAATAAAATGCAACTGTTGGCAGATGAAGGGGCAAGAAATCTACACCAAATATGCCAGGGGTCACCCTGACTCATAGGTGCTGTCGCACCCTTGGCATGAAGTAGTAATAAAACCCAAACCCCCATAATAAAAACTGTTCCAGCACCACGGCCCTGACAGACTAAAGTCAGGCATGGTTGGGTAAGGGAGCCTGGACAGAAAGCCTAGCAGAAGGGGAGGGGCTTGTGCCTGTCTGGTGGTGGGGATACTATCAAAGACCCTAGATGCCATTGATCCCTCTCTAAGAGCGGAGACTGCTGCAAAAGAGTGGACAGGGTAGAGCAGTGGCATCTCTGAGGATTGGAGCAGCGGAGGCACCGTCAAGGCAGTGGATGGTGCAGAGCAGTGGTAACTGGTGCAGAATTAGGCAGCTTAGGCTGAAGCCACAGGAAGAGCAGCCTACCTACGAGACTCTGCTGTGGGCCTCCCTACTGAACAATTAAAGCTAAAATCACTCCAGCTGCGCCAGGCAATGGAGCTCCCAGAGCAGCCCAGGGAGCACTGGGCTGCTAGAATCCTTGGACTTCTCCGGCCCAGGACAGCTAACTCTGAGTGGGGAGCTGGGGAGGAGGGAAGTGGCTAGAATGCACCAGCCACTCACAATGGCCAGGACCAGTGAGGTTGGCACTGCTGTTAAGACATCCTGGGGCAGTGGGAGTCCTGCCTCATAGAAGTTGTTACTAAATTAATTGATGGTTTTCCCTTTGTTTTAACCCCTGGACTCAGTGCTTGAGAGTAGGGAAGTATTGCCCATCAGGGCACTCAGAGTAGTGTATATAGTTTCCCAGGGTTCTGAGTGGGGGCTCAAGCTGGTGTTATGTCTTTAGAAGGCACCCCTAGAAAATTGAAACCGGCCCTTGTTGCTGCTGACAACACAGAAGGAAGAGTCAACAGAATGAAGGCAGGAGTGGCGTGCGTGTTGTACTGTCACCGAGGAGTAAATGGGGCCTATCTGACTAAGGCCTCTATTCATTTGCCTAATTTATTGATTACATTAGGAGTGACCTCTCATCAGTGCAGAGGGAATGCATTAAGGAGCCGGGAATGGAAGACTCCCCCTTACTTGGATGGGAGTTGGGCCAGGCCCAGGGATGTTGGAATAGAAGCTGGGTATTACTGTGGAGAGGGAGGGATATAGGACACTAGAACAGACACTGAGGGTGTGTCTACACTGCACACTAAGTCCAGGTCTGTGGAATCCCAGGCTTGTGGACTGTGTTCCCAAGCCCTTTCTTTAGCATCCACACTGTATTGTCAACCTGAGTTTACGATTTCTGGACCTGGGTCTCACAGCCATGCTAACACATCTGTACTGCACTACACAGATCTTCTGACTCAGGTACGTGGCTTGATCTGTGTCCACACTGCAAAGTGACAGGGCTTGGACCCAAGCCACAGCAGGACTCAGGCTCTGCCTCCCCCCGCCCCTTTAGCAGTGTCCTAGGACCTGGATCCTGAGTGCTTACCGACCTGAGTCAGACTGATTTGTGTGCGGATGGAAGTGGGCTTGGGTTGAAACCTGAGTCAGAGCCCAGGCTCAGTGTGCTGTGTAGACATACCCTTGGGTTGCTGTAGGGGAAAAGATCTGGGAATTTGAGGAGGAAGGAGTCTAAGTTCACCAAAACTGAAACTAGGGATTGGGAGGGAAGAGGGTGAGGGAGCGGAATGGGGGATAGAAACCTGGTTTATTTAATACCTTTTTTTAAAAAAATTAAAAACATAAAACAACAATAAAAACCAACCAAACAAGTAACAAGCCATGAGTCTATCATCCTCCTGATCACTCTGCTCGTATGTTGCATTCCTTTCCCCCACCCCTCATGTGTCTTTGTCTTTTAGACTGCACACTCTGGGCCACATAGCGTCTTCCTCTGTTTTTGGGAAAGGGTTGTGCCCATAGGGACAGAGCAGCATGGTCCAATGGGCAGGGTACTAGAGTAGGAGTCAAGAGACCAGGGTTCTATTCTTGGCTGTGGGTGACTCTGGCCAAGTCGCTCTATCTCTGGTTTCCTTCCCACCCTTGGTCCTGGACCGTAAGCTCTTTGGGACAGGCACTATGTGCTTGTACAGTGCTTACTGCAATGGGACTTTGATCTCAATGGGGGCCTTTTTGTGCTACCATATAATATGATACACGCGCTCTCATTATAATGATAAAACAATAGTTTGCTGATTTACACCAGCTGAGGAGCTAGCCCATTGGGTGCTACCAGAGTCCTCATAACTAATAATAATGATCCTGAACTCACACCAGTTTCACATTGACTTCAGTTGAGTTAACTTGATTTAGGACCCATCCAACACATTGAACATTGGATCCGGCACTTATTTTGGTATGAGGTGAGAATCGGGCCTGTGGTCTCTTTACTTTGTGAACTTTCCCAGGCACCATACTGTAAATAGTAATCAGAAATGGAAAAACTTCAAAAATTTTGTAGAAGCATCCAAAAAAAGTTCTTATCCTTTGGAGGCTTATTCAGACTCAAATAAAAACCTTGCACCTTGAAACAGGGATACAGTTCTCACGAGAACATGCAGGATTTCTTGTCTCAGCGATCTGAGCTGGGTAGAAAATAATATAACAATAGACTTTTTTGTGGTATTTCAGATTCTAGTCTTGACTGAAGCCAGGAAGTGCAGACATCTGCAGAAATTTTAAAAAATGCAGTTAACCAACTTTTTCATATGCCACAGAAAAAAGGCTGAGAAAAGGCTTGAGTTGTCTCGATTCAAATATAGCTTGCCCATCACTTATGGTAACCTACATTGTGCTCAGTTACATGCCCAAAACGTGAGCCAAAGCTTTGATGAGGTTTGTAAAAGTTTGAATAACATTTTTTCCTTCCCATTATTGCTCAGTTCTGAGCCACTTTGCTCTTCAGGGTTCCAGACACTGGGACCTGAAGCAGAAGTGCCAAATTACCATGAGAAAATGTGTCCCTCCTGTACTGCTAGCTTAACTAAGAGCTTAACTATTATTAGTTTCCACTTGCTGTAAGAATTTACCTTTTTAAAGCACAAAACAGACAGAGATGCAGGGTAGGGAAAGGGGAGCAACCAACAAGTAACATGGATGAAAATCTTACCAGAAACATTCTTTTTAAAATCGCTATGTCAAAACACACCAAAATTTTTCTCGTTCAATATCCTGTCTCTGACAATGGACAATGCCAGATGCTCCAGAGAAATCTCACCATTTTGTACCTAATTATGCAATATGGGAAGAAATTTCTTCCTGAGCCCAAGTGGTTGATCACTTTATGTTCTTCTGCATGAAGTGAGACTGAGGCTTTGTGGAGTTCAGGGAACACAGTGAAAGAGACTAACTATCCAGGGAAGAGAAAAAGAGATGGACCATATAGAAAGGAAGGGAAAATGATAATTCAAATGATAAATTTCAAATGATAATTCTAATTCAAATTATAAATAATAACAGTAGAAAGTCTGTGCCAAAAGATTCCCAACTCACTCTTGCAAATACAAAAGGGTCAGATAGGGCATCCAGGCATTTGGGTTCTTGTCTCGACCTATCCAAACCTTGAAACTTTCGAGGCTTGCCCATCGTTAATTGTGACAGTAGATAATGGCAAATATGAGATGTGTGCAGAAGACGTCTCTGTTTTCCACTTTATCAAAATCTTCCCAGATGTTGTGAGACAAAACGCATATTTGCTTGGTCGCCTCCCACTCTTAATCATCCACAAACAACTACTCTCTGCCACTTAGGCACCTGGCAAGTTCCCCAATCTAGCCACCATATTCAAGATGAGAGAATAGCATCTGCTTGCTTGGTATAAAAGATAAGCCCCCCCAAGCCAGTTATTTTTTGCTTGAGTTACATGCACTACAGCACTACGCACTGCAAAAGTCGGGTCAGGAACGGAACCCCAACTATAGATGGTTATGATCCAGCCAAACATGGCACGAAGGCATGGGCACAAACCACAAAAGACACGGTGACTGAAAAGCAGTTCTCAGCTTGATGAGAGAGGCTTTTATTTGGGAAAGTGATGAAATAGTGGTTATGTAAAAGATGTAATGAGTCTCAGAACAATCAAGACATGAATGATTTACCTGTTAATTACCAGTTCGTTCCCTTGGCTGCTTTTGTTTCAATAGCAAATTACAGTATGTGACAACTAGCTCAGAAAAATCCTTGTTTGCCAAGTTTTGCCATCCCAAGTCCTTCCCTGCCTTTTATTCAATCAAGTGCTGTACATGTACAAGGCTAAATACTGAAAACTGACAGCTTAACTCTACACAGCCTATGACATGGGGATGTGACTGCAGCATACCCGAGCTCGCTCTGATCTAGCTAACTCAAATAACAATAGCAGTGAAGTCGCAGCAACATAGAGTGTGAGGGCTGCATGGGTTAGTCACTTGAGTACATACATACCCTGCATCCCAGGTGAGCTTGTACAGCTGCCCCGGCTTTACTCCTATTATTCAAGCTAGCCAGATCAAAGCTACCCTCACACCACTGATTGAAGTGTAGATGTACCTTAAGGCCCAGTCCTGCACTCCTTGAGCATGATTCTGGTCCTATACCTAAACCAGGTGAGACTACAACAAAGTGAACGGCATGACATTGATTTAAAACTGGTGTGAGGTGAGATAAGAATCAATCCTTTTATTCCAGGCAGAATTCCCTTCTAAACCAAGGGAAGTTCTTCCGGCAGTCAGAAGTGCAGGTTTCTATCCTTAGTTAGTCTTGTTTCCTCCAAATTATGACTGCAGAAGAGAGCAAGGAACTCTGGGGTGGCCCTTCAAACCTTACCAATTGTCTTAGGTAACTACATAGAAATTTGCAGTTAGATAACGTTAGTGTTTTCAGCATGCGAGGGATTTCCTGTCCTCATATAAGGAAATACAAAGAAATATTGCAGTGCCTGAGGTCATCTTATGTATTTCTCTTAGGTAAGATTAGACACATTTTTTTCAGGGACACCACTGCAGAACAGGAATAAAAATGCCCAGATTTTGCTCATCCACCCACCAATGGAGGACAGCCCAAAATATAGGCAGGCAGTGTGCAGCAAGGAGGCTGCTGTAAAACATTTAAAAAAAAATTGTTCTAGACACTCACAGCTAATTGAACCATTAAAAGTGAAACAGTTCATTGAACCGGACTGAGCTGAGCAGCAAGTTGCCGTTTGAGCCAGCTCCTTAAGGGTTTTCTTAATCATCACCGTCATTATTAGTTTAATTCCATCCTTCTTTTCAATTAAACAGTTTATGTGAGATGACTCTTTGGAGATTCCAGTGTCATTAGGAGAAGATGGATCCAAACTATTAATGCCCCAGACTTGCAGGCTCAGGGGCCCATCTGTGTGCAGCACCATAGATTCAACTGCGGCTCACAAAGCTTCTTGCTTGGAGGATTAAATGTGTGTTAGTCAGCAGTGTTATATTCTACTGGGATTTTAAATGATACAGTTGTGTATGTTAAGGGCCAATCCTTCCTGCACCACTGAAATCAATGGGAGTTTTACCACTTGCTGAAGCGGCTCAAGCCCTAACGGACTCCATTGTACCCTATAGGCACAGGCAGTGGGGGGAATTTCAAGCTTCTTTAGCGTTCATTGGGACCAGTTGTGTGCTCACAGTTAAGCACACGCTCCAGTTTGTTGCTGGACTGGGGCCCCCACAGTGCAAGACAGACACATTTTGGAAAATCAGAAATACATCAACAAAATGAAAGGACGGTGTGATCAAACAAAGTTAATCTGCTTATTTTAAGTATTTATATGTGTCCCATTACCATAATGTCTGAGTGCTTCACAGTCTTTGATGTATTTATCCTCACAACACTCCTGTGTTGTAGGGAATTGTTATTATCCCCATTGTACAGCTGGGAAACTGAGCCACAGAGAGGCTAAGTGACTTGCCCAAGGTCACACGGGAAGTCAATGGCAGAGCACGGACTTTGAAACCCTATCCAACCCTACATCCAACTAGTGTTTTGCTGAATATCAATTCATAGATCTTAAGGTCAAGAGGAACCTTTGAATTCATTTAGTCTGCCCTCCTGTATAACACAGTCCATAGAACCACACCCTGCAGTTCCTACATCAAGCCATTGAGTTGTGGATGTGCTAGAAGATATCTCTTTGAGAAAGACATTCATTCTTGATGAACACAGTTCTATTGTGCAATCAGAGGGCTGAATTTTTGTAACTCATTTTATGTGCTTTAATAGATGGATGGAAAGATAGAGGCTTCCTATAGTAAAGTGGTCATGTTAGAGTTAACTGGGTTACTCAGAATATTATGGGATGGTCCATGCTCCATCCCATCCCTTACTTCCTGTGTTGTAAGTGGGAGTTCGTGCACACGCACACACTCTGTTGTGATGCACTTGAATCAAGCTTCCTGAGGTCCCTTCCAACCCTGATATTCTATGTTTCTATGAAAGCAGCAAGTTCCCAGCCTGCAGTCCTGAGAGTAAACTGTTGTTTTTGTTGACCTGAGCTGCCCCTTTACACAACTCGCTGACTTTTAACAAAGGGTGCCAATTTGCATTCATGGCACCTAGTTGTTTTTGCTTGGCCTTTCCATGTGAGTTTCTATCATGTCTTCTGACATCCTCTTTCCTAAACTTTCTTCTTTTATGATCTTGCAGAAGATGCCCTCAACTCACTTACTTAAATACCTCCTAAGCTATGCATAGAACAAGCTGAATATGGAACAGATGAACAATGCATTCTGCATGCAGCGCTATCACCTTGCCCATCACAGACACATTTGCACTTGCTCATCTGGAGTACACACGTAGCAGCTTAGCAATGAGCTTCTTTACAATGAAAGACAGACATTTGTTCAGTGCGACTTTTACTTGAGGCCTGATCCGCCTCCCTTTGAAATCAGCGGTAAATCTCCTATTGCATTCAATGGGAGCAGGATCGGGCTCACAGTTCACTCCTGGGAAGTGGGTAAGTTTCTTCCCACTCTGTACATTACTTGCATGCCACTGGCACACTGTATTGCTGAGTTGCAGAATTATTACCATTATTCATTATTTGTATTACTGTTAGCCCTAGGAACCCCAATCACAGACCAGGACCCCTCTGTCCTAGGCACGGTACAAACACAAAACAAAAAGAGGGTGCCGTGCTATAGTTAAAATTGTAGCATTTTTATTATTGTTGTTATTATTATTGGACCAAAAGGGCCCAGATCAGGACTGGGGCCCAAATGTACAAACCTATGAGATGAGACAGTCCCTGCCCCCAAAGAGCTGGAAAATCTATTGTAAGGAACAATCCTGTATTGGCCAGGTTTGGACTAATCAGCATCTTTCAGCTCTAAGATCTTTGGCAGCTGTTTCAGTAATTATGATACACATGGAAAATTTTGCCTTGAGTGACTCTCAAGCCTTCAGTTCTACCAGCATTGGTGTGTTGGTCTTAAGTTCAAACAAACAGAGCTTCAATATGAAAACACACAGGAATCCTGGCAAATCAACAAGAGGTATTTCCTTACACTCTCTGTGCGCCTTTATTTAGCTCAGTTTGTTGCCTTTACTCCTCATTAATATTTAGCGCACTTAAAAGAGCTACAAAATCGTTTTTATTTGTGTTAGTGAAATAAATACAAGAGCAAACCAAAGCCATCTAAAGTCTAGGATGAAGAGGAAATTGTATGAAGATGCAGGCACACAAGGCTATCCTTGAAATTTTGTGATTTCAAACCTAGACCCAACAAGCTTTTTATCAACAAACAACAGATGGGCCCTGAATGTGTAACTTAAAATGCGGCTGTGAAGAGTACAATGGGGATTTTATGTCCACAATATATTCAGACTGTACTATATTTGTTAGGATCAGATAATAAATAATTCTCATTTATATTTATATAGCCCCTGTCATCCCAAAGGAATCCAGGAACTTTACGGCTTTACATATACCGGACTCATTTCACCAACCTCTGAAAGGCAGCCACTTCTGGGGTGGGACATGGAGGTACAAGAGAGCATAACAAAATGACTGCAATTTTAGGACAGAAGGTGAAGAAGAATTCTGTATCCAACTGAGATGAAAGAGGAACTTGAGGTAGGCAGTGTGTAATCTAGGAATGGCCATAATCCGAACTCTGAATCTTAACACCCCTGAAATTGGCGTGGCCCAGATTCTGGATCTGGGTCTTGTTTCTCTTATGGGCTGAACTAAAACATTGGATCTGAACATCCCCACGCGACCTTGTGGGAATTCAAAATAAATGTAGGGGCTGTGACCCAGTTAGGCAAACGGTATTTGTTCTAGGACTCTGGGCTGAGTCCTCACCCACTCCTACTCTGATGGAGAGTGCTGTGGTAACTGTAAAGATCAGTGCCCAGGATCGTGCCCATATGTCTCTCATGAAAGGTACTGCAGATATACTGATCCTGCACAACATAACTTCAGTGGGAGCTGTGCCAAAATAAGTGACAGGATCAGATCTATGACAGGTCAATCACTGGGACCGAGGCTGGGGCTTGCTGATGAAGATGGGAAGGGCGGGGGGGGGAAAAGGGAATGGTGGAGGAAGAATGCTGAAGGAGAATTTAGTGAGTCTGACTCACCACTGCCTCACTGCAGTATTACACTGAAGACAATGGGCCAGTTTCTCAGATGGAGTAAATCAACTTTGCTCCACTGAAGTCTACGGATGTGGCCATTTACAGCAGCTGAGAGTCTGGTCCAAAGGAGTGACACTAGCCTAAAACCAAAGTAATGCAGTGATGAATCAAGACCAACCTGTTTAAGTTTACAAACAAAGCATACTTCAGATGGAGCTGTGCGGGAACGGGAATTTCCGTTTCGCAGGATATTCAGTGATTTCGAAATTTGTTTTTGTTCCAAATGGGAACGAAACATCAAAATGAGATACAGCCGGCAAAACAATATTTTTGAAAAAAAAATGTCATTTCAGCTCATTTATTACGATTCTGGCTTTTTAAAAATGTCTTGTCATTTATCATATAAGATCCAATAGCCTTTTGAAATGACAAGCCATTTCAAAATGCTTAGGGGGAGGGGAGGGATAGCTCAGTGGTTTGAGCATTGGCCTGCTAAACCCAGGGTTGTGAGTTCAATCCTTGAGGGGGCCACTTAGGGATCTGGGGCAAAATTGGTCCTGCCTAGTGAAGGCAGGGGGCTGGACTCAATGACCCTTGGGGGTCCCTTCCAGCTCTATGAGATAGGTATATCTCCATATATATATATATATAAAATCAAAATGTCCCATTCTGAAAAGATCAAAAGGGAACATTTTAACATTATTAAAACTCTTTGTTTCAATTGTTTTCAAATGAAAAAGAATCGAACTGGATATGTTCCTGCACAAAGGTTTGATTTCAGTGGTTTTTTTGTTTTTTACAAAAAGAACATACTGGCCACAATTTTTCAACTAGCTCTATTTGTAACTAATCGAAGATGCTTGACTATTGTATCCCTTGCCCCCTCACCATTCAACTGTCTCTGTCCTTCTGAACTGTAGGCTCACCAGGGCAGAGGCCGAGATTGAAAAGTCCGTAGCACTCTGCCATTGCCAGGCAGTTTAAGTCAGTAATAATACGAATGAGCCGCTCTGTTGTTTCCCTGCAGAGCAGTTACACCCAAGCTTGTACATCACAAATCTGGTGGGGAAATTTCTGACTGATGGAAACCCCCCTTGCACTGCTCTGACCACTACGTTTTCAAGACCTTCTGTAAAACACACACAACTTAGCACAGATATGGAGAGTTAAATCCTGGCCCCACTGAAGTCAATGGCAAAACTCCCGTTGATGTCAATGGAAGGAGGATTTTACCCATAGTCAATATATCAATGCAATACAAGTCGGGTAGAGTGTGGGTTCTAAATTCTGCTTCCCCAAATTATTCAAACATCTTGAGTTCAAAACTGGGCTGGAAATTGCCTGGGATCCTGCTTTTCATAGGGTATGTCTACAGAGCAGTTAAAAGCACTCCCGGCTGACTTGGGTCAGCTGACACAGGCTCGTGGGGCTCGGGCTGCAGGGCTTGGGCTTGGTATCGAGACGGAGCTGTGGGACCCTGCGAGGGGGGACAGTCCCAGAGCCCAGGCTCCAGCCCAAGCCTGAAAGTCTACACTGCAGTTTTACAGCCCCAGCCCCGCAAGCCCAAGTCAGCTGACACGGGCCAGCCACAGGTGTTAAATTGCTGTGTAGACATACCCTAAAGAGACTCGAGGCCCATCCCTGTGCTGAGAACAGCCTTTTTCGTGGGCTTTGGAACCTTTTCAGATCTGGCCAAGAAAACTTTCTACAGAGATTTCAGTACCTCCAAAAAGGTTGAAATTGGGTCTTAAACAAGTGGGTGAAAGCTTGGGGTAATGGAGGGAATATCAGATCAGTTTAGTTATTCCCCGCTACAATTATGTGCTAATTTCTGGCTTGACCAATTCAAATTTAGGGTCAGAATTTGCCCATTGTATGTTAGTAGGTGTTAGTGACGTTTTAATAGTGTGCATTCTTCTATTTTCCTATGAGGGACTGGCAAGGAAATGTACCCTTTTGATACTGCACTAGTTTAACTCCTGTGTGAACTTTGAATCCTTGAATTATGAAATCTTAGTGAGACAATACAAAAGAAAGCAAATGTACTAATGCATATTATTCTGAATCTAGCAATCTTTTGGCTGCTCTGGCAGACATATTTGGAGCAGCAGCTAATCCTCTTAATAATTTCTTACCACTTCATCCACTGACTCGAACGAAGTGCCTGTCTGATCCTCATTGTAGGATCGTCTAACTCTATGCACTTCAGACAATCCGTAAAAACACTGGAGTATAATATGCTTAGACAAAAAAAAGAGACATCCTGTATCACCATGACAGCCGGTTTATTTTAATTGAGACAACAACTGAGATTGTGCTGCTTCAATGCAAGTTACTGCATGTCAGGGAAGGTTTTGTAACAATTTTTAACTGGCTTAGAGCTGCACATGTATTCAGCATTCTTCCATTAAGAAAAACACATAGTCTGGTTGTACCCGGCTGTCAGCAGTTGAGAAGATGTTAAGCAAATCAATAGAAACCGACATGTTGTTTCAAGGATTTGCTATATTTGTAATTCATGCAATAACATTATTCATCTGTTTTGGCAACAGATGCCTAACAAGAGAGTCAAGCCAAGGGTTCACTTCACTTCCTCAATGCAAACTCCCCATCTCCTCACCCCTTGTATTTTATCCTTCGTATAATCACTAAAGCTGTAGACATTGGCTGCTTTAGGAATGTGATAAGACTAGAAACAGCTATGAACTTCCCTGAGGCCAAGAGACTGCACCAGTGAGATGGTGCAAATTTGCTTGGCTCTCGTTTTGAAGTCTTCTGTCTCAAAAGTGAATTTCTGAGGCTGTGTGTAATGCAAGTCATGGCTTGATCTCCAGGCACCCCAAAAATTAAACAACTAAATCAGAGGAGGAAGCTTTTGGAGGGAAAGTGAAGGCTGTGGCTCCGACTAGTACTGTAAGGCTGATTGCAACCAATGCACCTGGTACCAAAGTAGATCTTACCGGTCTGTCACTCCCCAGGTCACCCTACTGCTGATTTTAAAAGCAGCATATGCTACCCTTCAATCCTCTGGCAGAGTAACTGATGTCAATGAGAGATTGCATATTTTTATTAACCACTTTGCCACTTCATTCTTAAGTGCTGTCTGTACTCTAGGGTGTATACTATCTGGTCCCAGTGACTTGTTGCTTTTATTTTATCAGTTTGTTCCATCCTCTCTTCTTCTGACACCTCAATCTCAGACAGCACCTCATCTTTATTACCTGAAAAGAGTAGCCATCTCCCCAACATCGTCTGAGGAGAGAGCTGAAAGAAATCATTAGCTTCTCTGCAATGTCCTTATCCTCCTTAACCATCCCCTTTATCCCAGTGGACACACCGGTTCTGACAGACTTCCTGCTTCAAATATACTTCGACAGTTACTCATTGGTTTTTATATATCTGTGGCTATTTGCTCCTCAGATTCCATCTTCCTCCTGATTTCCTCCTCCCATGTTATCTGCCATTACTTCTTACTGGATTCACTAGGGTTGATTTTCAGCTCTCTGAGATACCAGAACCTGAAAAATGCAACCATTCCACTGAGACCCAGGTAAGTTACATTCTTTTCATTTGGAGTGCTGTTTATTACTAGCATCTCTCCTGGGTCATTACTTGGAGTCAGGTGCGAGCAAATGCTGCCTCTTGTGACAGGCACAGGGGACTAGCCATTCTCCCCCTGCCTAGCTAGTAGATATTTAGACATACATATTAATAAGATCAATGGATTCTGGTTTCTCCCCCAGATTAGCTAATGCTTGTACAGCCCTTTGATGAAGCATTGTCTATGTAACTGCTAAGTATTCCTAGTATAAGAATGGGATTGAAAGAATGAATCCTTTCCAATACATAATGCTTAGCACTTACATAAGGCTTTACATCTTCAGAGTGCTGCATGGATATTAGCTAATTAATCCTCAGAACATCCCTGCAGGAGAGGTAAGTATCATCCCAATTTTAACAGCTGGGAAACTGAGGCCTTCTCGATGCTCAGCAATAGCTCCAATTCAGCATGCACGAGTGAATCCCAGTGAGAGCAAACCCTGGTTTGCCCTCATCTGCACGGCGGGGTCAGCCCCAGTACAGCTACAACACCCGCTGAATCTGAGCTGCTCCCGAGCGTCGCCAAGGCCTGACACACAGAAGCCGAGAGGCCCCGGGGCGAGTCGGTGGGGTTAGGCCTGAGGAGCCCCGGCTCACATGCCCATGCTCAGTTGACTAGACCACGTTCCCTCCAGCCTAGCAAAGACAAACCTTCACAAGTGGAACAATCCATTGGGTTCTAAAGGGACCAGAAAATCGGCAATCGCGGGGGGAAGATAGCGCAGTATTTTGCACAATCGGTCACCCAGGTAATGCCCTGACCTCGGTTATATGATTGGAAGGGGAGAGGCTCCTGTCAATGCCTTTGGGGCTCTCCGTAGGATGCTCTCCCTCCATTGCAAACCCATAAGTGGGGCAGAGGCACCTGTCCAGTCCTAGCTCCCCTTCAAAGTCGTACATCTCACCAGTGTGTTGTCCATGCGAAGAAAACCAGCTGATCTGATGCACTCTCACCAGATAGCTCCTCTGTGACAAGTGTGCTGGAGGGCCACAGTATAGAAGGCCTGGGCCTGCTCCTATTGAACTCATGGGGACGTTGCGAGGGTAGAAGTGCCCCAGAAGAGCCACAAGAGTCTGACTATGGACCCAAATTCAACAAGGGAATTAAGCCTGTGGCTAATTGGAAGTATGTGGGTAGCCTCATGGACTTCAATGCATAAAGTTAGGCTTAAGTCTCCTGCTGAATTGGGTCCTAGTTCGGTAGCAATGAAAATGACTGATGATTTGATGGGCTTTAAGGAACCGAGTTTCAGTAGAGAGAATATCAGAAATGTTCCCTTTCCCTAGCACTGTGACTTCACTCGGCATCCCCATTGTATTCTGTTGCTGATATATGAGCATACTGCATTTCAGGACAGTGTGGCTCTGCACTAGCTGCTCAGTTATGCTGCAATAAATCTCCCTGGGCAGCATGGTTAGACAGAGCAAGCTGCACCTTTGGACTCAGCAATCTGCTTTTCATTTTCTCCTTAACTGCAAACAGATTTCAGCTCTCAGGTGTGACAGCGTAGCCGGCGAGAGGCCAGTGCAAAGGAGACAGCGAATGCACTGAGCAAGTACATTTCATGCGCAGCGGTAGATCTGGAGCTCTGATTAAAAGGTGCCCGGCTGAGTGCTTTGCCTATCAGTTATGCTTTCTTGTACGTAAAGGATCTGCACCCCAAAGGCACGTAACTGTGCAAACACCTGCGACTCTATCCATGATCTCCATCCCAACAATAACAGTAACAGTGGGCAAGTGGAAAAATAAATCTGTGCAAAACAGAGAGGGCCATTCCCCTCTAGGTAGTTGGTTCATCCAGCTTAGGTCCAGCTCATTACTGTTCAGTGTCCTGCAATTAGTTAGACTCTTTGGGGCAGAGGCCATTTTTTTGTTCGGTCTTTGTACAGCACCTAGCACAATGGGGTCCTGGGCCGTGACTGCGGCTCCTGCAGGCTATTGCAATTTAAATAATAAATAAGCATCCAGTTCCCAGTTGGTAGGTGTAACAGGGTGGCTTGCCCCTTAAGGGGTGGGACCAGCCAACCCTGATCACTAAGAAGACACCTGAACAGAGTTCCCTGGTTCCGCGATAAGGAGCAGCAGGAAGCTGCAGGGGGACTGCCTAGGGGGATCAGAGGCTGCTAGGAATGAGTGGGCTCCAAGGTCTTGAGACTGAAACTACAAGCAGAAAAGGCCTGGGAGGAGCCCTGATAAGAAGTAAGTACGTGGACTTAGGAGGCTGTATTTTGAGCTGTTTGGATGGAGAGAGAGCAGACTCCCCAGAAGAAAGGAAAGACTCCAGCCAGGGTGGGCTGAGAGCAGGCTTGTGGGAGAAGAGAAGCCCCAGGCCTGAGTTTTGTTTTCTGTTTTATGTCAATGAACTAGACCCTGGGAGAAGGGGGGTTATGGGACAAAAGAAGCCTATGCAGAGTCTATATGAGGAACCAACAGTGGAAAGTGAGGTGAGAGGCAGCCCTGAGGGGGTGCTTGGGAGGAGGCCACTCATTGACACTAGGTGTCTACTGCACAAAAATCACCAGCACAACTGGCCCCCCGAGGCCTGATTGGCAGAAGCTAGAAAACCCTGTCACACCGGGGGGAGGGGGAGAGTATTGGAGTACGCCATGCAGGGACAGTCTATTCCTGGGTGCTCCGTGGGCACGGGGATGGTGAGAGCAAACTGCTGCATCCATTAGTACGGAGCAGATTCCTGTGGAACAGACTAGAGGGATGACTTGTAGGAATAGTCCGTGTCCTGAATCCCAAACCCGAGGGCAGTTCAGAACCTCATGGCGCAAACTCTTAAACTCCTCTGGAGGGAGCAGACCAGTTAAAAGTGTATTTTTGCACAACAAAACTTGCATTTTACAGTCTTCTGTATCAACCTGGCTTCCTCAAGCCATCTTATTTATTTTTTAATCTGTTTACATAGCACCTATCACCAGAGCAGCTAGGCATGTTTGGACAGGCAAAAGGAAAATAAATCTCCAGTCAACCGGCTGGGTTTCTATTTAATCACATAGATGGAGCTTTGACACGTGCGCTTCATGTGTACAGGCAGAGGAAAAACTGAGGGATCACCCTCTCAGAGCCCAATCCCGAGCACAGTGTTACTAACATGAGGAGTCCCAATTCCCAATGAAAATGGGTTGTGGCTTGGTCTATGCTATAGCCTTATGTCGGTATAACTACATTGCTCAGAGGTGTGGGAAATACTGACCTAACCCCTTGGGTAGACAGCGCTATGTCGACAGGAGGGCTTCTCCCTTCAACATACTTACCGCCTCTCGGGGAGGTGGGGTACCTAGGCTGCCGGGAGAAGCTCCTGTCAGCGTAAGTAGTGTCTTCACTAAGCGAAACAGTGATGCAGCTGCGCCAGTAAATGTAGACAAGCCCTGTGCCTGGTTGGAAGCATTTGCAGGATCAGGCTTTGGGAAAGGAACAGAGGGCCTGATTCTTGTGTCATCATTTACAAGGTGGGTGTAAAACGCTATCAGGTCAGAATGCACCTACTTTGCGCAGGCATAAGTAACTACAAAGGCAGGGGCTATCTTTTTGTTTTGTCTTTGTACAGCACCTGGCAGGTCTCCTAGTCACTACAATGAGACAAATCATTAATAATAAGGTACATAAGAGCGGCCAGACTGGGTCAGACCAAAGGTCCATCTTGGCCAGTATCCTGTCTTCCGACAGTGGCCAGTGCCAGGTAGGGGGAAATCAGACCCAGACTCTTTACCAGTGGGTGTTTGTTTCTGATCAATAACACTCTCCAATTTGCTCTTTCATCTCCCTCCCTCATGGCTTTACTGGTAGAACAAATATCCTTGCATCTTTAACTCTGGCATTCTGCACTGACCCATGTGATAGTCATGAGTGAACATGAGACTGCCTGTTCATCTACCGCCAATGAGCTAAACTATTATTTCCCTAGGAAAATCTTGCAGACAGCTAATACTGTTAATACTTGTTTTCTTTACTGTTTCTGGCAAGTCTCCTTGTATTAATCTATTTAAGTACATTCCCAAGGCTGCCTTGGCAATATCATTCCCCCCAGTGGAACTCTTTGCATTTGCTGAGGTGCTTTTCATAGCTGGCATACCAGACCTGTTGCATGCCAGAATTTTACAACTTCCACCTGGCTTAAAGACTGCTCTTTCATTCCTGCTACTGTTGGAGTGTGTGTACGTGTATTGTTCTGGCGCTTAAACTACTTCCTATTTTTGTATCCGGCAGGTACATTTAAAATAGTTTTCCAGGTGTCTCGAGAAACCTTTCCAACATGTGATGCATCTGATATTTTATCTCCATGAGTGTTCATCTCCAACTATCCCTACTATAATGTGATGTGTTTCTAATCCCTGGACCATTGCTGAGCATTAAAATTAGAACCATTTGTATTACAGTAGAACCCAGAGAACCCACCCGAGATCAGGACCCTCTTGGGGTAGGCACTACTACACAGGAGCAGCAGGGCCTCCCTCAAAGTTGGGGGACCACCAGCGCCCAAACCATGGCCTCACCCCCTCGTGCCACCCCTTCCCCCAAAGCCCCACCCTCACGCCACCCATTACCCCCGAACTCCCGCACCATCTCTCCCCCGAGGCCCTGATCCCTGCTCGCTCCTCTCCGCCCCCTGTCCCCCACCACTCACCCCTACAGCTGGTAAAAAGTGATGGGGCAATGGCCCTCTGCCCCCCGCCCCCCACCCCATTCTGGTGCCCCTGCTACTACCTACACATACTAACAGATGGCCTCTGCTCTGAAAAGTTTCCAGTCTAAATAGGCAAATAAGACAACAGGTGGGAGGTGAAGCTAGAGCTCGTGGAGTCTCAGACCCCCAAATGTGAGCCACCCTGCTGTCCGTGTGCACATCCTCTCAGCGGCAAGACAGGCAGGGAGAGTCCCTGGAGCCCAGTGGGCGGTGGCATGCGACACCAGCACGGTCCTGCTGGCAGAGCCCATCCGGAGCGTGGCCAGCCCCATCCCTGGGGCAGCAGCGAGTCTATCCAGTGAATGAGCCGAGCTGGGGCTGGTGCCAGCGAGGGAGGGAGGAGAGACGAAGGGAAGGGGCTGTGGAGGAGGGAGCCAGCCACAGCCAGCTGTGGCTACTGGCACCACCATGCCAGTCCTAGGCCCTCTGCCCCTCCCTCAGCAACCACCCCATTCCCTAGCCCCTGCTTAAGCCCATCCAACCCCCTGCTACCGCATCCCCAAATAAACCCTCCAACCCCCCAAATAAACCCAAATGCCACAAAACCTCCTGCCACAGCCTCCCACCTCCCCACCACACCAGCTCCCTAAATAAACCCACCCCCATTGCACAGCCCCCCAAATAAATGTCCGCATAAAACAACCATCCAAACCCTTCCCCCAAATCCTCCCTCCACTCCCCAAAGGCCTTCACTCCCCACCCCTAAACCTTCTTGCGCTGCTGCTTACAAATCACCTCAAGCCTCATTCCCCAATAAACCCACCTCTTAAACCCGCCCCTGCCCCCCCAATCCCCACCATCCCCAAACCTCCTTCTTCATCCCTGTCCCCACGCCACTCCACTCCTTACTTTCTCCAGGGCCCTCCTGCTGCCCCTGGTGCCCAAGTCCGTCTGCCCTACCGATCGGCCCAAATGCACCCAACTCTTGGCTGCACCAACCCCCTCTCCCTTGTGCAATTTCCCTAGACCCCTATGGCTTACCCAGGATCCCACCACAATGCCCCTGGCAACCTTCAGCCCTGACAACAGCTTCCCATCTTCACTTTGAAGTGTTAGGGCAGGGCTGGTGACCTTTTCCCCTCCTTGTCTTCGTGGCTAGCCCTCCTCAGTGCAACGAGCCTGCCACAGCAAGAGCCAACAGGCCAAAGTGAGGAGCCAGGCACCGCCCCACGGGGCAGGAGCCACCGCTGCAGGTGAGTGTGGGGTGGGCTCGCTCTCCAACACACACACGTGGCCTCGCCTCTGCACCAGGCCAGGTTAGAGACAGCAACCCCCCCGAGAGAGGAGCGCCTCACACTTTCACACAGCGCCCCCAAAGAATATTTTCCTCAGACACCACAGCCCAGTCTAGGGTCCTGTGTGCAGGACCACATGGCCTGTCTCAGGAAATCTGTCCTCCTTTAGCACCCAACCTAATTTAGCCTTTAGTTTTGTTTAGCATACACAGGTCAGCCCTGTTTTGCTGAAGTCCACGCACTTGTAGATATTCACTGCCTGAAAATGTTAACACAGAGTCAAGGCTGACCCTAATTCTGAATGTCCTGGTTTTCAGAGGTTTAAGAAGAGGTGCATTCAGGAAGGATATGAGGCACTGCCAGTCAACCTGAACTCTGTGTTAACGAAGTTTTGGATGGTGAATTTCCCTATGTTTTTGACAAAGTGTTGGCTGGAGGGGGGGCATGATTAGGAACACCTATGGGGATGCATAAGGAGGCACCCTGGGAACACTTTACTGCCACTCAGCTACCCCCTTCTGCCCTCCTCCGGCCTTTCCATGCCCCCAGTAGGGCTGGAATATCCCTAGGCAGGTGGATTTTGGAGCCCTTTGTCTATTAAAATCAGATCTTTATTGGGGAAAGGGGCCATATCCGACAAACCCTGTGACTAAATGACCCCAACTACCACTATTAACTCTACCCTTGTTCCCATTGTGACCCAGCAATATTATAGTGGTGTGGTAGACCCCTTAAAATCTAAGTAACAACATGATTTCCATGTTAATAGGGGTGAAAAAGGTCTACAAACATTCAGTCTTTTGGGTTAGTGTATCATTTTAAAATGTTTATGATAGTTTATGCACCGCTTGATTTTTCTATAGAAGTTGTGGGGGGAACTATCATTTGAGGTGTGCTATGACAAGAGTTGTGGGTCATATTTTTAAAGCTATTTAGGCACATAAACATGCAGATAGGTGCCTAGGCACTTTCCAAAATCTTATTAGATGCCTGATGCCCTTTAATTTCAAGCCACATGTGACTAAATTTTTTCTGCTGTCTGACATTTCCTTTGGACCCCTTTGTCCAAGGAACTACAGCAATCTGAGGGGGTGACATTGATAGATTTGAGAATTTGATTTGCATAGAGTAGATGAAATATTGAAGAACGAAGATAATTGTTTTTTGATTATTTTTCATGATAAACAGATTGCTGTTTTGCCTGACAGTATCCTGGAGCTGAATTAGTCAATATCAAACTCACAGCAGTCCTTAAACTACAGTTCTCTATGATGGGTATGTTTCCTGGTGCTCAGCATCCCTTCTGACCATGCTGACATTAATGAGAGTTACAGCTACTTGCTTTTCTTTGATCACACTCAGTCCCATAGTTCAGGAGATGGATGAGAATCATGTGGCACAATTATATGATCCTAATACTGCTGCTTCCTAGAGTCTTTCATCTTCCTTCTGAGACATCTTGGGGGTATGTCTGGGTCTAATCGTGAATACCATGTTGTTTTTATAACACCATTTTGTTATTGTAACCTCAAGTGTAAAATTCATTTTGCATTGTACTCTCCATCTTGTGCAAAGCTATCCAGGGAGTGATGAAAACAGTATAATCTTGACAAGGGTGGTTTGTTCTAGACACTATGCTAATGCTAGAGTAGAACACCTCAAGGAGGGCTAACAAGGAGAGAGGCATCAAGGGCCATCAGTGCTGAATGTCTCTTCCTTGCAGGACAAGGGTTTTCTACTTTGACTTTGAATGGATTCTACATACAAACCTGTCTCTTGAAGTCGCGCACCACTAGCAGAAGGAGGGTAGTAAGTTCATGAAAAAACGCAGTAATTACTGTGTGGGCTGTACGTCAATCTAACATAGATTGACTTAATTTTGTAGTGTAGACAAGGCCTTAGTTTAAGGAGGCTGCTTCTCTAAACAGGGGAGCAATTCCATCGCCACTCGTAAGCTGAACTTTCTGGAGAGAGTGAAGGCAGAAGGCATGGGTGCCACTTGAGTTCAGTGACCACAGTGTGTCACCATGAGCAATCCACTTCCTCTGACCCCAGGCTCTGGCTTTCAGCAGAGTTCCAGTCCTGCTGCTCTTGTGCAAATGACTTTCTCTGGCCGCTTGTCGACTTGGTTCAAGCCACATTGTGGAGCCAGCTTTTACCCTGAATCACTTTTCAGATATCACTTCTCCATTCTGTACACTAGCTAAGATCAGTCCCAAGCAGGTGATATCTGTTTGGGGAGGATCAGAGCCAAGTTTGAGATTTAGGTATGTGCAAAAACAGTTATAAATTTTGATGTCCATGATTTTTAGGGGGGCTGTATCTCTGGAACCCCCTTGATTAAACTACCTCAAATTTGACCAACAAACCCCACCCCAGATGACCATGCAGCACAGTAACTTTCAAGACAATCTGAGTAAGCATGTGGATTTTTGAGTACTTTGAAAAATCCACAGTTAAACAATAAGCTAATTACAAACACCCCAAAAGTCTTCTTCCTTTGTATTTCCATTGGGAACACTACATTGCACACTAGGCTATATAACTATAGCTATTGCTCTAAGCCTCTGTGAAGAGTTATAACATTTTCATTGCCAAGAACACATGTAACAAATTTGTAAAGTGTGAGACTTGTTCCTCTCTAGGAAGTGGTCCATATAGAGGATAACAACCTACTACTGTAGAGAGCTTGTCTTGCCTCCTGAGTTACTCCTTTTGCTCAATTGATGGTGGTTTGTGCTTTGATACTGAAGGTCTGGGGCTCCACAAAATCAAAATATTTAATTTAAGGGGCAGAGTGAAGTTTAGAAGCTGGGCCTCAAATTGAAAATCTCAGGATGTATATGAACTAACTCTAAAAAGCATATACGGTATAATTCCAGTTATGTGAACTCCCTTTATCTGAAAATCCTAGTTATCCGAATCCACAGTGTGTCCCCCTTGTGAAGCTGCAGCTCAAAATAGAACTTCTGTTTGTCCAAACACCCAGTTATCGGAAAATTTTGTATGTCCCCCAGCACATTGAGATAAACAGGAGCGTACTGCATTCCTTTTCTGGGGTATTGAGGTGGAATTGCAAGCTATCACTTTAAAAATGGTCCGGGGCAGGGGAAGAGGGGACAGTTCCTGGTCCTGCTTGGAGGCTATGGGGCTCTGTAGGGAGGTGTGCAATCAGAGTCAGTCTGGAAAGAACCAACCTAAAACAAGGTGAGATGAGTTGTGTCTTGCTGCCTTAGAGAGCAGTCTGCTTTGTCTGTCTCTGTTTTTTGCTATGGGGTGTTGTCATCTTGAATTTTAATAAATAAAGTAGTGTTACCTTATGTTGCAACCTTCCAGAAAGAGTATTTGTGTTTATCTAACTTCAGTGTGTGTGTCTACTGTGAACATAATACCTTTGTACAGCACCGGTTTGGTATTAAACTCTTCTAAGCGAGAGAGCAAAAGAGGTACCAGCCTTCACAAATCTTAGCAGATCGGACTGAGACTCAGGACATAAAAGCGAAGGGTCCAGATTTGGTTAGAGTCCAATGGTACTGCCAACAAAAAGGTGCCAGTATTGATACATACCTTATCGGGTAAAATGAAGCCCTGGTTGAAATCTAATTGAATATGAATTCTACCCTGGTACAAGGTTTAAATCTGAATGTTTCCTGGAGAATCACACAGTGATTAAAAATAAACTAAAAAAGTTTCCAACAAAAGAGCACATTTTACTTATGCCAGGAAAATTAAATTAATAAAAAATACATACCTTGTTTCTTCCTCACAGCATACCATTGGTGCACAGCTGCCAGCACCTAGAGCAACAATCAGTGTGGAGTGATGTTCATGCTTAGCTTCTCTGCCATGAAGTCCTCCAATGCTGCCTGTTGCCCAGCAAGCAGAAGGTTCTGTTCACACCTCTTAGACAGTTATTGCGAAAATCACTTGTTCCATGCCCATCTATCTCCTCCCCAGGCAGGCATATCAAGGCCTGTTTGTGTATGATGATACTAGAAGGCAGCAGACTTTTCAAACCAATCACTTACACGCTGGCAAAAGCAAAAAGTTCTACTGGAGGGAGTTTTCAACAACAGCAAAAAATCATTCACAAAGCATTTCCTATTGACTTTCATTTAGTGCAGAAATTAACATAGATTGTGATTAGATTGGAATTTCCGTCCCAGGAGAAGTTCTGGTCTTTCTACATTTGTTTCCGTTCCAAAGGGGGATGAAATGTCAAAATACCAAAACTTTTCACCAAACGGAAGATTCTGATTCAAATTTTGATTAAAAACATTCAAATGTTTTCTTTCAACTCATTTCAGCTTTGAACTGTGGCTGCCTATGTTGCTGCAGTGCATCATGGGAGTTTGTAGCTGCGGTGCCTCATGTCCCCATACTCCTCTATGGGATTGGCTCCCCGGCTGGACTACATTTTCCCATCACCATCATGGGACTGTGTTGATGTACCACAGTGGTTCAGCCAGGGAGGAGACTGCATGGCATCATGGGAGAGATAGTCCAACCAGTGGCCTGACCCATAGAAGAGAATGGGGGCATGGGGTACAGCAGCAGTTCAGGTGGATAATAGAGTAACATCGACCCAAGCTGAACAGAAATATTTCATTTCCATTTTCCTGACAGATTTTTTTTTAAAATTGGCGAAAACAAACATTGCCCATGAAAACTTTCAATTTTGTGAAAAAACTGCATTTTCTCTGGGGGGAAATGCCCCTTTGATGGAAAATTCCCACCCACTTATAACGGTGGTTTAGATCATAAGCAGTAAGAGGCAGTAAGAACCCCTCCTGCATCACTCGGATTCTGGATCCAATTGTACATGAGTAATTAGGGCTACACACCTGCTTACTCCCTCTGCAAAGCAGATAGACAGGGAGGAAGGGTGGGGAATGGGGTCACACACACACGCAGCTTTGTCACTGGCCATTGCAGAGGGGGGAAAGGATAAGGAGGCTGTTTAATTTCATGCAGGTATAGAGCACCAGAAAATTACCTCTGCTGCCCCCACAACCCTACTGTAAAAGGAAGCTGGGGCTATTCTTGAAGTGGTGCAATTTATGAACTACTGTTTGCTCAGAGCTGTGCCTAAATGGAGCTATGCCGGTTTATATCAGCTGAGGATCTGGCCCACAGTCTAGTCCTAAACCAGGGTTGCCCAACAAATTATGTGCACCTCCTTATTGTTCTCCAACTTCAGTGGAATTACATCGTGGATGAATTTGGCCCAGTGTGTCTATATTTTTCCTTCATTGTCATCATCTTATAATAGCAATGACAGCCCAGGTGCAGGGATTGATTCTCTAGGGATACATGACCAGCTGTGGCTAATAGCTTTGCCCCTCAGCAAATCAACTCCTTTCAGCTATTCATGGAGCCATAAGACATGCCCTGTTCTTCCACCGTTATTGAATATAGACTTGGCAACGGCTACTGCTCAGTCACACAGGATAAGTGTTGAATCCCCAGTCAGAATTACTGTCATCGGGCATCAGGTCTCCAATACTTTTTTCCAGCTAAATTCCATCTTGTTCTTTTATATGATCGCTACATAAAAAATGGGCCCAGCTCTGAGCTCATTTACATCAATTTGAGCCTGTGGGATGGTTCCAGATCTATTCTGATGTAAATGAAACCAGTGTCTGGCCCAGTGGACCAGATCATAATCTGGTGTAAGTCAGTGTAGTACCATTGACTTCAATCAACCAGCACTGATTTACACCAACTGAGAATATGGCCCTATATATTTTGAAGCCAGTGGAACTATCATGGAGTGTGAGTAAGGACACGAGAACGAGCAGATCCTTAATGAGCAGATGTGCCATGAAATCATGGTAGCACAATAAGCATGGTACCCCACGCTGCTAGCTCAGCAAGTCACTTCTCAGAGACAAACTGTACTTTAAGTGAAAGGTAAAACTTTCAAGGTTCTATCCCAGGGACAGTTTCCAAGAGCCACAGCGGCCGAGCAGGTTCATACTTATCCAACAGATTTTCTCATCTTCAGTTTTTCAGTCAGTGGCCAGTAGTAATTTTTAGACTGTGGACAACTGCAGGCAATTTTCCACGTCCATTATTATCTTCCATATTGTTTTGTTTTCTCCAGCCATTCGTTTGCTGTCAGTTCAGGTGCAGATGCTACGGACCTGTGACTTTCACAAAGATTTCATTGCCAACCAAAGATTTCATTGCCGCTCTTTTAGACATCTTGGGAATTGGGGAAATGAAATCACCCGCATGCTAATTCCCGCCCCCATTACCTTCAAACCTCAAGTCCTCCAGGAGCAATCTTGACTCTACACCGGCCCAGATCACATGCAGCTCTTCTAACATCCCTGCCTAGTGCCTAGTGAGCCAGGGTACGGAGGGGACAACTGGCACATTGCACAGAAAGAGAGGAGGTGAAATCCAGCCATTGATAACGAGGGCTAAATCCTTAAGCCTTTTCTTAGGCCAAAATGGCATTGAATGAGTTGCCAGAGTAAGGACACAGGCCCAATCTCCCCAACACAGAACTGTATGTGTGTGTGTGGGGGGGGTCCTCCAGGCATTGATCTTTCTCCCCACTGTATGGGACTGTGGCTGTAGCTGCCCCCACTGCATCATCTCCTGGGAGACCTCTCTGTGGGTCCAAGGTTTGCACTGGAGTAGAGGGTGAAGATGGGGCAGGCCCGAGAAGATGAGGGAGGAGGCAGAGAGCAGGGACGCACATGTGGCCAAGCCCCATAGGCTTTTCCAACTCCTGGATAGGATGATTTGGGAAGAGGGGCTCACTCTGAGAAAGGACTTGGCTGGAAATAAGCAAGTGTCGTATTCCTGTGGATTTACTGACACATAGAGGACTCAGATCCTGCCTCGTAGTAAACTCTAGGCTCTAATATCCTGGGACCAACACGGCTACAACAACACTGCACACGGAAATGCCATTTGTCATTTGAAAGCTAATTTTTCTCTAGTTCTGCAGTAAATTCTTGGGGCCCAATCAATGGCAGATTTGCCTGAGTAAAGGCATTTAGAATTAGGCTTGTATTGCCAAGTTCTCAGAGGATGTCCATTGGGATAGCTCCATTGATACCAAAGGAGCTATGCTAACTCATGCCAGCTGCAGATCAGATTTTACCTGTGAACTTGATGTTTCATGGTCTAAGTGCCTGATTGTGCGCTACTGGAGTCAATGGGAGTTTTAATACAGTGGCAGCAGGATCAGACCATTAATGGGCTCCGTACATTAGCAGGACAGCTCATGTGGATAAACTTGCAGGCCTGGGCCCCTAGACTAGAAATGCTGTGATTCTATGCTAGAATAAATTCTGTTTGGTAAGTGTCTTCATTGTCTTTTCTGTTCATTTATACTGCACAGTCCATGGGCCAGGGACTTTACCTTCCTCTTCGTTTTGTACAGTGCCAAGGGCAACGACAACACGCAGGCCCCAATTCCGCAAGATACTTAGCACATGCCTGTTTTTTGACTAGCTCTAGTAAAATATCACCAAAATGTGACTGGGAATCATTTATCAGCCACTTATTTTAAGGAAATTTAAATAAAGTACAATTTATATAACTGGGGCCAGATCCTGCCCTAAATTACAGCCTCTTTGCACTGCAGCCAAATGATCTTAAAGCTGCACTTAAGGAGCTGATGGGGGTTTCCCCAGCCTGGGATGTTATTTGCCGCTATAAAACCAGCACTGCCAACTCTGCCTCCTGGCTTCCTGATGGAGAAGTGTGTCAGCGGCAGGAGGGGGTGTTTTGAGGGTTAGATGGAGGAATGCTCTGGCATTACTTTCCTTGCAGGATCATTACAAGTTGATAGAAGTTAGAGCAGGATATGGGCCACCGACAGAATGGGGGGAGGAGGAAAGGTGGCTTAGAGCTGACTTGACCTCCTCCATACTTTCAGGTATACTGAGCTCAGATACCATGGTGATGGACATTGTAATAGAATAGAATAGAATAGAATAGAAGTCTGGCAATTCTCAAGCACTTTGAGTCTACCCCCTTTGCTATGTGATCTGTCTTCTGGCATTTCCCATAAAGCTGAGATGTTGCGTATCTACACAGACTGTGCCCCTGGGTGGGTTTCACCATTCTCTCTCTATAATGGTGCCGGAAAAGAAAAAAGGAATCAAGCCCAGATACAGCAGCATTACAACTAACTTTCCGGCAGATCCAAGTGGCCGTCAACTCATGTAGGAAATTAGCTATTTAAGGAAATTATAAAACAAAAATATAAACTCTTGAAAAGAAGCCAAAAAACACAAATGCCATCATTGATCAAAAAATGGAAAATGAAGTTGAAACTGCATGGGGAAGGCTGAATGAAAGGCTATATTCAAGTTAGCTTTGCTGCAGCAGCACTGTTTAACTTACTTCTTGGATCTTTTCCCTTTATTGATGTTGTTGGGAGGCTCTCATTCCATAACCTCTAATGCCATCGTGCTCTGTGATGAGTTACTAAAAGCAGCCATTCTTCTGCATATGAAAACATTCAATTATTTGCATGTTCAGTGTCTTTAATGGCTCTTTTGTGCCTTCATTTTTTTGGAAACAGATGCTGAATTTCAGCAGCGTTCTCCTGATGTAAACTGGGCCAGGAGTGGGGTGGAAAAAAACAAAAGGCTTTACAACTACAGAGTAAAGTCTAGGAGATTTCTCAAGTAGGGTAGATTTTCTTAATTTACTTAAGAGACTGATGAAGGTGCTCATTCAGGATTCACAGAGATCTGCCAACTGTTAAATAAAGATGAATCCCAGGAATGTCCGCATTACCTAGTGCTCATGCTCATCCACCACGTGACACAGATGAACCAATCAAACTCTTCCCAAAATGTTGTCACAATAGCACAAATGCAGACATTGTATGCAGAGCAGACTAGAAGGTCAGAAGGCTGGTCTTCAAAAAGTTTGGCAGATGCTGTGGCAGACAGGATTTATAGATGCCAATAACCTCTCTAGTGTATATCTGTTTCCATTCTAGATACCCATGTCCCTGCATCCTCAGCTTAGATATTCCTCTTTTAAGACAGAACATGCTAAGATGTTAGTCAACAGAACTGAAAGGTGGCACATGCAAAACCAATAGAAGGAAGTATTCACACACACATACTGCACAGTTTTCCTAGGGAACTCATTGCCAGAAGATAGCATTGAGGTCACAAGTTTAGCAGGAATCAATAAGGAACAGGGTGTTATATGGATAACAAGAATATCCAGAATTATAATAGTAAATACTAAATGAACAAAGACTAAGAGTTTTGGAAGGGATCTAAACCCTTATGCTTCAGGGTTTAAACCAATTTCTAATGACTGGGGATGAAGAGGAAATTTCCCTGTGGATAGGCTGGACCTTCCATCTGGTGCTGGTCACTGTCCAAAAAATGATGCTGGACTAGACGGAGGACTGGTCTGCTCCATCACGGCAGTTCTCATGTTCCTCCAAGTCTCCCAGTGTGTCATCTTTCTGTGCAGGCAACAATCTCATTCAGCAGGAGCTTGCTTCTCTGCATTGTACATCGCCCAGCACTCGCTGGGTGCTCAGGGAATAATAATAATAAATTGTGATAGCCCCTTTGTTTAAAAAGAACACAATAGGCACAAAAAGGCACAATAGAAAACAAACACAAGAATAATCATTTTCTGAGCACAACTCACGAATGCACCTCTATGCACCAGATCCAACCCCCCAAACCCAGCATTATATAACAGTTCTGCATTATATCCCATAAATGTCTGTAGCACTTAGCACCTACCTGGCAATTTGCCTGCTCAAAGCCCTATACAAACATGAACTAATTATGTGATTTCTTCATGTTTCATGGTCTGTTTTATTTGCTGGGATGCCATAGGAACCTCTGAGTTCTGCAATCTGAAATACAACATGAAAAATACAAGTTCCCAACACCTTGCCTACATCAGAATACAGCATGGCAGAGCTATCAGCAGATGCTTAGGTTTACCTTTCAAGGTGTTCTAAAATCTCCAAGAGGCCCTCGTTTTCCCAGTCCTCTGTATCTGCTGTGATTTTGTAAATTAATACTGTTTTTATTGGTCTCTTCTCAGCAGAGATCATGCTGAGGTTTGCTTTCTCTTTAACAACAGTGCCCCCTCGAGTCTATTATTAGATTTGCAGTTCCATTCTGCCTGTGAAAATTCCTCCTCATGCAGAGACAACTGGGAAAACGTTACACAACTCAATTTAGGTGTTTAAAAAAATGTGTCAGTCTGCATAGCACCTTCTGTGTTAGTAAAAACAATTTGAAAAAGTGAGAGTCTGGCCTATGATTTTACAAATGTTGTATGATTCAAAGCGAGAGGGATCAATGAGTGGCTCAAAGCTAAACAGATTATACACTCTGATATGTCACTTTGTATCCATAGATCTCCAAGCACTTTTAAAAGGAGGTAAATAGCATTATCTTCATTTTATGAATGAGGAAACTGAAGCAGAGAAGAATGAAGGGTCATGCACAAGGTCACCCAACAAGCTAGGGGTAGGTGCTGGAACGGAACCCAGATCTCTTAACTCGCAGTCTACTAGCCTAGCCACTAGGTCTCACTGCCTCTCTGAAAGGTAATATTTTTCATCTTCACTGTTAACAGCAGTTAAGTTCATAATATAACACTCTGCCTTTCTCTTTTGCAGCAGAGTCCTCTCTCTGACAAGTGTATTTAACCTTACTGTAGCAAGCAACCTTTCTATGACATCAGCTCTTGACAACATTGAATAACCTCTTAGCTCAAGCTAAGGGAGCGCCACTTGGGAAGCAGGGTAAATATTTTAGTGCCAACTTCATGAATGCCCATTTTTTCCATTTCAGAGCAGCTCGTTTTCAGTAAAGCACCCAGTGCTGTTTCCCTGCTCATGCTACTCTATGTGAGTGTTTGTGTTTGTATAAAAAGTGACTTTTCAAGATTAGTCTTAAGTTTATCACAGTGTTGGTGTCAGGCTGATTTTAAAGGGCCCGATAGTGCATTCCTCATGCATCCAAAGCTAGCATTTTTGGTATCCCAGAAATGTGGGGACTCAGTGTAATGCAGCTTCGAGAGGGAAAGTTGGAAATTTTATTCATTTAAAAATGAGTTGGACAAGTAACTGGGGAATCTAGCCCAAAGAATAGCACTGATTGTCCAGAAACATTAGGCTAAAACTCATTAGAGTACAGTAGTGCTGTGCTAGTCACTGTATGTATCTGCAAATAGTAAGAGACGCACAAAGGATGGAAGAAGACACAGATGCATGGTGATGAAGTGATTTGATGAAGGTCGCACAGCAGGTCAGTGGCAGAGCCAGGAATGGAACCCAGGTCCTATCCTAAAGTGCAATCAGTAGTAACTTTAGCGCCCTCGTGGCCAAGATGGAGTCTGCTCTGCAGGCAGCTCTGGCCAAGAGAAGGTGCGCGCAGGAATGCAGCAGGAGAAATCCCTTCCACCCCAGGGGCACCTGTTCCAAACCCCCCAGAGTGAACACACCCACCCACAGGAAAAGTACAATGGATATAAGAAAGGGAGATATTTATTTACAGAGGGATGAGAGGAGAAATACAACAAGGGGAAATATAGGGGGAGCAGTAGAACAGGGTTGCATCCAAACCAAGGCCCCACTGGCCCAGTGGTAGCACAGTCTGGAAGGGCAGACACTGAGCAACGTGTCTGCACACAGAGTTCAGGAGTCCTGAGCAAAGTTCCAGTCCAGGGGTGAGTCTTGGGTGCTCCTGGTCATCTTCGGCGCCAGTGAACTTTTCCCCAACAAACCCCTCCGGTGCCCTCTTCTGCCGCTCTCTGCAAAGCCACACAGAGCGACCACCTCCCCACTTAACTATCTAGCAACCTCCCTCCTTGTTCCCAATGCAGAGTCCCAAGCCCCAGTACTCACAGCCCCATGCAGCTCTGGGCAGCCGTGATACTGGGTTCAGTTCCGGCCTGTCCTTCTCGGGCGATTCCTCCCTGGCACAGTGCTCCTCCTGGCTCCTGTCCTGGGCTGTCCCCGATCAGCCGCCCTGTCCTTCCCAGGCTTTAGGCAGGTTCTCTGCTGCTTCACTTTGCGAGGGCCTACGGGCTGCCGCCTCCCTCTCAGCTCCAGAGCCACCCCCTGGAGTTTCCCCCCTTTTTTCTCACTCTCCCCCTCCCCCCTAGGAAAAAGATTTAAAGGGGCCATGCTCTCTAAACCCCAAAGGGGTTACACAGTTTTAACAAAAACCAGTGTTTGTCCCAGTTTTTCACAGCATCCCTGACAGACACTTGGCATTGAAGGAGCTATTGACCAGCTAAGCCAGTGAAACTGACAACAGACAGGCTGACCCATATGCAATTCAAGAACCAGCCACCGCTCAGTGTGCTCAGATACCACAGTGGAGGGAGTTATTTCCTTCTCAAGGAAATGACACTAAATCGCTTTCACTAACCACCTAATGAGAGCTCTGAAATTGTATGTGGGAGGCAGTGAATAGACTAGACAGGTAGATGCAATGTACTACCAAAAAATAGCACACTTGGTTTCTAACTCGGACAGAACATTTAATTCAAGCGGAGTTCCTGTTTGAAATGATTGTTTCAATACTGTTGGGATTTGTAACAGGGTAGCCTGACCCCCCTAAGTGCCAGGAGGCCTGAGACCAATCACCATGTTCAGTTAGCCCTGCCCTACTACAGCTGCATGGGATGTCGGACTTAAGAAGAGGAAAGCCCAGCCATTGAGGGCTGGCTGGGGAAGAGATAAGATAGATAAGATAGGGCAAGCAGCTGGGTTTGAGCTAGCAAGTGGCTGAGGGCTATGACCTGTCAGAGACCTTTGGTAGGAGAGAGGACATGATTCGGTTGATTGGCACCCAGGAGCAAGGGGCTAGAGACAGTGAGACAGGTTATTGCCACTGGGAGCCCACCTGTAAGGAAGGGGGCTGAAGGCTCAGCCCAGTAGGGCTGAGGACTCTTGGTTTTGATACTGTTTTTGGACTTGGACTAAAGGACTCTTGTTACCTTGGAAGGCTTTAAAAAGGCCTGGCTGGGTGGCCAAGTCACCTCTATGGTGGGAGTGGCTAAAGATTGTTGTGGGGAAAAGGAGGTGGAAGTGCTGCAATGATGGCTCTTGCTGTCGGGGGGTGCTCTGGGATGGTGAGCCTTGCAACAGGACAGTAAAGGATTACTAATTACATGGTAGCTACGGAGAGTGTTATATAGGTGTCTTATGTATCTAAATCTAAATACAGTAACTCCTCACTTAAAGTCGTCCTGGTTAACATTGTTTCATTGTTACATTGCTGATCAATTAGGGAACATGCTCGTTTAAAGTTGTGCAATGCTCCCTTCTAAAGCTGGTGAGGGCTTGTAACCAGGGTGGACCGGCAGCCCCCCATCAGCTCCCCACTCCCCTAGGGTCCCTGTGCTGCAGCCGCCCAGCAGGCTAGCAATTGCAGGCTATCAATTGCCGGCAGTTCAGCTGTCCCTCCCCCCATTTGCCATGTGCTGCTCCTGCCCTCTGCCTTGGAGCTGCTCCCAGAGACTCCTGCTTGCTGTTCAGGGGGCGAAGGGGGGGGCTAATGTCAGGGTGTCTCCCTCCTCCCTGCTCCTGCACCCCACTTACCCCTTCTCCATATAGAGCAGGGAAGGGACACGGACGGAGAGAGACAGAGAGAGCCTGGGGCAGCAGCTGCTGTCTCAACTTCCTGATCCACTTAAAAAGACAATGCACTTAAGAGTGGGTCATCTTACTTAAAGGGGCAGTGTGCATCTCTCTCTTTCTCCCACACACAAGCTCTGTCTGCTATGCTGTCTTCTCTCCCTCCTGTTCGTGCTGCCTTGTGTGAGAGGTTACATTAACAACAATGTGTTAACCCTTGAGGGCTCAGTCGAGTGCTAGTTCATCATTTAGCAGTAAGGCATTCCCTGGGAAATATCCCTCCCTCTTCCACCCTCTAACTTCACCACCTCAACCAAGCTTCACACTCATCATAGCTGTGAACAGTATTAAATTGTTTGTTTAAAATGTATACTGTGTGTATATCTATATAATATATAGTTTTTGTCTGGTGAAATAAATTTCCCTGGAACCTAACCCCCCCATTTACATTAATTCTTATGGGGAAATTGGATTCGCTTAACATCGTTTAGCTTAAAGTCGCATTTTTCAGGAACATAACTACAATGTTAAGCGAGGAGTTACTGTAAATAAAATTAAAAACACCCACAGAATAATGGTCAGACCAGGGAGTTGAGATCAGAACTCCTGGATTTACCTTCTGGTTCTGCCTGTGACTTACTGTGTGACCTTGGGCAACTCACTTATCCCCTCTTTACTTCAGATCATCCATCTGTACCATGGAGACACTACTATATTAGTAGTATTGGGGTCACACCTAAGTGCCCTGATCACAGACTAGGACCCCATTGTGCACGGCACTGTACAAAACAGAACAAAGACAGCCCCTGCCCCAAAGAGCTACTTACCCACCTAATAGAGGCAGTGTGAGGTTTTAATTAATCAAGGCCAAATTCTGAACTCAGATACTGATGCCTAATTTCCACTGCAATCAATGGGTGCATGAGCAGCTAAGGGCAGAATATGCCTTTCTGCCTGATTTTTCCTCCTACTTTAAGCAATGTAAAGCAGCAATAACTCCATCAAAGGCAATGGAGTTACGCTGGTATAAATGAGAGGAGAACTAGGCCATTGGTAAGACTGTAAGCTTTTGGGGACATGGATTGTTTTTTCATTACGTCTGTACAATTCCTAGCACAATGGGGCCCTGATCCCTGATAAATATAAATGATTGATGATAATAATTAGTACTGGGAAAGTGCTTTGAGCTCCTTTGCTGAAACATGCTCTTTGCAATGGGATACATCGTGTTCTCCGTTCCACTGGCATAACTGGCAGTAGACTCTGGCCCGTTAACTGAAAAGCAATAGCAATATTTCTAGAAGAAAAGAGCAAAGATTTCCTAGGAAATATTGAAATACCAGGATTCTCTTTTATCTCCTTCATTTTGTCTCTCTCTTTTAGTAATGGGGGACTGTACAGGAATAAATCAGCATAGTGATAAAGATATTAATTGCCGCTGAATCCAAAACAGACTAAAATTTGCACTTTCCTTTTTAATTATAAATTTCTACAGCCTAATTTAAGCCAACTTGGGAAAATTCACTGTTGTTTGAAAGATCACCCAGCCTTCTTTTCCAATCTATACTCATTTCAACAGCTTTGGAATTTAAGTAAGAAATAAGAAAAAACGTAAGGGCTGGATTCTGATCTTGCATGTCCTGATGTAAATCCAGAGTAATGCCACTGTCGTCACTGGAGTTATTTTGAATTTACAATGGAGTAACTCAGATCAGAATCTGGCCCTGTATCTGTAAGTATTGCTTTAAAATAATGGAGGCAAAAAAATACATTTCTGTTCCTATTTCTTCTTGACTGTGTACCGTGAAACTGTGAAGTAATTGGCATTTGAATCTGTGTGCAGAGACTGGCATAATCTAGCGGGGCAAAAACCTGAAAAGAAAACATCTACCCCACAGCTTGTGGTGCATGGATTTTGTTACTGCTCTGACTTTGTTTCTGCCTACTGCAGTACTTGCCTCTACATGGGCAGCTGCCATTTTAAGAGACAGAGTGAATGCAGCGTGTTTCAGAGGAGATATATCCTCTTGTGCTTTCTCATGGAGACTTTATTTTTGTTCTTTCCCTTGATCGCAACTGAAAATACTTCAGAGTGAGCTTACGATTGTCTTTGTACATGGAAATACACAACACTGGCAGACAGACATGCTTGGATTTCTGGTTTTGTCTGGTGTCATTTTATGTGTTGGCAGTTCTGCTCCTGCGATCACATCCAGCCCCATGCTGGCTAGCAGAGAGTTGAACACATATGAACACAGAAGTGCTGACCTCCAGACATGCCTTAACTGCTGCAAGCAGAGATAAAAAAAAAATCCCAGTGACACCAGAGCTTCTGTTTAAGAATTTGATGGCATCACAGAGGAGGGAATTTCTGGTCCTTCCTATGCAAAATGCTCAAAATAAATTCTCCCAGCTGGGGTGGGGAAGGGGAGTCTGAGCAGTGGGAATTGATGAAATTATGTGATGTCAGCCCAGGAGCCTGTTGGGCAGAGATGAGGGAGCATGAAGCATTAGGGGGACAAACTGTTCCCTCTGCCTCCATGAGCAGAGGTGATGAAAACCCTACAGATCCAGGTAAAGGGGCAGGGCAGATGAGACAGAAGGAAGAAGATCCACCTGCATTGCATCATTCCCTCTCCCCACAACCCCAGGAAAGTCCAGTGGTTCATGATGGCTTCTGAGGTGAGCCTGTGCCTCAGTACACACCTTCCTACCCACCTTGGTCCTGCACGGAGGGCAGCTTAGCTGCACCCCAAAATCTGGCCAAATGAGTATAAGATAGCATTGTGCACCCACTTTGGGCTGGATTCTCCAGGCTGCTAAGGGCCCTTTGCCCTGCTTATGCAGTGCACAATGGGCCTTGATCCAGCCAGAGATCCCCAGGAGGGAGCTCCACCTGTGTAGTAGGGTTGCCAGGTGTCCAGTTTAAGGGGCCCTGGCGGCTGCGGTCAGCACCGCTGACCAGGCCATTAAAAGTCCAGTCGGTGGCACAGTGGGGCTAAGGCAGGCTCCCAACCTGCCCTGGCTCTGCATGGCTCCCGGAAGCAACGGCATGTCCCCCCTCTGGCTCCTATGCATAGGGGTAGCCAGGGGGCTCTGCACGCTTCCCCCGCCCCAAGCGCCAGCTCTGCAGCTCCCATTGGCCAGGAACAATGGCCAATGGGAGCTGCGGAGGCGGCGCCTGCGGACAGGGCAGCATGCAGAGCCGTCTGGCCGCGCCTCCGCGTAGGAGCTGTAGTGGGGGACATGCCACTGCTTCCGGGAGGTGCTTGAGGTAAGCGCTGCCTGGAGTCTGCACCCCGACCCTCTCCCATGCCCCAACCCCCTGCCCCAGCCCTGATCCCCCTCCCACCTTCCGTACCCCTCGACCCCAGCCCGAAGCACCTTCCTGCACCCCAACACCCTCATCCCCAGCCCCGCCCCAGAGTCTGCACTCCCAGCTGGAGCCCTCACACCCCCCTGAACTCCAACCCCCTGCCCCAGCCCTGATCCCCCGCCTGCCCTCCGAACCCCTCAGTCCCAGACCAGAGCCCCCTTCTGCAAGCCAAACCCCTCATCCCTAGCCCCAACCCAGAGCCTGCACTTCCAGGCTGAGCCCTCACCCCCTCCAGCATCCCAACGCACTGCCCAGCTCAGAGCCCCCTACTGAACCCCAAACTGCTCATCCCCAGCCCCACATCAAAGGCTGCACCCCCAGCCGGAGCCCTTACCCCTTCCAACACCTCAACCTCCTGAGCCATCCCGGTGAAAATGAGCAAGTGAGTTAGGATGGGAAGAGCGAGTGATGGGGGGGGGGGGATGGAGTGAGCGGGGGCAGGGCCTCAGAGAAGGGGCGGGGCCTCAGAGGATGGGTGGGGCAGGGCAGGGGGCGGGGCAAGGGTGTTCCGTTTTGTGCAAGTAGAAAGTTGGAAACCCTACTGTGTAGGGGCACAGAGCTAGTGAAGGAACGGTGTGGGGCAGGGGCGGGCCCATGTGGCGGTGACATAGGTGTTAGTGAGGGAAGAGAAGGGACCAGGGAAAAGGGGGTTGCACCCATGTTGGTGAAGGAATGGTCAGGCCCAGGGGAGGGGTTACTTCAGTGTGGGGAAGCAGAGGCTCAGGCCCAGTGGGGGTGGGGTTACACCAATGTTGGGGGGAGGGAAAGGTCAGGGCAGGGGGAAGGTTATAGTCGGGAGGACAGGGATGGTCAGGCCCAATGGGGAGGGGGGTTACATTGGTGTCAGAGGGAGGCTTGCCCTCTCTGAGTTACAAAACACTGGGGCATGCAAATCATTTCATCCAGGACAGCGATCTCCAAAAAAGAATGAGGATGGGAAAACCAGGACAGGTGGCAACCCTAGGGGAGAGTCAGGCTGGGCTAGGGGGCTTTACATCAGTGTTGGGGGGTGGGGAGGGAGTGACAGGCCCAGTTGAGAGGAGAAGTTGGTGAGGGGAGGATCAGACCCTGGTTTTTTTCTTATGGCATTTTGACTCCTTTATTTATAGCCCTGTGTGGAATTAAATCTTTTTTCATTAAAAATGCTCATAACTATAAATTCTACAGTAACACACTCACCCCATGAAATGCATGCAGTCACATAAATAGTGGAGCAGGTTATTCATCACATTAGCCATGCTCAGCTATGAAGAAACAGGACCCCGGTTCCTGAAATTTTTCAGACTGATCACTCCGCTGAGATAGGAGCTCTTGTGGATTTCCCAGACCACTGAGGCCCAGCTATTCTGTTACCAGCCTGGAATGCTCGTTGGGCTTGGGGGATTCCCATTTTTAATTCTTGGCCTCTTTATAACACTCTGTACTTCTCAGGCCTGACTCCCCATTACCCTGCACCTTGTGCAGTCATTTATACCAGTGCAAACTGAGGGTGAAATCCTGTCCCAACTGACGTCAATGTCAAAACTCCCTTTGACTTCAACGAGGCCAGGATTCCCCTCTGTCTGTCTAGATATGCATGTGACCCTCCTCCCCATATTATCCGGACTCCCTCATGGTGATTAACAGATTAACAGATTTTAGTCTCGCAATACTGCCCGTCTAAGGGTCCCCATTCAACAGGTGGGCCCAGGGCAGATTAAAAGATTTGCCGAAGGTCCCACAGGAAGTTGGTGGCCAAGCTAGGAGCTGAACCCAAATCTCCAGAGCCCTAAGAACCAGTGCCAATTTACACCCACTTGACACTAGTGTAAATGACTGTGAGCTGGATTGTGCTGCACAGACTCACATGGAGTAGTACCTTGCTCTCTGAGTAGTCCCATTGCAATGACTGGGACTGTGTGCAGAGTATGATACAGAGTAATGGAGAATCAGGCCCATCATCTTCAACAGCTCAGTGAGGCAGATGGGTATTCTTATCCCCAGTTTGCCGTTAAGCTCGTTGAGGCCCAGTGGTTTCATTACACCATGTGCTTTGTGTACTATGCGCCTCATCCAACAGGAGAGGGATATTCTGCAGGATGTGGCTTAAAACAAATCTCTAAACAACCTGCATTAGAGATGTACTTTCACAAGAGAAGAGGAAGGTTAAAGGAAAAGCCATGATCAGAATCAAACAACTTAAAGTGCTTACTGCAAGGAGTAGCCTGACGTGAAATAGACCCATTTGTCTCCAATGACAGCTTCCCTTGCAAAGTGGCAGTGTATGTCAAAGCTGTCCAGGAGAGCTTATCATTTTCATTCTGGAAGCCAATCAATCCATCCCCTCTCCATCTGAGACACTTATGTTGTCACAAAGAATATACTGTGCAGAAGACACTTCCCTTGAATGCCTGTCTTGTTACAAGAGATTCCTGTGTAATGCAGTCCTGATTTTAAAGGGGGAAAATACTGTTTGCTTAACACACGGGCCAGTTTTTTACATTCCTTACAAAGCTGAAGCAGAACAGGAAGGATGTGGGTGCTATAAAATGTGTTGGTAACGTTGCCTGGCATTTCCCTGATTGACTGGTTGCATAGATGTATTTGGCTGTATGCGTTTATTTGAAAGAGAATACAGGGAGGGTTTCATTATGTGGTTTATCTCCCCCCCACTTTCAGGACACTTATCGAGATCTGCAGGAACTGAAACACCTTCTTCTCACCCACTCTTAATACACACAGGGCTAGATTCTTATCTCAGTTATGCCATTGTAAATGCACTGAAGTCAGTAGCTACTCCACATTTACACCAGCATAACTGTTCAAACCTGACCTTGTGTCCATATCCTAACCCACTGTCTTGATCCAATGAATTAGTTGGGTATATCCAATAAAGATAATTAGAAACATAAGACTTGCCATATTGGAGCAGACCCAGGATCCGTCTAACCCAGTGTCCTTTCACCAACAATACCCAGTATATGATGTTTCAGAGAAAGGTGCAAGAACCCTGAGTAACTAGTGCTGGGATAACCTGCCCATCTGAGAACCTGTCTCTTTAGTTACAGATTGGCTTAGGCACTGAAGCATGAGGGTTATATCTCTTACAAAACTCTTGAGGGTGCTTGTTTTTATTTTGGGGGGACAGCTGTTTGGTTTTTTTGTTTGGTTGGGTTTTTGTGAAGGTGGGTCTTTTCATCCCTACAGTTGTCTCTGGATCTTCTCGTTGTCCATTTTCTGAATTTGGCTATGCTCTTGGCCTTCAGGATATATTGTCATGATGAGAGCCACAGGCTACTTGTGCATTGTGGCTTTTAAAAAAAATCTTTTCCCTTTGTTTTAAATGTGTTGCCTTTCATTTTCATCAAATATCCCCTTGTTATTTAAGAAATCATAGAATCATAGAATCATAGAATATCAGGGTTGGAAGGGACCTCAGGAGGTCATCTAGTCCAACCCCCTGCTCAAAGCAGGACCTAATCCCAACTAAATCATCACAGCCAGGGCTTTGTCAAGCCTGACCTTAAAAACCTCTAAGGAAGGAGATTCCACCACCTCCCTAGGTAACCCATTCCAGTGCTTCACCACCCTCCTAGTGAAAAAGTTTTTCCTAATATCCAATCTAAACCTCCCCCACTGCAACTTGAGACCATTACTCCTTGTTCTGTCATCTGGTACCACTGTGAACAGTCTAGATCCATCCTCTTTGGAACCCCCTTTCAGGTAGTTGAAAGCAGCTATCAAATCCCCCCTCATTCTTCTCTTCTGCAGACTAAACAATCCCAGTTCCCTCAGCCTCTCCTCATAACTCATGTGCTCCAGCCCCCTAATCATTTTTGTTGCCCTCCGCTGGACTCTTTCCAATTTTTCCACATCCTTCTTGTAGTGTGGGGCCCAAAACTGGACACAGTACTCCAGGTGAGGCCTCACCAATGTCGAATAGAGGGGAACGATCACGTCCCTCGATCTGCTGGCAATGCCCCTACTTATACAGCCCAAAATGCCGTTAGCCTTCTTGGCAACAAGGGCACACTGTTGACTCATATCCAGCTTCTCGTCCACCGTAACCCCTAGGTCCTTTTCTGCAGAACTGCTGCCTAGCCACTCGGTCCCTAGTCTGTAACAGTGCATGGGATTCTTCCGTCCTAAGTGCAGGACTCTGCACTTGTCCTTGTTGAACCTCATCAGGTTTCTTTTGGCCCAATCCTCTAATTTGTCTAGGTCCCTCTGTATCCTATCCCTACCCTCCAGCGTATCTACCACTCCTCCCAGTTTAGTGTCATCTGCAAATTTGCTGAGAGTGCAGTCCACGCCATCCTCCAGATCATTAATGAAGATATTGAACAAAACCGGCCCCAGGACCGACCCTTGGGGCACTCCACTTGAAACTGGCTGCCAACTAGACATGGAGCCGTTGATCACTACCCGTTGAGCCCGACGATCTAGCCAGCTTTCTATCCACCTTATAGTCCATTCATCCAGCCCATACTTCTTTAACTTGCCGGCAAGAATACTGTGGGAGACTGTATCAAAAGCTATGCTAAAGTCAAGGAATAACACATCCACTGCTTTCCCCTCATCCACAGACCCAGTTATCTCCTCATAGAAGGCAATTAGGTTAGTCAGGCATGACTAGAGTGTAGAAAGCGTGACTAGAAGTGCCCAATCTGCCTTCTCTCATTATTACTTATCCACCAGTAGCTATTTCACACTTATAGTGGTTATTGGAAGCTCCAGCATTCCTAGAATCTAGACAACAGGAAGGGAAAAGACCTCTTTAATCTCCTGTGGTCCCATCTCACATGGAAGGAACCTTCTTGAGTGTGCATTACATGAGATCTTGAACAGTTTGAAATGTCTCCAGCGATAGAGAAGCTGCCATGTCCCTTTGGAAAATATTCCACAATCTAATAAATTGTTCGCAAATATATTCCAGATAATCAATTTACATTTTCCTTTATTTTAGTTTCATTCCATTATATCCAGTTATAGCTCCAAGGATAACCACAAGCCTCTACTTTGCCACCTTTGATTATCTTAAATTTTAGCTCGTGGGCCACATTCTGAGCTCAGTTGCCCCAAAGCAAATCCAGAGTAACTCACTGAGTCTACTCCAGATCAACACTGGTACAAAGCCACTAAGAATCTGGCCCTGGGTTTTATGTGTAACCCTTCTGCCAGGTGGAGCCAGCAGCAACCAGGGCCGGGTCCAATATCTAGGGGTTCCTTTCCATTGATACAACACAGAACCAGCTCGAGACCCCACCCGGTAACCTGGGAAATTTATACACCACCCCAGGGCGCCTCTGGGAGGCAATACTTCCCCACTCGCAAGCACAGAGTCTGAGTGTAGAAAATAAACTTTTAATAAAAGGAGGGAAGTAACTGGGTGTTAATTTGGGAGAACCCTGTGAACAGAGTTCATAAACATAAACCATGAGTAAAAGACCCACTCCCCAAGTAAGTTGGGCAGTGTCCTTTTCCCCTCAGGTTCTTAGGTCCAGCAACCCAAAAGTCCCTTTCACGTGCCCGACCCTTCTCTGCACCCCACTCACAGTTGTTGTCCTTGGTCAGTGCAGACCCAGAGTTCAGAGGTGCATCTGCAGAGTTCACCTCCCTTGTCCCTCAAAGGGCTTGTCTGCACTTAAAATGCTACCACGGCACAGTGCACCGCTGCAACTGTGCTACTTTAATACTACCTACGCTGATGGGAGGGATTCTCCCATTGGCATAGGCAATCCACCTCCTTGAGAGGTGATAGATTTTCCACACTCCTGACGAGAAAAATGCTATGGGACAGATTTTGATCCCATTTGCAGCAGTACACATTTGGAGCAATTCCTAGCGTAGCCCAGCCTAAGAAACAACTTGGCTTCTTTCTCCCACCTTTTCTTATTTTCTCTTCTTTCTGTGGCGTGACTAAAGGAAGCCAGAATAAATGCAATAGCTTCCATCTTGAGTCACGGATCAAGCTTAGGGTTGATTTCATGGTCGTAAGGTCCAGATTGCTCAAAAGCGCAGAGACCGAAGAGGTAACATGGAGCAAAATCCCTGCTCTACTTCTGACTAAAAGGCCCAGAGACTGCGCATGCACACAGATACCTCCCCAGTTCATTTAATTTATGCTCTGTTGGCATGTAAAGGGCTGTTAAATGGAGTGCTAAGCTTCTCTCTTAAAAGGGGAGCTGTAACAACAGTGAGCAATAAGAATAGGATATACGTTTGTGGGCTTGAAACAGCTGCACCATTAATTTTAAGCCATTCACCTCCATCAGTAAAAAAGCTGTTGTGAAATCAGCCTGCAGAGCTGCAGCCTGTTGCTGTGCCAATATTTTTACATCAAAAATATATTTCCCATTGCAAAAAAAAGTATATGTTTTTTTAAATGTTTACTGCTCTTCCGCTGTGCAATCCGGTAACGCAAAGTTGGACCATTTGAAAACCTGGCTTTGGTTTTTTTCTGTTAGAAAAATATTTAGGGCCAGATCCTTAGATGGTATAAATCAGCATAGCTTTATAGACGTCAGCACTGTCAGTTTACACCAGCTGAGGATCTGGCCCATAACTTCAATACTTTGTTATATGATCATTGAATTGATCACTGTACAGTGATATAGACTAAGGACCCAGTGCTGCAAGCTGATGCAGCCAGGCAGATCCTTATGCCAGTGTAGTCCATCGAAGTCAAGATTGCAGGAGTTGATCAGCATGGAACAGCTTGCAAGGTCTGGGCCTGAAAGTTTAGGGCAAGATTCTGATCTCATTTACACCCATGCAAACCTGGAGGAACTGCACTGAAGTCAGTGGAATTGCTCCAAATGTATACTGCTGCAAATGGGATCAGAATCTGGCCCATAGCATTTTTCTTACCTATGCACTCACTATCAGATCACAATACAGAAAAAAAGAAAAGTATTGTACATACTGCACAAGATCACTTTTGTTTTGGGCCCATATAGGCAAATGTGTCCACTTGTACTTATCAGTAAGGGGGTAGCAGACCTATTATTATGGGTCACTTAACCCAATATGTAAAAAATAAGTCACTTGAGCATTACAATATTTGGCATATCCATCTATAAAATGAGCATTACATTGACATTCTGGAGAACATCTAAAGAAATCTAACTGCCTTACAGTACCAATGAAAGATGCTGGATGGACATAGGGGAAGTTCTGTCCTTGGGGCATCTAAGACATGATGGAAATGAGATTATCAAATCACTGTATAATATTTTTATCTTCAACCCAGTTTTATGTGCTGTTCACAGCTGTTCATGTAATGGAATAATTCTCCCAGATGCAGGATGCAAGGGATGGAGTGGGCAGTATGCCCAAGACTGTATAGTGCACATTGTCTCCAGTGTTAGCAACCCTTGCCCAAGGGACCAGAAGTCTGATGACACCATGGGAATTATTTATCTTTGCTTTCAGCTCTAACTAGCTTCTCAGTCAGAGCTGTTGGCTTTTGGATGATTGGGAAATTGACAAAGATTTGCTGTACTCTGGGCTGATGGAGTCAGGCATTAAAAGCCAGTCTGAAGACAAAGTGTTGTTGGTAGGACAGCTTGCAAGTCATGGGTGTAATTCTCAAAAGGCAAGATGTGTCCACAATTATCAAGATGACAAATTTTTCCAATGGGCTTGTAGGAGGCAGTTTTGCCAACCCATCGAGTAGGGCCAGGTGCCTCACTAGAGTGAAGAGGGGACAAACAGTTACTATATACATTTTAAAAATCCTGTGAAAATATCCCTATAAAACACAAAATCAGTTTAAAGAAAGTTTATGCAAGAAATCCTCTGCTCATCAGCTTCATTGACTTCAATGGAGCTATGCCAGTTTACACCAGCTGAGGGCCTGGCTCATGCCATCTATTATAGGCAGGGCTGGTAGCGCCATCCATCATTAAGGTTGCCCAGCACTTCCCGTGATAAGAACCTACTTTCAGTTGCTTATAACTTTGCCAAAATATAACCATTTGGCCTGAAATTTTTCATGCCAAGTGTCTGCCTCAGGCTGATTCTATTTTTGTTGTTGTTGTTGTTTTGTGTTTGGTTTTTTGTTGTGTTTTTGTTTGGGGGCGGGGAGGGTTGTTGCTGTTGTTTTGTTTTTTGAAAATGTCAGCCAAAACAGTCCAGTTGATTTTGAGAATGAGACTGGTGAAAAATATATTGGTTTGCCCATGTTAAAAATTCTGGTGACCTTTTCTTTGAGAAGCACTAGCGCCCCCATATTTTGGGGAAGGGACTTAAAATTTGGCAGGGGGGTGGTCTTTGTGCCCTTTTCCATCCCCATGCAAATCCACCTGAGTTTGGCCAAGTTATAAGCCTTTGAAAAATGGCAGTTTGCACGTGCTCAGTAGAAACTTGCTAGAGTTTGGCAGCTACATTCTCCAAAGAATCCGTTCACACTGAGCATGCTTCAGTCAGTGGCTGATCAGGGCTTTCCCTGCAATTGAAGCTCTGGGCTGCTGTTGGTCATACTGGGTCCTGGCACCTGAACTGAGGGAAGGGAGAGCCTGTCTCTCCTATGTTCTCAGTGTCTCTCTGCTGAACCCGGACAGCATGGAGGAGGAAGCTGCCTGATTCAGATGTGGGGGGAACAACATGCAATTCTGTAAGGTGGGAATTCGATTGGGACAAAGAGTGTGGAGGGGCAGGGGAGAGAGACTGAGACAGGAGGTGGTTGGGGGGAAAGGGAGGAAGGAAAACTTGACTGGGAGTTGTGGTGTGCAGGGTGTATTTAGTGCACAGGATGAACCTGTTCTGGGGATGTATCAGGATTATGTAGTGAAGAAGGCCCTTGTCTGTAGGACCCCTGCCTCCTTTGTGGCAGAAGTTGGATGGTAGGTACCTATTGCAGGTATTGGGATGGGTGAGCTTATGGTAAGCCTCCACCTTATCCGGGGAGGAACCACAAAGCCAGACTGCAACTAAATTTGGAGGATAAAAAATGAGTAAACAGGGATGGAAGGGGGGACAGCAAGCAAAGAACCCTTGACAATGCCCACTGCTCCTCAAAGGAGGTATTGCTAATACAGAGAAGGACCAGAATATCTTACAGGAAGATCTGGATGACCTTGTAAACTGGAGTAATAGTAATAGGATGAAATTTAATAGTGAAAAGTGCAAGATCATGCATTTAGGGATTAATAACAAGAATTCTTATCAACTGGGGACACATCAGTTGGAAGTAACAGAGGAGGAGAAGGACCTCGGAGTATTGGTTGATCACAGGATGACTATGAGTTGCCAATGTGATATGGCCGTTAAAAAAGCTAATGTGGTCTTGGGATGCATCAGGCGAGGTATTTCCAGTAAAGATAAGGAGGTGTTAGTACCGTTATACAAGGCACTGGTGAGACCTCATCTGGAATATTGTGTGCAGTTCTGGTCTCCCATGTTTAAGAAGGATGAATTCAAACTGGAACAGGTACAGAGAAGGGCTACTAGGATGATCCGAGGAATGGAAAACCTGTCTTATGAAAGGAGACTCAAAGAGCTTGGCTTGTTTAGCCTAACCAAAAGAAGGCTGAGGGGAGATATGATTGCTCTTTATAAATATATCAGAGGGATAAATATCAGGGAGGGAGAGGAATTATTTAAGCTCAGTACCAATGTGGACACAAGAACAAATGGATATAAACTGGACATTAGGAAATTTAGACTTGAAATTAAACGAAGGTTTCTAACCGTCAGAGGAGTGAAGTTCTGGAACAGCCTTCCAAGGGGAGTAGTGGGGTCAAAAGACATATCTAGCTTCAAGACTAAGCTTGATAAGTTTATGGAGGGGATGGTATGATGGGATAGTCTAAATTTTGGCAATTAATTTATCTTTGATTATTATCGGTAAATATGCCCAATGGCCTGTGATGGGATGTTAGATGGGGTGGGATCTGAGTTACTACAGAGAATTCTTTCCTGGGTGCTGGCTGGTGCGTCTTGCCCACATGCTCAGGGCTTAGCTGATTGCCATATTTGGGGTCGGGAAGGAATTTTCCTCCAGGGCAGATTGGCAGAGGCCCTGGAGGTTTTTCGCCTTCCTCTGCAGCGTGGGGCACGGGTCACTTGCTGGTGGATTCTCTGCACCTTGAGGTTTTTAAACCACAATTGAAGGACTTCAATAACTCAGGCATAGGTTAGGGGTTTGTTACAGGAGAGGGTGGGTGAGATTCTGTGCCCTGCGTTGTGCAGGAGGTCAGACTAGATAATCATAATGGTCCTTTCTGACCTTAAAGTGTATGAGTCTATGAGTTCAAGGAGCCAGTGGATGCCATCCAGAGGAACTGTGACTGGAGACTTGAGGCAATAAAGGATTGTAAATAATCCCCAGGTTCACAGAGCACCACCCTTCCACCATCACCCCCAATCAAGCGTCCTCCTCCTGGTCTGGTGGATGGCCACCCTGGCCAGAGCCAAGAGGAGGTTGATGAGAAGGTCCCCTGACTTTGTGGGGCCACAAATGGGGTGTGCAAATACCCAGAGGTGCAGGGAAAAGTGCAATCAGGACCTCAGCAGGAGGTTCTGGAAGAGCTGGAAAAGGGGCTGGAGCACATGATGGGGGATGTGCAGGATGAGATGGAAGGTGTGTACCTATTGTGGTTGCCAGGAGATGTCAGGTATAAGCCCACCCAAAGCTAAAGGCCAGTGAACCCAAGCCACAAGTAAATACTCCAGACAGTGCCCACTACTCCTCAAAGGCTTCTAGGGAGTCAGTAGAAACTGCACAGAGGAGGACTGCCTGGAGGTGTGATTGGACAAGGGATTGGAAGTAGGCCCCACTGTCACAGATCACCCTCTGTCCAGCTTCTTCCTCCTGGTATGATGGATGACTGTCTTGGCCAGCTCCAGGAGGAGGTTGATGAGGAAGTCCATGGATGGCGTGTGCTAGGGTCTGGAGGGTGGGGAAAAGTGCAGTCTGAACCTCAGTGACTGCACTCAAGGGGCTGCAACCTGACACATCCGACGTAGATGTGTGCCAGACTCTCCCTCTCACAGCAGAAAGGAGAAGGTGTTGGGGGAGTTCGTGAACCATGGCAAGTACATGCCCATGCTCATGTCTCCGTGAAGGAGCCACCAGCTGATGTCCCCAGCAGGCCATGGGACCAGAGAGGAGTACAGGCCGGCCCATTGGGACTCCTGAGCCTCCTGAGATGGCAGCAGATCCTGCCACTTGGTGTCGGGGCAGGACACTAAGGCGAGGAAATGGATGGCGTGAAGCACCAGTATATACAGATGTTTTCTGGGTGCGGTTCAGAGGCAGACCAGCTGGATGGTGTTCAGCCAACATAGGTTGTGTGTTGTGGGCAGTTGGGGAGGTTTGAAGGGCAGGGGCCAGTGATCAGTTCCGGAAGGCCACAGGTGAGAGACGGGCAGAGAGCATCCTCCTGCAGGACCTGCTTGAGGAAAGCTAGAGAAGCAGGAGGCAAGGCTGCCCTCACCTCATGGAGTACACAATGGGGGACGCACAGGGTGGGATGGAAGGTGCTCAGTGAACGAGGCAGGAGATTGCAGAAAGAGAAAGGATGGTTAAGGCATGTTGAGGGCTGCCCTGGAGAGTTGAATTCTATTCCTGCCTCTGCTGCCGAGTTCCTGTGTGATGCTGGACAAGTCACTGAAACCAAACTTTTGAAAGGTGATAACTAACTGTGTGTTCCTAATTTTCTGGGTGCCTGACTTCGGAGTCTGAGGTTGTATGTGCAGAAGTACTGAGCATTCACAGCTGTTAGTGAAGTCAACAGGAGCTGCACCTTGAATAGTTTAGGTTTTATGTAATGCTAAGTAATCTAAAAATTCAGGTTTTAGGCATATCAAATTCTCTACCCAAAAACAGTAGATAATTTCCCTTAATCTCTGTGTTCCTCAGATCCCTATCTGTAACTAGGGGATAATCTCTCTCTCTCCCCTCACTGGTTGTTGTGTACTATAGTGATGAATGCTATGGCAAAGCCCATGAGGAAATTAATAATTCTGTCTTCAGAGCAGGGTTTTGATTAGGGTGCAGTAAATAGGGCCTATGGCCACGCATTAAACAATGAGGAGAAAATAAATATTGAATAGATGCTCATTAAGTGAGCACTGTCCATTCTGTGCACTGAATAAGGCAAGGGTTCTATGCAAAAAAATAGTGTGTGAGCATGTAATCAAAGACCGTATCACAACGCATATACATCAGGGATCTGAAGTAAGGTTTGGCAATTCATAACTTTTAAGTGCTTGACTTTTCAACCTCAGTAATGTTCTTTTAACATCATTTTTTGTGTGTAATATTTCAGTCAGTTGCTGAGAACTCTCCGCAGGGGGAAATCCCCAATCAGCCTGCCTTGTAAGGTGCAGTACACCTGGATTTGATTATTTGTATCTGTTAAGCCCTGTGGCCTGAAGCTCCAGAAAGGAAAAAAGCTCTCAGCCCCCATCTGTTGGTGAATAGGGGGAAGTACGGCTACTGAAAGAGCCTCATTTGTATAAGCTTTCTACCCAGAATTCCTCCAGGGACACTTTGGGAGCCACACCATAAATGGTCACAAACTCAGAATTCATTTGGCAGTGAAAAATCAGAGGGGAAAAGGGCTCCCTAGTTTGTGGCAAGGAGTGAATCCCTTGTGGTAAGGACTCTGCTTGAGAGTCCTAAAGGCTAGTGGTTCCCCAACCCTAGCTTTGTATTACAGGAGAGGAAGGTGCCTCTTCACTAGGAAGCAACATAGAGCTCTTTTTTGAAGCAGAGTTGAGTTGAACCCTGGTTAGGCCTCTTCTATCCAGTCACTCAAAGCTGAAATCACTCTAACTGGTAGAGTCTCAGGACAGGACTTCCCAAGAGACTCAAAACAGGCTGGCCCGAGTGCACCTCAGGAAACTGTGAGTGGGATTCAGCAGATGACAAAGGGGGAAGAGAGGTGGCAAAAGGACATTTGCCTATTTGATGTTCACAGGGAGGGCAGGGCAGGGCACTACTGCTAAAGTTACTGGGGGGAGTTATTTTATCATTCATGTATATATTGTTGCTGTGTTTTCCCTAGTTGATGCTGCGTTCTCTTTTCCATTCATAAAGTTTTCTCTGTTTCATAGTGCTGGTGAGTGGGGAAGTTTTGCTTGTTAAGGGCACCCAGAGAAGGTGTTTAGTGACCCCAGTAATTCCGGGTGGACGGTTGAGTCAGTGTGTTTGTTAGTTTTCAGAGGAACCCCCTAGCTATTTGAACCCACCCTGGCTGCTGCCAACACCATCTGGTAGAAGGGTTACATCTCACTTAACCTTTAACAGGCTTAGATATGTTTCTGCTCAGTGCAGTATGAGCAGGTTCATTCTGGTGCTTAACACCTAAACAATGAGTCACAGCTGCTGAGAAACTAAGAACAATATTGCCTTCAAATAGTTTCTGAAGATCTTGGTCTGTTACAGTCCAAACTCTTTCCCACACTTCAGCCCATTGACGTCTGCCCCTCTCAACAATTTAAGGACTGCTGGGGACACAAATATGCCCATGAGCACACAGTCAGCTCCCTGACTGAAAGGCCTGTGATTTAACTGTGCGAGTGCGCAGTAAATAGCAAGTGAGTGCATCAAAAGTAAACAGTGGGGTTTATGTAGTTGTTGTATTTATTCTGCTGAGACATTTCAATGCTAGTTTTGGGAGGGTGGGATTTTGTTTTTTTCTGTCATTCACTTAATGGGAGCTGTCTGCAGAGTAAGCATCCCTTCAAGCTACATCAATCTGTTTTGTTGCAAGGAGGCTGCCAGGTGAGAGGGTAGATTAACACACCAGCCTTTTTACCTCTGGACATTTGTGTTCAAATCATGGGCTGAAGTGTAAATCCCCGGGGTTGATCCTCAGTGCTGCCAACTCTTATTGTGAATCTTGTGTTTTTTCCTGAAAACCCCAGCTCCTGGAGTCAGCTGATTAGGTGACAATCTCAGCTTTCATTGAAAAGAAAAAGTGAGTTTCAAGACTAACTAGTTTCATGGTGGAACACAAAGGTTCAGAAACCAGAAGACAAAAAGAACACAGCATTCACTCTTCTTAAAAAAACTTACAACTTTTAAGCCCACCTTATGATTTTTGGGGCCTGATTTATGGAGTACATTTAAAAAAAAACAACTCCACTAAAACAAAACACTGCACACACAATTCTCCCTCTGAGGAGACGATGAGAGACAGAATGAACTACATGTGACAGATGTCAGTCACACTGCTTAATGCCCTACTAGAAGGTGCTCAGATACTACGGTGAAGAACTCATGGAGAACAGAATAGATGTTTGAACTCTTGGGGTTGATGATACTGGATTCCTCAAAGACACTAAGCTTGTTATCTCCTTCTCTTTAAAGCAAACATATCTGGTTATTGAAGTAAACCTTCAAAGGTAACTCTTCCATTGAGCTGGAGCCTGATACGTTTATGAGCTGGATTATATGACAGAGTTGCCTGCGATACCAGGAGACTGGACTCGATGACCCAGGAGGTCCCCGCCAGTCCTATGCTCCTAGGAGGGATTTCCCTGGATATTGTGTATTTCTTTGATTTAAAACCAGGTTCGTTTTTATCTATCTACTTCTATGGCCTCCCATCATGAGCACCCCACAAACAATTAATTTACTCTCCCAGTACCCCGTATTATTAACCCCATTTTACAGATGGGGAACTGAGGCCCAGATAGATTAAATGACTTGCTTATGCTCACGCAGGAAGTCAGTGGCAGAGCTAGGAACTGAGCCGACATACGTTGTCTCATCGCAGTATCTTAATCACAAGCCCATTCTGCCCTCTCCTTGCGGCTTTAAATCAAGGGCACCTTCAGAACCAGGGTGATTCTATTACATTGATTTGTTTCCTTCAGCCACTCCGGTGACTAATAGTCCGATCCATATCCCACCCAAGTCAATAAAAATACACAGAGTTGGAGCAGGTCCCAAGCTAGCCCATGGATCAATACTGGCTGCTCGCTAAGAAATTGCCTTTATGTTTTGGAATGGTGCAGCCAGAGAATGAAGGGGAGCAGCTCAGGAATTGAAGAGCTCATGCAATAACCTTCTCATCCCCTGCCCTCCCAATCCTTCCCAGTGAAAAGAACTTTGTATCCCAGATGTGTAACAAAATTTTCACCTTGTGTGAGTTGCTCCGTGCTCTAGCCAAGGGATCGAGTCACCATATTTTCCCAAAGGGAAAACGGGAAACCCCCGGGCCAGCCCAAGCCCTCCCTGCCTCCCACCAGTGTGGGGCTCAGCTGAGGTCCCCCTCCCCCACGGCTACCCCCTCACTATCCCGCCCCGGGCAGGGCCAGCCCAAGCTCTCCCTACCTCCTGCCCATGGGGGGGCCAGCCTGAGGTCCCCCTCCTCACTGGTGCCTGGGGCCGGCCCAAGCCCCTCCTTACCCCGCTGCTTCCCCCCGCAACCTCTCTCACCCCCACACGCAGGGTTGGTCCAAGCCCTCATGCTGCCCGCCCATGCGGGGAGCTGGTCCTCCTAGCCCCCACACTGCGCACCCATGCATGGGACTGGTCCTCTGAATAGAACGTCACCAAAATAATTCCTAGAGCAGATCTTTGAGAAAAACATCCAATCTTGATCTAAAAATTGTCAGTGATGGAGAATCCACCACAACCCTCAGTAAATGGTTCCAATGGTTAATTACCCTCACTGTTAAAAATTCCACTGCTTCCCAGGATACAATCCCCCATCTTGTAAGTATTCTACATTCTTTGTTCCCAGATCTATAGGTTTACATTTAGCTGTATTAAAACACTTAGTGTTTGCTTACATCCCCCTTACCGAATGGTCCACATCACCCTGTATCAGTGACCTGTCCTCTTCATTATTTACCACTCCCCCAGTCTTTGTGTCGTCTGCAAACTTTACTAGTGACGATTTTATATTTTCTTTCAAGTCATTGATAAAAATGTTAAATAGCCTATAGCCAAGAACTGATCCCTGCAGGACCCCACGGGAACCAAACTTGCTTGATGATGATTCCCTGTTTACAGTTAAATTTTGAGACCTATCAGTTATCCAGTTTTTAATCCATTTAATGTGTGCCATGTTAATTTTGTATTGTTCTAGTTTTTAATCAGAATGTCATGCAGTACCAAGTCAAACACCTTACTGAAGTTTAAGTATATTACATGAACACTATTATCGTTATCAACCAAACTTGTAATTTCATTAAAAAAATATATTAATTTATTTTGATGGGATCTATTTTCCATAAACCCATGTTGATTGGCATTAATTATATTACTCTCCTTTAATTCTTTATTTATCAAGTCCCATATCAGCCACTCCATTATCTTGCTTGGGATCGATAATTACCCAGGTCACCTGTTTACCCTTATTAAATATTGTCACAACATTAGCTTTCTTCCAGTCTTTAGGAGCTTCCCTAGTATTCCAAGACTTATTGAAAATCAACATTAATGGTCCAGCAAGCTCCTCAGCCAGCTCTTCAAAAACTCTTGGATGCAATTATCTGGACCAGCTGATTTTAAAATGTCTAATTTTAGTAGCTGCTGTTTAACATCCTACTGAGATAGTAGTGGAATGGAAAGAGTGTTATCATCATCATCATCATATAACGACATCATCTTTTTTTTCCAAATATGGATCAGAAAAATTTACTGAACACTTCTGCCTTTCCTGCATTATTATCGATAATGCTAACATTTCCATCTAGTAATGAACCAATACTATTGTTAGGATTCTTATTGTTCCTAATATACTTTAAAAAAACTCCTTATTGTCCTTAATTCTGCTGGCCATAGATTTCTCCTTGTGGCCCTTTGCCTTTTCAGTTTCATAGTAGCAGCCCTGCAGCATGTGGAAATATGCCTATATAGAGTTTGCTCCTGCATCACTGAGGTCAATGGGAGTTTTGCCATTGACTTTAATGGGCATGAGATCAAGTCCACACATACCTAACAGATTCAAAGGCTGGGTGTTAAACCAAGTAAACGATGGGAAAGAAAGAAGAAGAAAGTCATTAAGAGTGCTACGGGTGCTGACAGAACAGGCAGTATGCCAGCCAGGTCAGAGAAAGGCCAGGGGAAACAATGTACCATTTGTTCCACCATAGTCTTAAACCCAGTCCCCGCAGCCAGGATTCATATATTATGTTACAACAAAGCGGCACTCACTGGGGTCCAGCCTGCCAGTTTGCTTGATCCATGTTGGTGAGTTTAAAGGGGAGGTAAAATGGAACGGCTTCTGTGAAAGATGTCCCTGGGCAAGTGCATCAGGGAGAGGGGCTGGGCCCATGAAAGTGCTCCTCTTGTCATCTGGGATATTTTGGTGTTATCGTCACTTTTGAAAGTTTGAATTGAGTGCTTGGGAGGGTTACTCGGCCCCAGGAATCTGAAATCATCTCTCCACAGAACAGGTAAAGCACAGGCAGAGTAGGTGTTACAAAGCAGATAACAGACACAGTCACAATATAAACAACGCACATACATGGGGAGTGGAGACTAGTACCCTGCTGTTAAGACCCCACGTCATTCACCACTGGAGCTGAAAAACAAAAAAACACCTTAGTATTTCCACTAGTGAGTCCCATATGCATTCTGCACGCCCATTCACTTGTCTGGTACAGTGGAAGAGGAGGGGGTGCTCCAAACACAGGCTTAATTCTGCTTCCTTTGCCATTCGGCCTGCACATGGGACAGATTTACAAAAAAGCTCCGCTCCTGTTTCGCCACCTAAATGAAAGGGCTGTAGATTTTCAGAAGCACTCAGCACCCTGCAACACCCAGGTTTCTCAGCGAGAGGGGCTGGGTGCTGAAAGTCTGACTCTAAGACATTGATCCTATGAGGTACAGGGCAACTTCCTTTGACATCTGTGAGAGCGGGATCCAGCTGCTTAGTAAAGTGCTCTTTGGCCCTCTGGGATTCAGACGACCATATAAAGGGTGGTGATTCTTAAAGACAGTGGTTCTCAACCTTTTTTTACCTAGGGACCCCTAAACTTAAATAGACAAACCTGCTGACCCCCAACCACAGGCAATACAATGGGAGGAGGGGAAGAAACGGGGTCATGAACCCCCCAATTGATTTCTGCCTTCCATTTGGCCCTGCTCCCTGATGTGCGGCTGTAGCAGGGCAGAGCAGTGGTCTGTCTCCTTGGCTAGCTGCTGCCCTGTTTGTGGAGTCAATGGCTGTCAGGCAGCCCCTTCTAATGGTAGGGGGAAATCTCTCTTCCGCAGTGACGCTGCAATTTTTGCTTGCGCACCCTCCCCCTCCCCCCAACCGATAGACTGGGTGCTCCACTGAGGTGAGTCTGCGGGTGGAGGTGGTGCTCCCTCCCTCCCTGAGCCCTTCCGTGCAGGGCTGAAGCCGAAGTCCAAGCCCCACCGCCCAGGGCTGAAACCTGCTTGCAGCCCCCCCAGCAGGCCGTGGACCCCCAGCTGAGAACCCAGTGGCTAAAGATATGTTCAGAGGGCAACATTTGAGTTAGGATCTGGATTCAGAACACCCCAAAATTCAGGGGTGCTTGGATGTAGGGTTTTTTGAAATGCTGACATTTGGAAATTTCCTTTTGCCTGGAATCAGCAGACAAAGTCAAAATTTTGAAATTTACTGCAAAAAGAAAAATTTCCACGTTTTGGAAACATCAAAACAACCTTACTGAAACATTTGTAATATAATATCAAAATTGAAATGATAAAACTGAAATGAAAATGTTGCACCCTTATCAAAAGAACTTTCAATAATTACAGCTGTAACAAATGTTGATAATTTCCTGTTGAAAATGTGAACAAAATCAATATATTCTCATGAAATGTTGCAATTTCATTGAATCAACATTTTCTGAGGGAAAACTGTTCCACTAGAAAAGCTTTGACCATCTCTACTCCAGATAAAGAGAGTAGGAAGAACTTCCCTTCAGCAGTGAATGGATGCACTGTTTTGGCACATCTAAGGCATGCCAAGCGAAGACATTTTCAGCCATATTTAGCTTTGTTATTTTACAGAACCCCTATATTATGCATTTCATCGAATTTAGCTTTTGTTTAGTTCCTGTTGTGACAATATGTCTCCCTTGTCTCCTGGCTAGACTCGATGTGAGACAGACTTGTGACAAAGGAAGTGGTTTCCCCAGCAGTGGGAAATCTATTTTTACAGTGCAAAACAACTCAAACAAGATAAATGTCCTTCAGATCCCATAGTGGTCACAAACCCTTGGAACGATTCAACACAACTTGCCCAAAGTTAACAAATGATACTGTGTGACTTTTTTATTTGTATTTTTTGACTCACTCCAAGAGCTTTTATTGGTGATTTCTGCCAGTATGTGGTTTTCTGCCAAACTCTCTGGTTATATTGCTCCAGTGTGGACAAGCAAAGAAGGCCTATTTAAAGTTTCTTGGAAGCAAATAGATAGAAAAACAACTTACAATTATTTGTTGTTTTTTTATTAAGGGGCTTCTCTGGAGTACTTTGGAATTCATTCTGTCTGCCGTTTACAAAAGTCACCCAAGTGTATTATCCAGTATTAATAGGCATTCCTGAATCAACATATTACAATCACAGGCATATGATTCAGGTGGCATGAGACTGCCAATATTTGTATTTTGTATTAAACTTAACAGGCCAAAATAATGACTTTAGCTTCTTGCCTTCCTCAATAATATCTGTTTGTTCAGTGCACTGTTCTAATTTGTCTAAAGAAATTAAACACAAAAATTACATTAAACATTAAGGGCCCAATTCAGTAGGGTACTTAAATACAAGTCTAAGCTTATGCTTGGCTTCAATGTGCTTAAGGGCCTTACTGAATCAGGAACTAACGTTGCGAAATTAAGGCCTAAACCTGAAAACCCTGCTCATGCAGGTAATCCTTACTCATGCATGAGGGCCCATTGATATCTATTGGATTGTTCACACTAGTAAGGAATACTTGGGTCGCATCAGGCCCTTTAACACTCAAAAATCCATAAATGAAACCATTACTATTGAATGAACAGCCCTTACTCTGCCCCTTAGGACATCATGAGTCAGATCCTCAGCTAGTGTAAATTGGCATTGTCCATTGGTTTCAATGGAATTATGCCCATTTATACCTGCTGACAATCTGGGCCATGCACTGCTATCTATTCTTTTCTATATTGATCATCGGCTGTTTCTGAAATAATACATGTTTTTTTCTACAAACTTAGATACTATTTATAGCTAAAATAAGCTCTGGCTATTAAAAGACCTCATCTTCTGCCTAAGATTAGACACCAGTCACACTGAAAACACTCCACACTTAGATCTCCCCTTCCTCAGGACACAGACTAAGGGTATCTACCCTCACCACCGCCAACCGACAGCATCCTCAGAAGCTCTTGATGCAGAAATTACTGGGTGAGGTTCTCTGGCCTGTGTTATGCAGGAAGCCAGACTAAATGACCATCATGGTCCCCTTTTAGCCTTCAAATTGTTCCTCCCCAGCAGAACTCAGAGGAGTGGTGATGGGTAACTGCTTCTCCTCTCCCTAGGCACTTGCATGTGGGGTTCCACAGGGATCCAGCCAATCCTGCAGATAGACGACCCCTGCATCACCATGGAGAAGTTTTCAAGATAGGGGCCATTGACTGTGGTAGAATGCCTACAGGAAATTAGCTCTTGCATGAAGAGCAGCTGGCTCTAGGAGAACCCGGGCAAGACCAAGGTGATGCTGGCTAGAAAAGGAAACACTTCGAAAAGCTGGCTAAGACATTGTCTCCACCTTCCATTTAAGATATATAGCCCACATTCATCAAAGTGGTGGGAAGTCTTGGGGTCCTGTTTGACCCCTCACTAAGCTTGGATGAACAAGTAACATCAGTTTCCAAAAATGCCTTCTTTCACCTCCAACTTGCTGGGAAACTTTGTCCCTTCTGCATGGACAAGGACCTGGCCACACTGATCCATGCATTTGCCACCTCCAGGCTGGATTACCATTATTCACTATATCTGAAGCTGCATGTGAAGACGATGCAGAGGCTGTCCCCTATCTCTGTGGCTTACACCATTATAAGCATGTCAGGCCCATGTTCAAGTCCCTCCACCGGCTCCCAGTCAGTTTCCAATACCAATTTGTGGCCTTGGCCCTAATTCTCAAAGCAAGTGATGGATCCCATCAAAGACCAAATTTCAGTTTATTACTCATCATAACAGTTGCACTCCTCTGTGACAATCCAGATCACAAACAGCAGGACTGAAGCATGTGAGATCTGGGGATAAAGCATTCTCTATTGAGGAGATTTCAAACTTCCAGAGGTGATCAGGTGAATGCAGAGTCTGACCATCTTTAGAAAATGTTGCAATACCGTCCTCTTTGAGACAGCCTGTCTGCCATGAGTGACACTCAAAATTCCAGCACTGCTTTTATTCTCTAATCCCTCCCAAACCCAACTGACCTCCCAAAAAACCTCCCCCAACCAGGACTCTGATCCCATAAAAGGTGAAGAGCCAGAGATTCAGTGAAGCCCACTAGGGATTTTGCTATTGTTATGGAGTTTACATGAAAGGTGCTCAGATACTTATGGTAATGGGTGGCAGTGTGAAAATCTTAGATGGATATATGGATAAACAGGTGAAATCTATGAAAACTTCCAGAAGACCCTGGAAGAGAAAACAGTCTCCCTAAAAGAGCCAGGGGCTGGTGAAATAGAAGAATATTGCCAGGAACTGCTGATAGAAAGCACTTAATTCCGCTGCCCCATTGTGGTTCCCCAGGGAATTATGGAAGAAACTAGGTGACTAGAGTGCCCACTGCTGCCTTCAGCACTAGAGCTCACACAGTGCTGGTTGCCCACACTCACCATCTCATGGGAGTGCATGGGATAGTCCTATGCTGGAGCCTCATTCCTATCAGACAGAGCCAAAGGGGCACAAGGACACCCCCTGCTTGTCAGACATATCCCTTCCATAAGGAGTCCCACAAGGTTCAATTCTCTCTCTCTTTCTCTTCTAATTTACCCACGACCATTCAGAGAGATCACAAAACACCACTGCCTCAGGTGCCAGATAACAATTGTGCGTCTCCTCTGACGGCAACTCAGCCTCCATCCTCACCAAGATGTCCCACTGCATAGAAGAAATTAGCGAGAAGAACATTAAACTTGAGCTCATCCCAGGAAAGCTACAAGTGATGGTGATAGTCATCACTATTATAACAAGAATGGGATTTCCCTCCTCCCAGATATCATTCATCTTTCTAGAATGACCTGAAAAATCAGGTAGTTTAAATGGAAGGTTTAAAAATATAGTTCACACCCAGAGTTCCCAGAAGGAGAGCTTCACGCAATGCAGGGCTAAGAAATTAACCAAATGATAGCACTCCTCCCAACAGCAAGTATGTTAGCTATACAAGTAAAAAACAAGTGTCAACAGCTATACCAGAACACGATTCAAATATATGTGGGAAACACGTCTCAAGGGAAAGGCAGCAATAAGAAATAAACAAGTAAGAAAATTCCCAAATTATAGCTCTAGTGTATCTGTGTCATTAGTCTTCACACCAGGGCTGTACTGCTATAATTATTACTGTTGCATTCACATAGCTTGTGTAGTCAGAAAGAACGGAAGAATGAAAGGAAGAAAGAAAGAGAGAAAATGTCTGTCACTGTTGAGCAATGATACTTGGCAGTGCCTTGGAACCAAGCTGTACCTTGTCAATAGCATACACAATATCCTTTGAAAAAGCAAAAGTGTACGTGCTGTTCCTTGGCAAATGAAAATAAGTCACAATAAACAGACAAACAGATTTTGTAGCATGTTTTTGAATGGCCAAGAAAATACAGTTTATACTTTTTCAGGTCACCTACAGTTTACTATGCAGGATCGATCATTTTCTGGTATGTAGGCTCTCACAGTACACATGAGAAAAGAACCTCTTTGCAAACAGAAAGAACTTGACAGCAAAAAGGGGATGAAAACGCTTCTTGTTTCCTTTCTGCATTGCAAAAAAAACCAAAAACCAACCCAACAACCCAAACTTTTCTGCAGCAGTTGGTCAGGAGAGATTTCTCAGGATTAAAAAGGAAACAAAATCCACTTGTTGGATCTCTGTCTTTCAGCAAGTTACGGCCAGATAGAGAGCATTTTAGAACCCAGGTGTGGGTCTTCAAACATCCAATGTTTGACTAAAGTTCAATGTCATTTTATAGAATCCCGTTAGCATGAGAAAAACTCCCTGTCAAAATTCACCTCTTTCTGGCACTGGTTAGGCAAGAGGGTAGTTGAGACTTCTGCTTTCCTGCTAAACTTTCTTCATTTTATGGTTACCTTAGACTCCAAGTCCATCCTGATCTGGTTTGTCTGTTTTGTCCATCTCTTGTATTCTCTCTCTCATGTAGATGGTGAGCTGTCCATGGCATGGAATGTCTTCTTTGTTATATGCCTGTTCAGCACCTACTACAATGAGGCCCTGATCCTTCTCTGGGGTCCCTATGTGTGCCGCAGTGACATAAATACATTAAATAATAATAGAAATTAGCAGTGGAAAGGACCTACTTATTTTCACTCTGCTCAGCCGCACATTTTATACCACAGAGCACCAGGATGACAGGTGCTAAGACACTGCATAAGAATTCAAGGCTCTTATCCTGAGTCACCCTAATGTCAGGTGTTAGAATTGTGCATAACAATGCAGAGATATTTCTGATGACTCATGCTGGGGTGGAGAGGCAGGGTTTTCTGTGCTTCAACACAGAGCATAAGGCCGTATCTACATATGGGGCCTTTAGCAAAAACTTCCCACCAGTGAGCCCTAGCCTAGACATGGCTGCGTCTAAATGTCATGATGATTAAAATGCCAGAGCCACCGGACCCTGACTACACTGGAGTTATCAACAATGCAAGTGGACTGCTGATAGCCATAGTGGGAGTATTTTTGCTAATATTCTCTAATGCCGACATAGTCTATGAAGGGCTGGGGTGCCTTTCTGGGGCAGAAGGACTTGGGGCAAGGACACTGGGTTCTGAAGTGTTGCCAGTTCTTGTGATAGTTGGTGTTTTGCATAAAGCCCCAGCACATGGAGTCAAGTGATTAAAAAATAATCTTGTCTGTCGTTTGAAAAATAAAAGTTTCTAGTGCTCCTGGCTTCAGAGAAAACCTTGTAAATATAAATCCTAAAGGTCCAAAAACCAGATGGGGAAATGAAAAGAACTCAAAATGTATTAGTTTTTTAAAATCTCATGATTTTGAGGGCCTGACTCTTAACTTCTGAATGTTTTTGATCAGCAATACTGTGTATTGTCTGCCTGTGTCTAATTTAGGGATGGAGCTGAGGTTCTATGCACCTCCTGAGAACTGCTGAGTATGATCAGTTCCCAGAAGCTTGGTCTTTTTAACAGGCAGCTGTATACTGACTTCATTATTGTTAGTATTGATTATTTGTTCTTTGCCAACAGTGGGTTGAATCCAAAGTCCACTGAAGTCAATCGGAAGGTTCCCATTGACTTCAGTATGCTTTGATCAGGATCTGTGAGCTTGGCACAGAATAGAGAGGAAGAAATGAACCTTGCTCCATGAATGTAACAGTTTATGGGCCCAATCCTCTCTCTGGTAGATCTTTTGAAAGAAAACCCTCACTGCCCTTTTGTGTATTCTCTCCCAGGTAATATTTAATCTAGAGGAAGTGTATCACTTTCATCACATCATTAAAGCTCTCTGAACCTCTCTTAGGTTTGCACTGTTATTCAGTCTTTTCTACTGGCTGGCTATATACCAGATCTAATCCAAAGGAATTTCTTGTTCAACTTCCTCCGCTCCATTTTGTACAAGAGAGATCATTCCTACATTGCTTTAAGCGGAAAGCTGGCAGTAAAGAGTGGTATATTATTGATCAGACTGAAAAGCTATGGAGAGCTAGATAAAGGAGAGAGACAATTTGCAATTACATTGGCCTGTTGCATTGTTTTGTTTAGGGAGGAAATGGCTGGGAAGCTGTTTATTGGCCATTCCATAGGCCAGCTCTTTGGCTGACGTAAGCATTTGATTGCAGTGTAGCCGCACAATTTACTGCATCAGAGGATCTGGCCCATTTTCTTTATAAGAGATTAAAGGTTCCTTTGGAATTAATAATAATAATTAAAAGTAATATTTTCCTAGCAGATGAATACTGTATTCAAGCAGCAGGAAGTGAGCTGTCCTCTCCCATCCCTTTCTCTCCATACTATGACTATGGCTTTGTCTTTTCAGGGATTAGAACGAATGACAGCCATGAGTGTGACCCCTACTGTTAACAGGCAAATCCAGTGTTTACACCAGTGCATCTTACTCCCACTTAAACCCCAAGTAAACGGTCCCTGTGCCAATCATGACTTACAGCATGTCTACACTAAGAGTTTGAACACATGCAGCTAACACTACTAGATGGAACTGGGACAAATCTCCAATGGAGTAAGGCTTATTGCATCAATATAACTCCAGCTTCCATGCAAAAAATCCAGTGAAATGTGTCCCGTTGGTCTATTATCTAGTAAAAAGCTACTCCTGGGGAAAAGGGGAATGGCTTGGGACAAAGTTACGTACAGTGGGACAATAAAATAGTGAGCCATGTTGCTTACAGGGAAAACACAAAGTTATTTTAAGAAAGTATTTGTTAGGGGAGATTTTCAAAGGATAGTTAGGCCATTGGATGCCAGTGGAAGTTGGGTACCTAGCTCTCATATGTATCTCTGAAAATCTTCTCCTTAAAGTATCTTGAACTTCTTATAAGGTGATTTAGCAGCTAGAAACAAGAAGCCAACACCATATAACCTACCACCTCTTTATGGACCCCCAAGTAAGTGCTCCATGCACCACAGTTTGAAAACCACTAAGGCAATAGGAACTATATCTACCTCCATGTTAGTAGAGCACCTAACCCCACAGGGTCCCAATTCCTGGATAAATAGGAATAGATAAATATTAAATAATAAGGCTATTGATAGACAGATATATACATGCATATCATCTATACCTATATTGATGTTACATAGAAAGTTGACAAGATATTAAGGGTATGTGTGTAGGCACAGATTCACACATACACACACCCCTCAACATCTGTGACTATATTTTTCTTCTAATATGGATTTTTCATTCGCTTCAAACACAAATTTTGGGCTGGATCTTCTGGAGTACTGAGTGTCCCCAATTCCCAGTGACTTCAGTGGGAGTTGTGGGAACTCAGCACCTTCCAGAGGGGACTCTGCACCTTCCAGGATCTGGTCCACTATTAACAATATTTATTTTCAAGTACAGATACATACTAATCTTTTCTCTGAAGCCTGGTTGAGCACAATCCTCTCAAGTCCTTACAGAAGTAAATAAGTGCATTTCATGCTACAGTTACAACACCTGGTCCCAGTTAATCACCAGTTACATGCATTTCTCCATCATCTGTTACTGGATCATCAACCAAGGTGCTGGCTATGACGCTGCTTTGTTCTGCATGGTATGTAATTGGCCAAAATGGAATGCATAAGCACTTTCCCAGAGTGCGTCAAATAGGACAAGCCATAAACTAGGCGAGATTTATGAAAACGTGCAGGAATGAATTACAGATTTCAAGCAGACAAACTGACTCCTAGTTCCTGCTTATATAATTGTCACCATCAGGACATAAAGCAGCAGAAAGAGGTTCATAACACTCAGTGCTCATGCTGATTAATTCAAAGCATTGAAAAATCAGGTTTGAGGAATGGGAATGGCGGTGTAAGCTAAATAGTTTACTGTAAAGTACCAACTGCAGTGTGCTGTGTAATAGGCATATATGAAACATCCTCAAGAGAATGTATGTTCTAAATATTAGCAGTGATCTACTAAATTGCACTTCTAATCTTCACAGTAATTATCAGTCAGTGTTTCTTCAAAAACACTTAATTTACAGTAAACGGGAACCTGCTTTCACTTTGGTTTTTAAGGAGGAAGTTGCACATTTTGCTCATTTTAAATCAATACCACTCTGCATGTCACTGGCGATTCTCAGCACTTTTCAATTATTTTCTTTCTTTGTCTTTTGGTTGCAGCCACCAGATAACTCCATGTTCTGAGGTCATCTTGATTAAGCCATTTTGTCTTTATGATAACAAAATTAATCAATAGCTGTATTAGAATAAGATCTTGGGCCAGATCCTCAGGGCTGATGTAAATTGGCATAGCCTTTTGACTTCCAGTGGAGCTACCTGGTTACACCAGCTGAGGATCTGATCCCAATTTTGATAACTATAACTGCATTACAGAAGTCAGAGGGAAGGTCTGCAAAGCAGAGAACATTTGGGGCTTTGAAACCTGGGAAGGAAATGGAAGGCAGTTTGAAGTTGTATGATGATAAGCAGCTTAGCTTTGCTAAAATGCTCTAGGAATTATTTTGGGGAAGTCCTATGGCCTGTGTTATACAGGAAGTCAGACCACTTCTGGCCTTGAAATCTATGAAAATTGTCAGTTGTGAAATTACTAACACTGACATTTAAGTTCCCATCAGTAGGTTTCAGACATAACATCTTGGTCTGAATGGAGGCAGTTTACACTTCCCTTAGAAACTAACAAATTTATTTGGGCATAAGCTTTCGTGGGCTAGAACCCACTTAATCAGATGCATGGAGTGGAAAATACAGTACCAGGTATATATACATAGTACATGAAAAGATGGGAGTTGCCTTACCAAGAGTTCCCTTAGAGTTATTGTTTCAGGCTGATTGAAAGCAGTGTTGTATTGGTTTAAACCAGGTTTACACTGGAAGGTTTATTCATAAACATAAAGGCTACAAATGTAATTTTTTTAATACAAATTTAGATTCAGCATCAAAGGGTGAATTTTGCAGCAAGTTCCATAGCCACAGTATCGCAGAGGACACAGGACCTTGATTATGACATTATTATGGTACTAGAACTAGTAAAAGTACAGTCAAATCCTAATTTCTACAAAGTTCTGGAGACTTCTGATTTACGTCATTTCCATCCAATATGTTCCATTGTTTTGTGAAGAAACTGCTGATTGAGACACAGAGGCTAGAGTTTTGGAACCGATTTTATTTATTTATAGACATTTCCATAGAAACTAGACTTGTGAGTCCTTTTCTACCAGATGTGAGGTTTCATGGCTAATTAGTTTATAAAAATGACATATTTTCTAACATGAGATCTGGGCAGCTAAGATTTAAAATGCTAGCACCGTACTACCTCTAGCTAGAACATGGAAAATATTAATAATAATTCCTAGCTTTTAAAGTCCGCACACCTCAAAAATCTTTACACAGAAGAGGCAAGTATCATTATTCCCAATTTACCTGTGCGAAACTAAGGCATACAGAGGAAGTGCAGATAACACAGCAGATCAGAATCCATGTCTCCGGAGTACCATGCCTTACCCACTAGGCTACACTGCCTCTACAGACTACACCCTTCTTATCCAGAGAAGATCATGACCATGTCATAAAGTTCAGAACTGGACTAGCAGTAGAAGGTGAGGGAACAGGAGGCAAAAATGTCTTAAAGCCAGCTTTGCTTCCCCATCTGAACTGTGCTGGATGGAGTCCTGGATCTGAGCCCTGGTCCCATTTTTAGACTCAGATTTACAACCCAAACATAGCTCTCCCTTTTGCTACTGACAGTGATTTAAAATGGAAATGCTGAATCATGAAGACACAATTATATAAGTAAAACCATCAGCTGCCAAGTGTGAGCTTTCCGCCCTACTTTTCAGCACATTGATCTGGCCACAGTTTGTTCCTTACCTCTCGAGAAACAGAATCAGTCCTGTTTTGTTAACAAAAAGAAAGGTGGGGGAGGTGTTGGGGATTTTGAGTCAAGAAAGAGATGTGGGTGGAACTTTATGCATAATGAAATCTATAAAACCAGCTTATTTCAAATGTTTTCTTTTCTGTCTCTGTAAATCTTAATGGTCTGTGCACATTAGCTTATTTTGCTTCCTGGCGCATGTTTTTCTAAGTGGTGGACTACATCCCAAAGATGGCATATACAGGCCTACAGAAGAAATTCAAATTTTCATTGACTAGACCTAATTAAACCCATGAGGTTTGGGACTATGAGTGGCATATTTCCTCTAAAGAATACATATAATATGCTCACTGGAGATGGACTTACCTCTTTTTCTGTTGTCTTTGTTCTCCGTTTGGCTTGTGCAGCATCCCCCAGGAGGATAATGGAGAGGTTGTCACTTGTACACAGAGGAAAATGGGTTGATTGAATTCAAAAAGTGCAAACTTTACTGGGGGAGGGGGGTGTCAGGAAAGGGGAAGGGAAAGTATCTTAACTTTAATAGGAATTGGGCTCTTGATTTGAAAAACATGCTTTATGTGCTGGTTTGCAGGTGCTTGGCTTTGTGAAGAATGGTGTGGATTTCTTTGGGGACGGAGCTAAAACAGCCCATGAAAAGCTGTAGTTCTTTCTTTTAGCTGTTAACAAAGTGACAAGACAAACGTTAGAACAGTTAACCAGGACAGGACACAGTATCCCTCAGACAGAGAAAGGTTTAATTGGCTGATTAGGTGGCCCATTGCCAACCTGCCCCAAAGTCAACTGAAGGCCAAACACCTGTTAGAGTTTGCCATTTAAATCAGTGCTGGGGCAGGGGATTGGGGTGTGGGGTCTGGGAGGGACTTAGGGTGTGGGAGGGGGTTCCGACCTGGGGCAGGGGGTTGGGGTGCAGGCTCTGGGAGGGAGTTAGGGTGCAGGGGGGTTGAATTGGGGTACAGGGTTCCAACCTGGGGCAGGGGGGTTGAATAGGGGTGTGGGCTCTGGGAGGGAGTTTGGGTGCGGGGGGGCTCAGGCCTGGGGTGCGGGTGGGGATGTGGGATCTCGGAGGAAGTTAGGGTGTGGCAGAGACCAACCTGGGGCAGAGGGTTTGGGGTGCGGTCTCCGGCCAGGTGACGCTTACCTGAGGCGACTCCTAGTTGGCATTGCAGCAGGGCTAAGGCAGGCTCCCTGACTGCCTTGGCTCTGTGCTGCTCCCGGAAGCACCCGCCATGTCCAGGCCCTAGGCGGAGGGGCGGCCAGGGGGCTCTGCGCGGTGCGTGCTGCCCGCGCCCGCAGCTCCCATTGGCCATGGTTCCTAGCCAATGAGAGCTGGCGCTGGGGGCGGGGGAAGTAATCCAATTGGGGATATATACTGTTCTTCCAGTAACCCATAATGTGGATTATTCCCCAATAAACTGTCACAGGTGCTCAGGGCCATTGAGACCCGTCATATGCATTTATTTGGACAAATAAGTCCTCAGCTGGTATAAATCAGTTTCCATTACTTCAATGGAGTGATGCCAATTTACGCTAGCTGAGCAACTGTGGGCTGATCCTCTTCTTATGTGCATCCAGTCGCCGCAGTGAGATCAGTGGAGTTACACCATAACCCTGTTGAAATGAGTGGAGCTGCACCACTGTAAAACTGGTTTAAATGGGAGGCGACGCAGGCCTCTAGTGACCCAATTTTGATTCTGCAAAATGAAGTGTAGGTGGGAAGCTTAAATACTTGCACATCTAACTGGCATTTTATGTAGTGGTGCAACTAATCAGCTGTACAACTACAATTCATTTTGTAGGCACAAACTACCCCTGCTAGAAAGGAAGATGCATGGAAATGTATCGCTTTGCTTTGGGAGATAAAATATTTGGGCCATTTGTAATAAGCCCACTGGAGAGCACCAGGAAATTGCTACTGTGACTACTCCATTTTGCAGAGCTTGGGCCTATCAACAATAAATAAATGATTCATCATGTTATCAGTTAATGCTTTTTTTAAAATGGTAAATGCCGAATGTAGCCAAAGTCATTGGATTTAAGAAAAAGGGTTTAAGTGTGTTAAAAATAACAATAATTCCCTCCCCATGTTTTAAAAATGCTCTGGCTTGTGGGTCCCCACAGCAGTTGAAGGTGGAAGCAAAATTGAGCCAGTGTAGTACTTAAATCCATTTTTAGCCATTTTATTTAAATGTTTACAGCGTGGTAACAAACAGGATAAAAAATGAAACCCACTTCTGCTATAGAGTACAAGGTTAAAAATGCAGCTTTTTTTTTTATATATATGGATGTGAATTCACAGTCTGATGCAGCACTGCAATACTTCAGTTTCCCACGGCTATAACTGTATTGAAATTCCTGCATGCCAAGGAAATCTCAACTGCACAGACCCTGCTGGTGAGATAGGTGAGGGAACGCCTAATTTGAGCATCCCAGTTCGGGGCCTCCAGGACTTGGGTTTGAGATACAGCTCTAAGCAGCATGTTAGCTGTGGGGCAGCATCAGCCTAGGTGGTTTTGCAAATGCTGGCCAGTGGCCACTGCGTAGCAGTTTTGAGAATAGCAGTAGTCACTAATGGTGGACTTAGGCACGTAAGTATTTTTGAAGATGTCTACAGCATCGGGATCAAAAAATATTTAGTCTGATTCTTCTCTCAGGTGGGTTTTATATCACTGTAATTCCGTTGGCTTTCTCCTGGTTTGTAAGTGACAGCAGTCAGGTCCTGTGTCCTTTGCCCATAGCAGCCGTACACTGTCCATGTTAGGAGCCCCCATTTCCACTTGGTTAAAAAAAAATCCTCTTAAATTGCATGAAAACAATCATATCCCACCAATGTAATAGAGTCAAGTGTTTTTAAATGCATATCCAAGCCCCTAGACGTAGTACAAAGTGTCAACAGCATAAATTCTGCCATAAGGGGGTGCTCAGGACTTGAGGATCCATAGGCAGTAAAAAGAATGCTCAGTAAAAAGGCATACATATACTTGCATTTCAAGTGCACCTTTCATGCAAGGATCAAAAAGTACTTTATAAACATTAAATAAAGCCTCATACTACCTGTATGAATTAAGTAAGGGAGATACATTTCACCCACAAATAAAATGCAGATACTTAGATGGAAGCAGGCCACAATTAGCAGCAGACACTGAAGTTTAGAATGTGATCACATAACCCAACTGCAAGGAGAACTTTTGGCAGGCAGAATATAGTTATCTGAATTTAAATTTAGTTCAAGCACCAGTTTTAATGCTAACTTTTATGGCATCTTTAATGATCTCAAGCTGTCAAAACGAGGGTTTAACAACTCATTCAAGTATCATCTTCCAAATCACTAACCCCACTTCCTTTAGTAGCCAGGATCCTTAGAGTTCTCCATTTAAATATTGGTACAGCTCAATGCTGTAAGTTGTAAGAGTTGACAGGATCACAATGCAAAGTGACATGGGCACAGGTTATGTTCCGCATACCTTTTGGATTATATCTCAAAGGCTTCTTATATTTTCCACCATCCAGGGTGTTCAAGAATAAAAAGGGAGAGCTAGGACAGTGCAACATTCAGGCTTTATTTCTTCCTCCGTATATACTGTACTATCCCATCAATCACTTCCTGAAAGTGGCATTTTCTAAGTTCCTAGTCTATACATAAGCATATTATAACATTTGCTATTGGGAAGCTATCTGTCATAACTGGGCTTAGCAGAATTCAATTTTTCTTATTTTATAATTGACAGATATCCATGTTTATTTTACACAATTGTTAATGTTTATTTATTTAAATTTTCTGTTGCACAAAATTATGAATTTTAAACTTTAATTTTAGCAATTTACATTGTCCATTATGAGAAATTATGGGGGCAGACAATTGTGTCAGTAAATGTTTAGATTCAAAAAGTGAGTGCTCTATAATTAACACATTGTCAACATGTCAAAACATACAAAGTAAATATTCTTAAATCAAACTAAGTTCTCAAGCAGCATTTTTCTTACACTGCATATCTGTAAATTTTAATAATTATCAATGGAATATTTTTTCATCACTTTGTGTCTGTACAGTGAAAGTGACTGTTTCTGATAAAAAAAAAATCTTTCAACCCTAATCATAACAGAGGGAGCCTTGAATAATATTATCAGTAGAGACATTTCCCTTTGCAGCTGTTTGCCCATCATGTAAAAACCCTCATTAGAACAATGAATCTTTAATTCATGAGTGTCTGAAGAACAGAGAAGGAGATCCAATGTATTGCAGGTGTAAAGAGAACTGACTAGGTATAGTTTCCTCACATTATTAGATAAAATAGTCTATTTAAAAGGGCAGCAGCTACATCTTGTGGAAACATATGGCACTGCAGTCTTGTTTTTAGAGAAATCATGAAATCCATGAAGATTCATCACAGTAACTAGTTCCCCAAAAATGTTTAATGGAAATAATTAATATTCAAAGAAAAATCCCAGGGAGTGATATATCTTAAGACTACTGAAAGAGCAGAGAGCTTTCCACTACAAGGCTAGCTGGTTAAATCCATTGCAAATCAGACCAAAAGTCAATATCCTCCAGCCATCCCTGCTGGCTAAAGTTGAAACAGGCAGAGGAAAGTATGGGAAATGTTTGCTGTATGTGAGGTACCTGTTCTGTGAATAACTTACTACCTTATATGAGTCTGTCACTTTCATGAACACTAAATTAATTTAAGTAAGGAAAACAAAATGGGTAGTAAAGCAGTATGAACAGGGAGAGATTAATACAGGGCTGTAGGGAGGGAGAGGTCAAAGGTGCCTTAGCATGGACTGATTAGTGCTTGCCCCTGCAGTGTGAAGCTCCATGTTATACCCAAAGTTGCATATGAGTGGCAAAATTCCTCCCTCCAGTGCTGAATGTAATAGGAAACACTGCAGGGCCTTGAGCTATATTTCAAAACAGGAGCTGCGGTTTTAAAGAACTGAATCTCAAATGTCTTTATTTTAGGTTGTGTCACAACGGCTCCTTGATCAAGGGTCCCCTGTTCTTTGCAAACTACTCTCCTCTCAGACCTGACATACCCATGTCAAATACATTGCTTAGTGTCCATAAAATGACATGTGAAAGCTTGTAACTTCTCAATGTTAATTATCCTGGCATGATAGGAAGGAGCAATTTAAGGAATAATGTAACTATATTGAAGTTTATGCCCTTAAGGTTAAGAGGAGTAATCAATTACTGAGTGATGGCCTATTTATACCAGAGGGAGTTGGCACTGGTTAGCCAGTGATGTAATGCAATGCTCAACTGTCTACCATTGTCCCATGAACAGGAAACCCTCAAAAAACAACTGAAAATAATTGAAACATTAAAAAGACAAGGGATGACCCTATGAATAAAGGCAAGAAACTGTTAGAGTATAACATGAGATGGAGAAAAGGCACTTTGGATCCAATCAAATCAGGAGGCATCTTGTTGATCTGGGCTTTTTCCATGAAAGACTGGATCCTGATTCCTGTTAAACTAGCCAGCTCTGTAGGATGAACATGGTGGGGGAGGCCTACTTAACTTTCCTATCTAACTATTAGTAAGTTCAGACCTTAGTTTGGGTTTTATGACTGTTTTGTATTGTAATATTTTTCTGTCACTGATTTCTAGAGAAATCCTTATTCTTTCTTAAATAAACCTTGTGTTTTATTACAAGTACTGATAGAAGACAGGACTGGCGATTTAAGGTAAAGCTGGGGTATGCTTTGGGGGCAAAGTATCTGGGATTTCTGTGAGTAATCGGTGTCGGGCTGGATATCATAGGGGAATGCTTCAAGGGTATGTGGGGTGCGCATCTTGTTAACTGCAAGGCAAACAGAGGGCTGGTATAGCCAGTGGGACATTGAGACCTTTAGTCCAGAGCCCCTGAGGAGATTAATCCCTTAGCCGTGGCAAAGAGCCATGAGTGTCCAAATTTATTTTATTTACAAAATTTGAGTGAAAAAACTTACACTTGCTCATTTATTCAATTGACTTTTCATGGACATGGTGAACCTACTAATTCTCGTGAGTTTCTAAATTAGGCAGACACTCCACATTCATAGCCAATACACAGCCAACATTATGTGAAGGAACAAGTGCAAGTGAAATCTATTACTTTATTACTTTCAACATACATAATTAAAAAGTCACTGAACACACACAAAAAAAGGACAGAATGAATCTGAGAGTGAACATATGTACAACAGTCCAAATATTAGATTTTTTCCATCTTTAAAATCAAGTCGTCACAGATTTTTGTTAGTTCTTCATTTTCTTTTGCCTGTTAAGAAGACAAAGAATTAGTGAGTCAAGAACAAACTGCAACACACATTCATATCATGAAATTGCACTCACAGGAATCATAGCACCTTTGGTGCTGTGTGGAACAGGAGTTCCATTGCAAATGCTCAAATTCTGTAAATGCAGTAAAGACTTGGAACAAGGCATCCTAAGGAGGCATATTTCTATTAGATTTTGCAGGGACAGCTACATTATATTCTTTCCTTAACTTTCCAGGCACTGTCTAAAATTTAGACTGTAGTCTCAACTGTTAGACTGTTGCACACTTTTGTAAGTTCTCTTTACAACTCAATAGAAGATACAACCTTCAACATACCTACTACTGGTGCCTGTTTTTCCACTTCCTAAATGGCTGAAGCAATTCAATATGGAACTATGTTTATAGCATGGGTGATGCTGGTTCTCAATGCTTTCATTCTCCTAAAGCAAGGAGTATTTAAAAATGCTTCTGTGGTGCCACTAGTTAATCCTTATGATGACAAGTGGAAAGTGTGATCCCACTACACAGAATTTAAAAAAGTTAATTTGGAGGAAGTAGGTTGGGTGCAGGACTTCCCTCCACGACAGCTGGACACAGGGGGAAGACACACCAACATCAGTAGCATCACAGAATTAGTTGCCACTCTGTTCCTTTCAACAGCACTATAGTATCAGTTAAATATAGGAGCAGGATGCTAGTGACAAGCATTGGTTTTGCTAACATACCAAAAGCAGGGAAAAAGCTTTGCATGAATGAGTATTTGAAGAATTTACAATGAGCCACCAATCTTTAGTAAGCCCATTTGTGCCATTAGACTATGCAAATATGAAACCCTGCACTTGCAGACTACTGGATTTTCAGACTTGACTATTCAGGACATTGAAAAGAGGACAGCCAACAATACTGTCTATTGGATGGTAGTGGTGTACAAGTTTATATACTGGAACATGATAGTCCAGGGGTTCTCAAACTGGGGGTTGGGACCCCTCAGGGGGTCATGAGGTTATTACATGGGGGGGTTGCGAGCTGTCAGCCTCCACCCCAAACCCTGCTTTGCCTCCAGCATTTATAATGGTGTTAAATATCTTTTTTAAAAGTGTTTAATGTATTAAGGGGGGGTGGGTGGGGGGGTGTCGCACTCAGAGGCTTGCTGTGTGAAAGGGGTCACCTGTACAAAAGTCTGAGAACCCCTGCGATAGTCAATGCTATTAATATCAAAATGCATCTAGAACTGATACAGTGCCATCATATTTAAGCCTTATTCCCAGGACACCGTGTACTATTCACTTTCAACCTGAACCTATATTTTAGTTACACCATTTCAACAGTTCAGCTAGTATCCAGTGTTGGAAGTCTATATATTGTTAGTCACTTCTGAGGCTCATCTATGCAAATGAACCCATTATTCACAAATAGATCCCTCTGCAAGGGTAGATGGATTGCATTTCTCAGTATCAAAGGGTTCTGCCATACCAAAATTTTAGACATAAAATCAAGACACCTATTTCACAGTATCAGGGGGTAGCTGTTAGTCTTTAGGGTGCCACCGGACTCCTTGTTGTTTTTGTGGATACAGACTAACAGATTTATTTGGGCATAAGCTTTCATGGGTAAAAAACCCACTTCTTCAGATCTCAAGAAGTGAGTTTTTTTACCCACGAAAGCTTATGCCCAAATAAATCTGTTAGTCTTTAAGGTGCCACTATTTCACAGTGGTACTCATGAGAACACTAGTTCTGATGCTAGTTTAGAACTTAGCTTATTACAAGTTTAAAACCACTCAAGCAGCAGATACTTAAACTGACCTTTTGTTCAAGGCTTCTTTCTAGAGACTGTACCCTCATTTGTTCTTTACGCAAAGTAGCTTGCAGTGCTACAGACTCCGTCTTGGCTTTGCTCCGTACCTGGGCAATCTCTTCATTTGCTCTGGAATGAAAGTGAGCTAATGTTTAAATCTGACTTAATTCAAAACAGCTAGCAAGTTATGTCTGAAGTCAAGCTAGGTTCTTCCGCTTTAGAAGTGATTACAATATTTCTAAGAGAGGTTTTGAGATTAAGACACTAAAGTGAAATCCTGGCCCCACTGAAGTCAAGGGGAGTTTTGCTTGTGAATTCACCCTACATATAAAGGTAAACATCAGGGACTAAGAATGAGAAAGTACTCACTGATGCAGTTTTTCTTCAGCATGTGCCTTCAGTGCTTGATATCTCTGCTCTTCCTTCTTAATCCTTGCAAGATAATCCTCAGCACATTTTTTCAAAGCCTCTTCATTCTATCCCAATATAATGGGAGAGTTCAGTTAGTGTCAAGGTGGTTGTTTGCATTTAACCTCATTACCCCATAGGCAGGCAAGACTCTACTACTGCAGGGTGGTTGTTTTTTTTAAACAAAAAACCTGTTCAAGAACACAAATAGTTAAGGGTAGAGCAGAATGTCAGCTCTTTCCTCAACACCCAGCCACTTGTTCTCTCCCACCTCTGTTTTAGACTCACTTATCTTCAAAATGCCAACAAAGGAGAAATTCATCCTAGTTTGTATCCTCAACTTTATCTCTTCTCTTACCAAAAGCTACCATGTTCTTGAAATTTTTTCATTCTGTGCCACTTCTATTCGTTCAATCAATATACCCCCTACTCTGGCTCAAACTAAGGCTAAATCCACCCTCTTCCAGGAAAGGCAGAAGATGATGGGGGAAGATTCAGGATTTGGACCCTGCTTCAGCTGAATCAAGAATTAAATATTTAATACCAAGTATGAAACCAGGCAGTGCAACAAAAGCCACTACAGTGAGATGGGAGGAGAAAATATAAGTAAGTTTCCCCTGCCACCCCAGACCTGGATTTTAGCAAAGGGATCCCCATATGGCATCAGGCCTCCAGTGACCCGTGTGCTGGAGAAGCATAGCAGAGACTGCTATAAAAAGAGGGGGAGGAAGAGAGAAAGACACCCTGCCCCAGAACTTGACCAAGACCCCAGTGACAAATGTGATTTTGAACTTTAACTAAAGAAGGTAGGCAAAGCCATTTAAAAAAACCTGGAAATAGAGAAGAGTAGTATATATAAACTCCACCCTCATAAAAACTGTAATGCAACTTTATGCTGGAGCTGGTCATGACAACATAACACATGCTAAACCATAGCTCTGGAGTGCCACCAGCTCATCCTTTTTATATAAGGAGGCAAGTGAATCCAATCCTAGTACCATAGATTGGACAGTGCATATATGTTAGTTTACCTTTAAGATCGGACAGAACAAGTGGGTTTGAGTGACTCTTTAGAGCAAAGGCCTGGTCCGCCTTGGTTGTACAGCTCTGGCACAAGGGAGTCCTGATATAAAAGTTAGGGTCTCCAAGGGCTAATGTAATAGGCAGACTTCTCCTGAACCAGATCCTTCTAGTAGAAATGGTCTTGGCTCATGTGATCACCTAGTCTGACCTCCTGTGGCCTTGGAGCCTATGAATAATCCAGAGACAGGCTGTCTTTGGACACATATCTAATCTCCTCCCCAGAGTCACTCATTCAATTGTTAATGATAGAAAAGGATAGGACACTGAGCATCACATTTTGATGCAACTCTGAAGACAGCCAGGAAGATGTGGAGTACTTTCAGTTAAAAAACAAAAACACGAAAATGGATTTTTTTTATTTATTTTTTTTTAAACCATACTTACTGCATTTTAAAACATGACCTGAACCTGGTCTACCTTAAGTACTAACATCTTTGAGATGTTAACCAGCCACATTTCTAGGGGGGAGTCTAATTTTGACTGTGACCACCTAGTGTAAAGTGAGGTGTTTTAGAATATCAGCTATTTCCCCTGTCTCGACGGCCTTAGTCTTGTTTGGGATTTGGAAGCACAGTACCAGTGTCATTCCATCATCTTACTTTGCGATAGCCTTCTAAAACCTCTTTCTGTTTTTCAAATCGTTTGAAGAGTTCAGAGAAAGACTTCTCCATGGAGTTCAGATCTGACAGAACTTGCTGTTTCTCCTCCAGCATCTTCTGGTTTTCCTTTTTTGAAAGCTCCTTCTGTTTTTGGGCATCCTCTAAAGATGAAAAAAAAAATACAAGAGGGCTGGGTGTTTTTTGTTTTTCTTAAAGCAAAGCACCCCCTCATCCCAGTTACTAAAGACATAGGACCAGACATTACTGTAGCATAATGAGACCTTCCTTACTAAACCTTTTATTCATATCAGCACACTCAGCCATATTACCTTTCCTGAAGAATTCTCTTTAAAGGACAAGCATCGTAGAACTGTCATTCTTGTAAACATGAGTCTTTCTTAATTAAGGATTTAATCTAAATTATGCAGAGATTTAGCATGCTTACTCTTAAAGTGATGACTAAATGTATACCCCAAATTAAATAGTAATAGGGAAAAAAAGCCACCAAGGCTAAAACAGAAAAAGAGGCATCCTTTAAAAATTGGAAGTCAAATCCTATTGAGGAAAATAGAAAGGAGCATAAACTCTGGCAAATCAAGTATAATTAGGCAGGCCAAAAAGAGCAACTAGCAAGAGACTAACAGCAAAAATAAATAAATAAATAAAAGTATATCAGAAGCAGGAAGCCTGCCAAATAATCAGTAAGACCACTGGACGATTGAGGTGCTAAAGGAGCATTCAGAGAAGAAAAGGCCATTGCAGAGAAGCTAAATGAATTCTTTGCTGCAGTCTTCACTGCAGAGGATGTGAGGGTGATTTCCACACCTGAGCCATTCTTTTTAAGGGACAAATCTGAGGAACTGTCTCAGATTGAAGTGTCAATAGAAGTAGTTTGGGAACAATTTGATTAAACAGTAATGTGTGATCAGGACCAGTTTTGAAGGAACTCTTATGAAATTGCAGAACTACTAACTGTGGTATGTAACCTGTCACTTTTGTACCAGACAACTGGAGGATAGCTAACGTGACACCAATTTTTAAAAAAGACTCCAGAGATGATCCTGGCAATTATAGGCTAGTAAGCCTAACTTCAGTACCAAGCAAATTGGTTGAAACTACAGTAAAGAACAGAAATATCAGACATGGATGAACACGATTTGTTGGGGAGAAGGCGAGATGTCTTTTGTAAAGGAAAATCATGCCTCACCAATCTATTTGGATTCTTGGGGGTGGGGAGCGGGAAAGGGAGTCAACAAGCATGTGGACAAGGGTGATCCAGTTGATATAGTATACTTGGACTTTCAGAAAGCCTTTGACAGCGTCCCTCACTAAAGGCTCTTAAGCAAAGTAAGCAGTCATGGGGTAAGAGGGAAGGTCCTCTCATGGATCAGTAACTGGTTAAAAGACAGGAAACAAAAGGGTAGGAATAAATGGTCAATTTTCATAATGGAGAAAGGTAATTAGTGTCCCCCAAGGATCTGTTCTGGGACCAGTGCTGTTCAAACATATTCATAAATCTGGAAGAAGGGGTCAGTGAGCTGGCAAAATTTGCCGATGATACAAAATTACTCATAATAGTTAAGTCCAAAGCTTACAAAGGGATCTCTTAAAACTGGGTGACTGGGAAACAAAATGGCATATTAAATTCAGTGCTGATAAATGCAGAGTATTGCACATTAGAAAATATAATCCAAGCTATACATACAAAATGAGTTGGTCTAAATTAGCCATTACGACTCAAGAAAAATCTTGGGGTCATTATGGATTGTTCTCTGAAAACATCCGCTCAATGTGCAAATTGTCAAAACAAAAAACAAACAAAAAAAAACATCACAGCTAACAACGTTAGGAACCATTAGGAAATGGATCGATAAGACGACAAAATATCATAATGCTACTATATAAATCCATGGTATACCCACACCATGAATACTGCATGCAATTCTGGTTGTTCAATCTCAAAAAAGATATTAGAAATGGAAAAGGGCAACAAAAATTATGAGGAGAGATTAAAAAGACAGACTATTCATCTTAGAAAAGAGATGACTAAGGAGCGGAGGGGGCATGACAGGGGGTATAAAATCTTGAATGGTGTGGAGAAAGTGAATAAGGAAGTGTTATTTACCACTTCACGTAACACAAGAACCAGGGGTCACCCAATGAAACAAACAGCAGGTTTAAGACAAATATGAACAAATTCTTCACACAATGCACAGTCAGCCTGTGGAACTCATTGCCAGGGGATGCTGCAAAGGCCAAAACTATAACTGTATTACAAAAATAATTAGATAATTTCATGGAGTATAGGTACATCAATAGATGGTCAGGGATGCAACCATGCTCTGGGTGTCCCTAGGCCTGAATGACAGTTACTGGGACTGGATCACTTGATGATTGCCCTGTTTGTTCCTTCTGAAGCATCTGTCATTGGCCACTGTCGGAAGACAGGAAACTGGGTTAGATGGACCATTGGTCTGACCCAGTATGGCCACTCTCATATTCTTATGACTCAAGATACAAGCTTTTGGCTGACGTGTTAATCAATGCCTTTGCAGTTTAGAAGTCATATATACAGTCGAAACAAGAAGTGTCCACCAGAGGGTTCCACTGACATTTGGTCAGAAGTGATATGGCTGTGTGTGATCTACAGAAGTGGAACAGATTATTGTTCTTGTTTAGTATCAAGCTGTGGACGTTGCTTAGTAAGCAACTGGAACTTGTAGCTTCCAATGGACCATCTTGAATTGAACAGCTATGGGCCATATTGCGGCCATTACTGTGCATGCCTCAGGTACAAATCAGGCACCTACCTTGCTAAGTGCATGTGTCTGTACAAGTCAAGCAAACATGCAAGTACCCTAGTTGTGTAATTAAGATGAATACAACTGTGCACACTCTACTTTAGAAATCTGTCCATAAACACACAACTTTTCTAGCTCTGATCTCGGTTCCAAGGATTCAGTATGATACAAGTATAACATGTAATACAGTATTGACAGCATGACTAAAGTACTAGCCAGAAGAGTACTAGATATTCTTGTGTCAAAGCCAGCTATATATTTAGCATGCCCTTCAGGTCTAAGCAAAAGCCCATCTCAAGTAGTGTTCCATTTACTCAGTATACTTACCCATCATTTGGGTTATTGTACCTTCAAACTCTGCAACAATTTTTCTAAAAAACAATATTGAATATACATTAGAGAAAGCAATCAAAAGCAATAAGTCAAGCTGTACAATTAGCAGGCACTTACCCCATTTCCAGGTATTGCATATAAAGCCTGTCATATTTCTTTTTCCATTCTAAAACTTCCTTCTGCTTTTCTTGAACCTTAAAAAAAAAAGTTCTAAATTTACTTAACAGGGATTGAGATAAACTGACATTTAGAACAACTTGAAGGGTATCTTAAAGAGGTGTTGACAGAAGGTAAAATTTTCCTATGGACACTATTTCGTAAGCGTCAGTTATGGCAGAAAGCTCCGACTGTGACTTGTACTAGAGACAGATCAGCACACTGGGTGATGTAGTGTTATCACTAGTCTCATGGTGCATTGTAATATTCAACACTTCTAAATCAAAAATATTCTCACAATAAATTGTTTTAAAGCAGATTACAAGTGACCTTCCGATGCTATCCCTGTACACACAGCATTGGTGTTTGTTGCACCACACTGCAAGACTAAGTTTACTATTTCCTCATACATAGAAAAAACAAGTCTGATCAAAGTAGACTTCCCCTAATTTGTGATATAGGAATCTTACTCTCTCACTGTTAGAGGTTTTACACTATTGACTCTCACAGCATGCAGCCAACTCTTTTAATCTAATCTATTCAGGTCAATGTCAATTTGCAGGTTGAATCAAGCTTTGTGTTCACACAATTTTGGAGAGAACATGGATAACCTTACATTCTCAGACAAGTTATATTAAGATGGAGTTACAGTTGAGAAAAAACACATTAGCTATGTAGGAACTATTCTAGTAGCAAGCATTATAACCCCAGGAAATTCACAGTCTTAGTTTAAAATGGTTGGCTCTCTTTTAAGTTATAAAATGCACAGTGTTAAGGCCCCTAGACAAACATGACTCTGTCCTGTAGTGAAGTTATGCAATATCCATGAAGTTTATTAGTGTTTGTGGCTCCAGATTAGAAGAAACTGATTTGTAAAGATAAGATTCTTCCCCTCATGTTGTCACCACAGGGCATTTGAAAAACAAAAAAAAACCCACCAACCTTCCTCCTTCAGAGAAAATCAAGAATTGTCTTTTCAAAGCATCCATCATTTCTTGTTCTTGTCACAAATACACCTCTACCCCGATATAACGCTGTCCTCGGGAGCCAAAAAAAATCTTACCGCGTTATAGGTGAAACCACGTTATATCGAACTTGCTTTGATCTGCCGGAGTGCGCAGCCCTGCCCCCCTGGAGCACTGCTTTACCGCGTTATATCCGAATCCGTGTTATATCGGGTTGCGTTATATTGGGGTAGAGGTGTATTACTCTTGGCAAATATGGCCTCTGCCTCCCACTGGGGTCACTCCCACTGGGGAACAAACTGTCTAAGAAAAGATGGTGCACCCCATACTATCTGGAAGAAGAGCAGAAACACTAAAAAGTGCAGATGGACTGTAAGTACTGGCCATCTTTACTAAGGACATTCTGTACCCTTAGCCCTATTGTTCTCAACGGGACTTGCCAATTTGAAAACCTTTGCTGAAGAAATTCTATGAAAACAATGAAAAGTGACTATTAAATCTGAAATTTCTCTTTACAAAAGCTATCCATATACAAAGCACACCTCCACCAGTTTATGTAGCTAGACAACGCCTGAGCAGAGATAATTTGGGACAAGAGATATGTAAGAAGTGAGCACTCTTTGACAAAAAAGTCTCTCTTTTAAGTTGGATGTTTAACTAAATTCTACAGTTTATTCAGTATTTTAAGAGCAAGTGCAGTAATTTAGGGATAGCTACACTGTTCATAAATTAACACTGAATCCCTGTTTCATGACAAGCACCTTTTGTAGCATGAAGAGCAGTGGTCGAATTATTATTACTCCTTGCCCCCTCCAACAAAAAAATGGGAGCCAAGCTGTGGCTTCATCTGCCATGACCTGGCTCTCTTTAAGGATCTTTCACCATGGCTGATTGCTCCTCTGAAATATGGTCCCCGCCACCTGTAGTTCAGTACAGCTAGCAGACTTTTTTCCATTTCCCCTCCACACTGCTTGCCCAGGATCAAGTTGCTGAGGCAAGCGTCATCTTGCTTCACTCTTATCAAAGCTTGTTTTGGAATGAAAATTACATTAGTCCCTTTATGCTGGAGTTTAAAATTTCTCTGAAGGGACCAAACAAGGCAAAAAGGTCTCTTGCTAGTAGAGGCTCCTTCATCACTGAGGAGAGCTAGATGGAGCCTACTTAAAAAGGTAGTAGGTCTAGAAGACTTGACACATGGGGTATGGCAGGTCTATCTCCAACTCTGAAGAGTGCTGGTGCAGGCTATTCTACCCATGTAAGCAACAAGCAGTAACTCATTAGGAATGGGACACTGTACTTCAAAACCTGAAAAGGGGAAGGGGGGGGGGGGGGGAGATAAGTGTTGAAATAGATGTCCAGTATGTGCTGAGTAACTCAAAGAGGGGAATGTTTGCATGTTATAATGACAAGCCTTTTCAAAATAAGTGCCACATTCCTAAAGGCTTTTAAAGCTTTCTTCTTACCTCTAGTTTAACTGTTTCAACAGCTGCATCCATATCTTTTTGGCTATATTTCAGCACTTCTATAATAGCGTCAACTGCAGTGTTGATTGGCACAGCAAAAGAAGAGAGCGGTGAAGTGTTACTGGTTGAGAGATCTGGAATTAGAGGAACTGTATCCTTTGTGGAGAAGGAAAAAAAAAAAAAAAAAAAGTTTGAGTGGCTACCACATCAGCAACACTAAAATCTATTCAGATTATCTCACATTATTTTAACCCCAAAGCTATCCCCATAAACTGCTTAGTCATTTTTCTAGCTTGACAAAGTACTATAGCTATATTGCGATGCAGCACACTGCACTATTTGCCTATTCATGAACAGCAGATACAGAAACAGCTCCCCCCCGCCCCACAGCAAGTTAAGCATTACTGCTGGGCAAACAGACTTACAGCCACAAAAAGTTATACAAGGACAGTCAAGTGTAAAACTTTACATTTAATTGTAGAATTTGGCACAGACAGAGTGATGCTTATTCAAGAAGCAGAGGAACTGCAGTGAAAACCCATTTCTCACCTTACATGGTGTCAGCTGTATGAAAAAAGAATGCTTTGACTGAAATTTGAATTTGAGATGCCTCTAGGGACTGAAAGGCAACATGCAAGGGCACCAGTCTAGGAGCCCACTATCCAAGAGCAAGCCTGTTTTAGTGTTTAACATCAGAAACATTGCACGCCATTAATAGCGCCAATTTTCAGAGATATGATCAATGCTATTAGGCATCAGAGAACCATTTAATCAAGTTTAGTTTAAAGGATCATGTACAAAATGCTTCTCGTCACAAAAGATTTTGAAAGAATTTAGTTTAAGATTATGGTAAGCAAGCGAGATTTCCCCCGTCTCCCCCAAAAGGACCAGTGCTTAGTGTTGGAATTTCCTCCTTATCCTGAATTGCTGTACTCGGACACACAATATCTTAGTGTAATTTTAAGCCAAATATGAAATACATTGAGATTGTAACATTTAACTGCTCTCTAGGAAGAGATGACCGAGACATTAGAAATTCAGGGTGTGGAAGACACTTTTAGAGATTTGGTTTCACTTGCCATAGTAAAACAAAAGTGCCAACAAAAATGCTATTATATAGCACAATTATAGGACAGAAGCCTCCTCAGAGTCACTATCAAGCTTGTTTTGACAGTGGTAACAGTTCACTTAATCATTAAAAATTAAATTAGTTTTAATACCCAGTATTGGGGCTAGAAAATATTGTAAATATGAAGATCCTTGTGAATGGGCCAACTGCCTCTTGAGCACCCCTTCATGGCCTGAAATTAATAAAGTTCTCAAACCTCCATCAAGGCTGCACTCTGCATTTCCTGCTGAAGGTCTCCTAGGCCTTCCCTACCTGAAGCTCTTTTCCCTAAAGACTCAGGATTCCATGCTGGAACCTGCTCACTCCCAGCAGTCTCTAGTCTGACTTCCATTTCACTGTTGTCTCTCTCCCTGAACACTCCCCTTTCTGCAGCTTCCTGATGCTTTTTATAAAGGAATCTGCTCCTCCATATACAGCTGGTTCCACTAACTAAACATCCCATCTGAGGTGTGGCAGGCAGGGCTAGTTGTACAGGGCTGGCCAGCTAACTAACTTTAAAAACTGAGTGTTAAAGGTTAATTTCAAGTTTGGAATAGCATGGGGTTCTGATCCAAAACCCAAATGATCTGATTCTGTGGATCCTGCCAAGACTATACCAATGTGAACCATAGTACCTGTGGCAGCCCTCACTGGAAATGCCAAGGTCGGGGCAGGCTGCAAAAGGGAGAGCAGATACTCCCAAGACTGGTGGGTAACACTGAAGTTAATCTCCTCAACCAGTGACAGACTGATTCCCCACACTGGTTATCAAGAAGCAAAAAGGAAATCACACAGCCCTCTTACTGCATTCCAGTTCTCCGGCTCCCAGTCAGCACCTAGTCCCAGTACAGTGAGAAGTGAAATTTTAAAACTCTACTCACATATACAAAATGTTCTTCTGACCCCAAAGGGTCAGCCACATTACCAGGCCAGTATAGGTTTGGATCTTACCCAAAATACCATGCTGCCAGCCAATCCTTTAGTGTCTAAAACTAAAGGTTTATTATAAAGGGGAAAAAAGAACAAACCAGAAGAGATGTTAAGTGGTAAGCGAGTCACATACAAAGACTTCAAAGTCCATATATCAGGCTCCTAGCAGTATTGGTGAGTATGCTGGCTTGAAAGTCCCTCTGGAGTACATCCACAGCTTGGATGGGTCATTCAATCCTTTATTCAGAGCTTCAGTTTGTAGCAAAGTTCCTCCAGAAGTAAGAAGCAGGATTGACCCAAAATGGAGAAGATGCAGCTGCCTTTTTACAGTCTTTTGCCACACAGCTTGTGCTTCCTTTGTTTCAAACACAAACTGCCCTGCACATGGCTTGGAATCCTTTTCTGTCCATAGGCATGCCCCTGCATACCTTGAGTCATAAGGTGTGTATCCCCTTACGTTCTCTCAATGGGCCATCAAGCAGACTAGGCAGTGCTGATGCCAAACTATCTGGGGGTGTCACCCAGAAGCATAGCACAATACAGACATACATACCTACAACTCATAATAAACACATAAATGAGAATCAGATCTGGCAAATTATAACATTTTTGCAGATAGCTTACATGGCATATCTCATTACAATATAGATATTCATAATATCCTCAAGTGTACCCCAGATTCCATACATCATCACAGCTCCTTTGTCATTTTAAAACTCAGAGGCAACCTATATGTATTAAGCCATTTAAAGTCTCTTGGCAATACTTGTAATACCATTCGCCCAGTACAGAGTGAATGCATATGCCCTGTTTGAGGGTACTGGCAATTGTAACACCAACACTAACCCACAGCAGTGCAGGAACACTAAGCAGGCAAGAAGTTGATAAAGGTTGTCTATTCTTCCCACTAGAAGAACTCATCCAAAAATCCACTAACATGAAAATTGACATGTTTATGATTTACTTACTGGAGCTGGGAAAGTTCCCAGAAGATCCAGTCCTTTAGGCTTTTCTTCATTTTGAAGAGATTTCACTGCAGGCTTTGGGGTGTCCAAAGGCAGTCTACTGAAGTCAGAAATAGGACTAAAAACAAACAGACAGTTAACATTAAAGTGTTCAAAACCAAATTTATGGGCTATAATTTAGATTAAAATCTATACCTACCCACTTTGAAATGGTGCATTGATTACACATGTGCTTATTGTTTCAGTAGTACCAAGAGCCAGCTTTTTGGGGCTGTCTCTCAGCAGAGGGTCAAACTTCAAATACAATGATTGCTTCCTCAAAGCAGACTCTTTAAACTGGGGAGAGATAGGTGATATATTACTCACATTGAAGGATGTGTTACTTTGTACCATAGCCAACCCTGAAACTCCAAGTGGTGTCTTCTCTCCAGAAGATAGGCTTATTCAAACCTCAGCCTTGGCTAAACTGCCAACAAGGACAGCAGCTAGTTTGGGGGAAGGGGCAGAGAATCATGTGAAAGACAATGGGTTGAGCTCAGTCTATCTACTCATGAGATGGTACATTAACTGCTACTCCCAACTGGGCCACATTTGAACCTACAACCTAGCGGAGAAAGGCTTAGATCTTATTGTTCTCGCCCCATCCCTACTCTTGAGCCAACAAGTTTAACTGCTTAAATATTAGATACTTACTGAGGATGTACCAAATTGTTCCAGGTAGTCTATTTCTATGCCCATTCCTAGAACTGGAAAGGACAAATATATTAATAAAAATAATTTAATGCAGTCATACAGTTGTTAATAGAGCAGGATGGAAAGTGTCATTGATATGAAACTGATGGAAAGCAAAGGGAAACTCCTGTCCCCCTGTTAGATTAAGTTGTTAACAGGAGAAAAGAACCCTGAACTTCAGCCTAGAAGGGAAAGAGTTGGCATTTAAAAAAAACAAACAAACAAACAAACAAAAACCAACCCCACCTCTCATCTTAAAACTCAGGTGATTTATTTACTGGGGGGGTGGGGGTGGGGGGGTAAACACAATGATTCAAGTGTCTTTATGTAGTTGAAAATCTAGTGCGCATCTTTAAGTTTAACGTGGAGGTGTCCTCAAGAATGGACACACTGCTCTTCTATGAGCTCTCTCCTTTTAAAAAGCAACAAAGAGTCCTGTGGCACCTTATAGACTAACAGATGTATTGGAGCATAAGCTTTCGTGGGTGAATACCCACTTCGTCAGACGCATGTGTTGGAAATTTCCAGAGGCAGGTATAAATATGCAGGCAAGAATCAGTCTAGAGATAACAAGGTTAGTTCAATCAGGGAGGATGAGGCCCTCTTCTAGCAGTTGAGGTGTGAACACCAAGGGAGGAGAAACTGCTTTTGTAGTTGGCTAGCCATTCACAGTCTTTGTTTAATCCTGAGCTGATGGTGTCAAATTTGCAAATGAACTGAAGCTACGTGGTTTCTCTTTGAAGTCTGGTCGTTTTTTTGCTGTAGGATGGCTACCTTTAAATCTGCTATTGCTTGTCCAGGGAGGTTGAAGTGTTCTACAGGTTTTTGTATATTGCCATTCCTAATATCTGACTTGTGTCCATTTATCCTTTTACGTAGGGACTGTCCAGTTTGGCCAATGTACATAGCAGAGGGGCATTGCTGGCTAATGATGGCGTATATAACATTGGTGGACGTGTAGGTGAATGAACTGGTGATGTTGTAGCTGATCTGGTTAGGTCCTGTGATGGTGTCGCTGGTGTAGATATGTGGGCAGAGTTGGCATCGAGGTTTGTTGCATGGATTGGTTCCCGAGTTAGAGTTACTATGGTGCGGTGTGTGGTTGCTGGTGAGAATATGCTTAATGTTGGCGGGTTGTCTGTGGACGAGGACTGGCCTGCTTCCCAAGGTCTGTGAAAGCGAGGGATCATTGTCCAGGATGGGTTGTAGATCACTGATGATGCGTTGGAGAGGTTTAAGCTGAGGACTGTAGGTGATGGCCAGTGGAGTTCTTTTGGTTTCTTTCTTGGGCTTGTCTTGCAGCAGGAGGCTTCAGATGTGTACCCACGAAAGCTTATGCTCCAATACACCTGTTAGTCTATAAGGTGCCACAGGACTTTGTTGCTTTTTACAGATCCAGACTAACACGGCTACCCCTCTGATACTCTCTCCTTTTAGTATATCGTTGACAGTTCAATCTATGCACAGATTTACACACACAGCTGCTATTACCACAGTCATTGTTTTCCAAAATGATCACCAACCCCAGTATTAAGAGGCTTGTGATAGATTGTAAAAGGGGAACAAGTAAACTTAATGTGCAATGACAGACCTAGCCCTCTAGTTTTGAGTGTACACAATCTTTTGAGTTATGCAGCATACTATAGAAGTTTTTTATTTTGTAATAAAATTGCAATTCTGCACTTGATTTCTCTATTTAAAGGTATGAAAATGCAGAAAGGCCATTTGTACCATAACAAGGACAGGGTGGGTCCTATGGGTTTGTGTGAAGTAAGTGTCAAAATTGTTCAATAGGTTTGTGTTTTGTTTAGCTGACACTTTGGTAATGTGTGTTTTTATGAAAGGAAAAGAATAAATTCTCAACATAAAAGTGCTTTTCTAATGTTACAACCTGCCAAGTGAAACCCATTAGAAACCATATTATTGTCACTAAACAGGTGCAGTGGTATTGTTTGGATTACAACTGGATTTGACACCTGGTTATTTAGTGTCAATTGCTTGACGGGACAACGTCAACATGAAATCTAGTCAGTTTTTGAACGGGGAAGGAAAAGGAAAGGGGAAAAAAAAAAAGAAAAAAAAAAAAAAGGTATTTTTGGATATTCCACCAGCTCCGACAACCCTGCTAATTTTGGTAGCTTTAAAATGACTCCTCTCCCACCCCGCCCCTTTTAAAATAGCTATTGGGTGGTATGTGCACGAAGGAATCAGTCAAAGGAACTATTAGAGGAAAACTGACCGTAAACAATGCTTTCAAGTGTTAAGTGTAACAAATCTTTTCTTTAAACTTCTGTCAATTTCAATAATCTTAGGAAAAGTTACCTGTCTGAATTTAAGGATTGTCCCTTTAAAGATAGGCAGGATGAAACATTAAGAACTAGAATTGGTAATGAGATGTTTGTTCCTGTAGAGGAAAACAGCATACAGAGCTGTTGTTTTAACAGCATGTGTGTCCAGTTCTGTTGCAGCACCTTGCTAAGAGCAACTGCTCTTACCTTCTGTTGAGGGTCTGAAGTACTCTTCAGACTCAGTGACTACTGTTGGATCATTTATATCAACTGCCATTTCAGTTTTCTTGCAATTGGCTTCATGTTCTTGGTCAGCCAAAGGGGATGTTCCACTGCCAATTAAAGGCAAGTTATCTTGACTGTGGGCATCAACTGGTGAAGTATTTGAGCTTGTTTTTTTCTCCTGGAAGGCAGACATACACTTAGTTTATAATATGGAACACTGGGAGTATGACTGGCATAGTGTATTTATGGCACTTAAACACATTAGTGATGGTTAAATCAATTTGTTACACAACAGTTAAAAGGGTTAGCCGAAACAGAGTCCACGGGGAAGATTTCAACAGCAGCAGGAATTTGTTAACCCTCATCAGGCAGAGCTGCATTTTATCAGATTCCCCACCCTTGATTTAAGTTTTCACCCTGTGCACTTTATGCTGTCAACTAAATCAAGAGATTTTAGATAGATATGTTCCATGATACTGATTTGATCCCTTCAGTTATGTGAGGCTGAGTTTATGGATTTGGCACAGACAGGGCCCAACAACCCCTCTTTTCATTGGTTTTTTTAAATCAATTTGGTTTTCACTGTAGAAGTCTGAGGATCTGTAAGAGTTACAGTTTTAGGCTGAAGGGAATGCAAGAAGGGAAGAACAGCAACTTTATTAGAAATAGAAGACTGCTTTAACATAACGGTTTTACCAAGAACTGGATATCTTAAATATAGATACACATTACCATAGTTAGTTCTCTTGTAGATTCCTCTTCAATTTCTGCTTGAACTACAGATTTGTCTTCATCTTTGCTTGGTTTTTCTTCAGGGAAGCTACTAAACAAATGGTTAAAGTCATAGTAATCTAGTCAGTTCAAAGGTCTAAACATGTTCCTAGACCTGGCTAAGAGTCATTTAAGCATAGGAAGCTTGTTTGACAGCTTGCCCTACCCGAACCCCACCCGATATAATGGTCTCTAAATGGCAACAAGCTCTCCACAGCAGTGCATTGGTGGTTCAGTGGTAGAATTCTCGCCTGCCACGCGGGAGGCCCGGGTTCGATTCCCGGCCAATGCAGCTCGTTTTTATTGGGGGGAGGGATAGCTCAGTGATTTGAGCATTGACCTGCTAAACCCAGGGTTGTGAGTTCAATCCTTGAGGGGGCCATTTAGGGATCTGGGGCAAAAATCTGTCTGGGAATTGGTCTGTTGGACTAGATGACCTCCTGAGGTCCCTTCCAACCCTGATATTCTATGATTAACAAACAATCAGCAGATAAGACAATGAATTTACATACCTCTCCCATAAAAGCTAGAATGCTATCATGGATGTATAGAAAGTCATGACTGCCACAGAATGGCCAAACAGCCTTTTCCATTAACAAAAAGCAGGGAGATTAGATTTAAAGGAGTTTCTACTTCTAAAACCTGCAGCATTTCTGTGAAGACGGCTCGGTTTGAGTTAAACCCCAGAACTCATAGGTTTCCCACCCTCCCCTTAACATGGTCTAATATCAGTAGCAAAGTTTTTATAGGCACTCCATAAAGCCTCACTGTAGAAATCCAGTATCAGAGGGGTAGCCGTGTTAGTCTGGATCTGTAAAAGCAGCAAAGAATCCTGTGGCACCTTATAGACTAACAGAGGTTTTGCAGCATGAGCTTTCGTGGGTGAATCCAATACTTTAGCTAATGGCAGTGTAAATTTAATATTTATCCTAAGTTTAACAGTAATAGGTGGCTCTGTATGGGTGACCAGGATAGTGAACACATTACTCATTCCTGTCAAATCAACATATCAAATGAAATAGATTCTACTCTGGATAAACAGCTAGTTGTTTCCAGTATGTTCCGTAGTAAAGTCGTTGGCATGTAAGTGATTAAAACTGGACTTCAAAACTCAACACCCTACCCCCTAAAATTAACTAGAGGAGGAAAGCTCCAGTCCCTTGATATTACTACTTTTTCTTCCAGCTCCAGATTTTGTGAGAAGCATTTATATTACAGATTGTGTTCACAACCAGAAAGCAGTGTTAACTCCCTACTATAGAATAACAGGATGAACAAGAGTGTCATTTCTTCCTTGCTAGCTCTTGTCCTACGCTCTAAGAATATTAGGGATAGGTACCAGAGGTGAAGTTCCCCACCGAGGAATTGATTTTAGGCTAAGAGTGCAAAACAGAGCAATTGTCCAGTCTGTTCCACTCCCTGCTACTGAACCAGCCATTATCTGGTAGCTCTCCAAGCTTTAACATCTACAGTGGAAGGAGTGTGACAGATCAGTATATCTACCTTGTTTCCCATTCAATTTTTATTTTGAAGGGAGTAGCGGGGGCAATGGTGAAGGGAGAGCAGGCACACAGATCTGATGCTCTTTTATCTTTCATTTTCTGAAGCAAGAGGTATTTTTAATTTTTAGACTGTCTCAACACACACACACAAAATCTGTTCACAGGCACAAGCACAGATTTCTGCACCCATGAATTTTTGGCATCATCTTGCCCTGAAATGTCTTATAAAGATTTACTTACTGAGTTTCAGGCACTATTTCTTCAGCAGTCTCATCTGCAACAACTCTGTTAATCTGCTCTGCTGGAAGAGATTCCCTTTTTGGTAAGGCGCTATCCTCTTCCTCATTAGCTTTTTCAGTGTTGAGTTTAGGGCATTTGGGTGAGCTAGAAACTTTGGAACCTCCTCCAAATGGATTAAAGTTTGGATCATCAAATTTGTCCCAGTCAGAGTTATAAGATGCATTGGAAACAGGAATTTCATTTTCTGTTTTACTCTTGCTTTTTGCCTCAGAGTTTTCCAGTGTTTTCCCTAGAGCTATAGCGGTTTTCTTGGAAGGAGGCTTAATTCCAGGTCTTTTGCCTAGTTTCCTAGGAGGTGGCCTTTTACTAGCTGTGTTATCAGTGAAGTCAAATTCTAGTTTTACAGATTCGGCCTTGGAGAAGCTAGCCTCTTCTTCAGGTTTTGACTTTTTTGTTGAAGTTCTTTCTGCTACTGGGGAATTCTGTAGCTTTGAATCCCTAGTTTTGAAAGGATGTGTTACATCAGAGCTGTTAGGATCAAAGTTGTAGGACCCTTGTACAGGTGGTGGAGAATTCTGTGTTTGTGTTGATCCGTTGGAAGAATTGATTTTGCTGACTTCACCAGAAGTGGGCTTTATATCCTGTTCAGTGTCATTAGGAATTGGTTTGGATTCATTACCTGACACCACTACATCCATGGAAACTGTCTCTTTTGTCACACCAATAAGGGTGTCTGCATTTAGATTTGTTCTCTCAGACACTGCAGCAGTCAGTGGGGAAGTAACAGGAAGTGTATCAGCCAGTGACAGAGAATTTGTATCATTTTTCTCAGAAGCCTTTTCAGGGTTGCTAGATAATATAGGAGACTTTTTTAGGCTCTCAGGAGAATTCTGCATCTGAGAGGAACTCTGGAATGGATTGATGTTGTTTAAGTTATCAAAATCAATGCTGTATGTACCACAGCTTTTCACTGGCATCTCATCATCTGGATAAGGAACAACACTGGCTTCCTCCTGCATTTGTGCATTTTCTCTAGTAGTTTTAATCTCAAATTCAATTGCTTGTTGATTTCTGTTACACAGAAATAAAGTCAGTGTTAAAATGGCTAATTATAAATTAAGACCATTCCAAAAAAAAAAAAAAAAAAAAAATCATTTTCAAACTCATATGCTGGAATTTGCAAAGCTTTATGCTACACGAAAAGAGTTGGATACAAGAGGCTTGAGATCATCATAAAAGCAAGAGAATTTGGCCGCTTCCTAAAGAGCCCACCACCCTGGTATCTTGCTGTTCAGGGATTAGAGAAAAGCCAGCAAGATCTGTCCTAAAGAAGTCAGTTCTCCTCCACATTGTGCTCATATAGAAACACATTGCTGAGTCCCCTTCCTTTTCTCCTCAACCCCACCCAGGAATGCTTTATAAGAGAGGCTGAAATTCAGAGCATAACTCTCTGGATAGGCTGAATATGTACTGCAGTAGTAAAGAACCAGTAATACTGAAAACCCCTACGATACTTAATCCAGGAATGTGTACCATTATCTGTATCTACTGTAGATATTCATACAGGGTTTGTAAGAATAGGGGGTAACCATCAGCATAATATATCGAGATATAACATGACACTTCTTCCATTCCATCCTTTGCTTTCCCTGGTCACTGTTGACTTCCCCCACCCCCCGCTGTCAGTAAACACTCCCTCCCCTCCATCTATGAAACATGTATTCCAGAATTTCATAGACTGCTCTGAATACAGAAGTTGATTGCGAAGACTTATTAAAAACAGAGGGGCAAGGAAAAACAAAAGGGGGGGGGAGGAACAGAAGAAATAAGTGAATAGATTATAGAAAGATTATGCATAATCACTACAGACACATTCTAATGTTATGTTCCCATGTCACCCCTGAGCTCAAGTTTGCTTAGTTGTAGCTCATGTACAGACTATAGAGCATTAAGACATTACTTCCTGAAAAAGTATTTCCTCCCATTGTTTTGCCTCTTTTGCAAAAAAAGAGTACAAAAATAGTTATATGAATGCCACACACAGAAAAGCTATACAGGAAAACAATTAAAAGCCAACCAGTTAAAGTTCCAGCGTGATAAAGTTGGAAGCAAGAAAGGATATGGTTCACTATGGTCTCCCCACCCTGTGAGTCTCTTCTCTGCAAGACTTGTTGTTTAAGTAATCAGACCCCTCCCATCCTCTTTCAGTACTTAACCAATAAGAGCCTGAGAACTATGCACCACAGTGCTGTTCTTTGAAAGTTTCCGTCTGTAGTACTTTCTTCTTCCTAGTCCTAAAGTAAGTCCGGATGCTCCTTACCACAAATACAGCAGTAGACTGTGCAGCAACACAAGCACTCTCATTGTAGCATGGGGAAAGGGAGAGAGGAGACAACAAAAGCAGTAGCTCTTGAGATGCTGTTACTTCCGCCTGAATCATGACTGTACAACATCAATAAATGTTCCACTTTGCCATTGTAAAAGTCACTTAATCCCTACATGTCAGACCCGGACGTTTAGAGATATAGGAGCAAGAAGTTTAGTTGGCATATGAATTACATCTAAGAAATTAGTGACCATGCCTAAAGATCTAGATCCAAATACTGCTGTTCAGTTCAGAGGGGCTGCATGGGTTTGAGATCAGAATTTGACCACTAGTCAAAGATTATCCAGTTCTTTTTTAGCCAGCTTGGAGATAGTGATTTTCTGAAAAAAAGAACAAAATGCCATACAAGTAGGGTTTTCAAGCGATTAAACAAATTAATCACGATTAATCACACAGTTAAACAATAGAATACCATTATTTAAATATTTTTGGATGTTTTCCACATTTTCAAATATATTGATTTCAATTACAACACAGAATACAAAGTGTACAGTGCTCACTTTATTATTTTTATTTCAAATATTTGCACTGTAAAAAAGGAGAAAGAAATAGTATTTTTCAATTCACCTAATACAAGTACTGTAGTGCAATCCCTTTATCATAAAAGTTGAACTTACAAATGTAGAATTATGTACAAAAAATAACTGCATTCAAAAATAAAACAATGTAAAACTTTAGAGTCTGAAGTAGGACGGAGTGGATTTATAGCCAATTGCTCACACAAAACAAGTTTGGTTAGAATTTGCAGGAGATAATGCTGCCCGCTTCTTGTTTACAATGTCACCTGAAAGTGAGAACAGGCGTTCGCATGGCAATTTTGTAGCCAGCATTGCAAGGTATTTATATGCCAGATATACTAAACATTTGTATGCCCCTTTATGCTTTGGGCACCACTTTGGCGGACATGCTTCAATGCTGATGATGCTTGTTAAAAAAATAATGCATTAATTAAATTTGTGACTAAACTCCTTGGGGGAGAATTGTATGTCTCCTGCTCGGTTTTACCCGCATTCTGACATATATTTCATGTTATAGCAGTCTCGGATGATGACCCAGCATGTTCTTTGTTTTAAGAACACTTTCACTGCAGATTTGACAAAAATGCAGAGAAGGTACTAATGTGAGATTTCTAAAAAATAGCTATAGCACTCGACTCAAGTTTTTAAGAATCTGAAGTGCCTTCCAAAATCTGAGAGGGATGAGGTGTAGAGCATGCTTTCAGAAGTCTTCCGCATCGGAGTGTTGCTCTTTTAAACTACAGAACCCAAACCATCAAAAAAGAAAATCAATCTTTTGCTAGTGGCATCTGACTCAGATGATGAAAATGAACATGCGTCGGTCAGCACTTCTTTGGATTGTTATTGAGCCAAACCCATCATCATGGGCGCATGGCCTCTGGAATCGTGGCTGAAGCATGAAGGAACATATGAATCTTTAGCGCATCTGGCACGTAAATATCTTGCAATGCTGGCTACAACAGTGCCATGCGAATGCCTGTTCTTACTTTCAGTGACATTGTAAACAAGAAACAGGCAGCATTGCCTCCTGCACATGTAAACAAACTTGATTGGCTGAACAAGAAGTAGGACTGAGTGGACTTATAAGCTCAAGTTTTACATTGTTTTGTTTTTGAGTGCAGTTAAGTAACAAAAAAAATTCTACATTTGTAAGTTGCACTTTCACGATAAAGAGATTGCACTACAGTACTTGTATGAGGTGAATTGAAAAATACTATTTCTTTTATCATTTTTACAGTGCAAATATTTGTAATAAAAACAAAGCGAGCACTGTACACTTTATAGTCTGTGTTGTAATTGAAGTCAATAGACTTGAAAATGTAGAAAAACATCAAAATATTTAATAAATTTCAATAGGTATTCTATTGTTTAACAGTGTGATTAAAACTGCGATTAATTTTTTTGAGTTAATTGCATGAGTTAACTGCGATTAATCGACAGCCCTACTTACAAGTGAGTACCACTGGGGGAAAAAAATATATATACACACACACACAGGTCTCTCGCATCTTTGCGCGGTCGGCAAAACCACACACACACACACACACACACACACACACACACACACACAAAAAAAAGCAATTTATGTACTGTGTCTGTAGGGCGGGCGATTCCGCCCACCATTGAAGTCAATGGGATTTTGGCTATACGCGGTATTCGCTTTACGCGCTGACCGCAGAACGTAACCCCCGCGTAAGATGCGAGAGACCTGTATATCTTAGTCATGTACATGTATTACAAAAGTGTAGTCTAAGGGCTTGTCTTCACAGCATCATTTTATAGGTATAACTCAAGCATTGCCTCAAGTCAGACTCCTTTGACCAGTATCAGTGAAAGCGTTGGGAATAGAACGCAGGAATTACTATTGTAGTACTATTATAATTACTATTGTAGTACTGCTTGTTACTAGGGTATTTTTGCTCCAGCTATGTAGGCTCCCCTGTATCATTTTTAATTGCAGCACCAGATTGCTTTTCTTGTACAATTTAGAACTTGCTGACAAGTATGAAAGTGTCAGAGTTGATTATGCAGACAAATTTCTAATCAGAGATAGTCATCCTCAACATATATTGCATTCACAAACTAGTCACTCTTAACAGCGTTAATGATTTGCAAGAAGATCAAGTGTATTACTCACGCAGCATTGCTGGATTCAGACAGATGAAGGTCTCCTAGAACTTCAGTACAATCATCTAGTGTGAAAATAGTCTCAAGTTTGTTTTCCATACTAGGACTCAGGATTCTGTGAGTCTGAGGATCCCGCATAGGAGTTTGAAAAGTTACCTTTGAGGTGAAAAAAAAAAAAAAGAAAGAAAGAAAAAAAAGAAAGTAGTTTCTGATTGAATATTTTTAAGCCCCCAACAATACATACATGATTTGTTCTCTTAAGAGTGAGGTCCTGAAAGGGTGATAAGGAAGAGGCTAACATAAATGCAGACATACCTTCATAGCTTTTGCTACACTTTTTGGTGGCAGATTTTCTTTTTGTGATGGACGAAGGATAGAAGGTCTCCCTGTGGACTCAGGTGACGGGAAAAGGAAGGAACAGCTTTCTGCTGTTAGATCATCACTGATGTTTTCGCCATTTAAAATCTGCAGACTCATTCTAGAAAATAAACACATTTACATGCCCACAACGTGAATGAGAGGGTGTGGTCAGACAACTGTGCTTTCAGATAATTGGACACTTAACAGTCAGCCTGGCATGCTAGTGAAGAAAGACTATAACAGCCACAGAACTGAGTTTTACAAATATTCTAGATCCTTATGCAAGTTAACATACTACAATACATTGAAAAAGCAGATACATACAATATTACATCAGCTACTCTGCCTTTTAAACACAACATGATCACTATAGTTCTCTTCTCTTCCCTCCCCTCCCTTCACCCAAACCTGACAGGAATGTGCAGTCATGCAGTTGTCATGACATTCAAGCTAGGCGTAGCCATAGTTTTTGCAGGGGAAACAGAATGCCTGCAAAATTTCTACATTTTTATTTATAATGCATCATGATTAAGCTCTAGAAACTCCTTATTTGAACAGAGCTTTTAATAGTTAATGTTCTGAAATGGTACAGAAGGCATATAGGTGTAATATGCATTTCCTCCCACTTTCTCAGGATGTCAGTTATTGATCCCCCTCAAATATAAATTGTGACTCAACAGTTCAAGCAGACACAATAAGGCACATAGAACCATAGGGTCATATTTACATAAATACTGTGTATAATATTTTAGCATGAGAACCAGAAGAGCTTTATAGGGCATATATTTTTTTCATTCAACGTTTCCTTTGACATAAAGGAGCCTATTGACATAAAGGAGCCTATACACAGCTCATCGGACTTTGTAGGCTGATTTGTTTTATGAGTGATCATGGGGAGCACAATTTATAGTATGCTTACTTTTCAGTGGGTTTTATATCGAGGATAAAAGAAAGGTAAGTTTAGAGCACAGTGAAAGCAAGTATTCAATAATTATTATATAAATGCAAAGTCCATAAATGGCTATTAGCCAGGATGGGTAAGAATGGTGTCCCTAGCCTCTGTTCGTCAGAGGATGGATGGCAGGAGAGAGATCACTTGATCATTGCCTCCCTCTGGGGCACCTGGCATTGGCCACTGTCGGTAGACAGATACTGGGCTACATGGACCTTTGGTCTGACCCGGTACGGCTTTTCTTATGTAGTGTTTTTGATCCTGGCACTGGACTCTAACTGGCAATTTCTGACAGACACTCTTTTCATTAGTCTGTCTTTTTGTGGGTAGGACCGTGATAATAGTTACAGATGCCTAGTATTACTCTTGAATGTTTAAGAACTATCTATGAGGGTTTTGTTTTTTTAAATGGACAGGGCATGCAAGAAAGTTTAGCAGGATTTAAGCATGTCTGCTATTCTTTTTAGTCGTCTTGTTTTAAAGGGACAGTGTCAATTCAAACTTTGGCCCCAAATTACAGCTCTGAGAATCTTCAAGTGAAGTTAACCTCACTGCTTTTTGTCCAAGTCAAAGGGGGGGAGGGGGGAAAGTGTGTCCGAGGGGTGAACACGCACACAAACCTGTGAGCAGCAGTGAACTGAATTTTTAAAGTAAAGTAGTCAGTGTATAAAATAGAAAGTTTAAGATAAGATTTAAGTTGACAGCATCCTTTTAATACCAGATCTCTTTACACAACAAGGACCATTCAAAAACTTGTTTACTTATTCAATGTAGCTGCCTTTGCTTGTGCTGGAAAAGGCAATAGAAGACCACTAAAAGACATATGATGTGCAGAATCAGTATCCAGCATTAAGTTAAAGATACTATATATGCACACACCACAGATATCTAGATTTCCATACATTAGCAACCATTTCTACATTCTGAAACAAAGTCATTGTAAATACTTGATATCTGAAGTAGTGTTGCAGAGTGGACTACTTTAAATGTAAGATTTGGTTGAGATCTTACCTACACAAGTTAGTTTTCACCGCAATTAACTATAACTTGATCCAGTTGCATAAAAATTAGTATACCATGAGAGACAACTGAATAAGAAATGTCATGTGTAAATGTGATTGAGTTAGTATGTGAAAGCCATCACTGAGTTTTCTGCCTTGTATATATAAAATCTCAACAATTTAACATTTAATTGCTTTAGGTTTTAGTGAAGGAGATAATTAAATGCATTGGTACCAATCTGCAATTGCATATTCAGAATTGTCAATATCATTAGATAAAAAGGTCAACTCAAGTTTCTCATACCAAGTGCTGTGTATGCCTCAGAATGCACAAAACCTGAAATTAGAAGATGCGCAGCTAAAACTGTTTAGTAGTACATTTTGGCATACATGTCAAACTTTAAGATCATGGCAACAGCATACCCAAATACTCATACAGTTGTGCATACTTAAAAGTTTGCATTGAATATTCAGCGTAGCGAGAAGAGACTTCTGTGGAGCATTATGAACAATGCCTTCAGTTGTTCAGAACACAGGACATGAACAGGTAGCTTCAGTGCTTTGCATGTCCAGTGTTCTATACTGGCATGTGCATGTTGTCTATGTACAGTTCATAGAACAGTGGTTCTCAACCCACAGACCACGTGGGGCCCAATCAGCACACAGCTACAGCCCATATGACATCCTCAGGGCCATACAGGTAGTATATATTGTGTGGAGGTGGCCCACATAACACACAGAGCTGGATATGTGGCCCACAATGGTAAATACAGGTCTGTCTCATCTTACGCTGGGGTTACGTTCTGCGGTCAGCGCATAAAGCGAAAACCGCATATAGGCAAAATTACATTGAGTGTAATGGCGGGCAGAATTGCCCGCACTATAGAAACAGTATTTAAATTGTTATTTTTCCTCTTTTTTTTTTCCTCTTGTTTTTTCCGACCGCGTAAAGCTGAAATCGCACATGTTAAATGCGCCTAAGATGCGACAGACCTGTAGGTTGAGAATCAATCATAGAATAACATTGATATTTAAAGATACCTTGGGCACATGTGTAAAACATGCAACATTTAAAAAAAAACTAAGTTTTTTGGCAATATTTAGCGCTTATATTTAGCACTCAGTAAGAGCATAGTTATTGGGATGACAATACCAATGTAAAAAAACCCAAACAAACCAACATTTAAGTTAGTAGCAAACGTAAATGAAAATCAATTTTTATTTACAACTAGAAGACATGATTGCCAGGCTGATTTACTCAGACGTCCCAACCACCAAAAGTCATGCTGTTTAGTAAGTTCCAGCCCCAAAGGCAAGCCTGCAAAAGTAACACATAACTCAAAGGAAGGGGCTTAGAGTGGCGCAGCCTCATCAGTGAGCAGAGGAGATCCCGGTCATGCCACTGCCAAGTCAGCTGATGATTAAACCCCCTCCCTCTCCCCCACGCCCCTGTAACGCATTTCACGGGAACAAAAGATGGTCTTTTTTTTCTGGTGAATCACCAAGACATTCGGTTACCAGCAGAGCCAACAATGGAGCAGCGACTCCCACACCGAGCAGCCACAGACGTTACCACGGAGCTGAAACAACGGGGAAGGGAGGACAGACTAGAGAGAGAGAGAAGAGGGGGCGACAGGAGATTGTGAGGCGTAGAGGCCGATAGACGAACGCCCCCCGCCCCCAGTATTGTCAGGACACCTTCACCGTAGCGTCAGGGCATGAGCCAAATCCACCAGGCCTAGGGAGTCCCATTAGCCCCCCACCCTAAACAACTAAACAAAAAACATCCCCCCCCCCCCCCCCCCCCCCCCCCCCCCCCCCCCCCCCCCCCCCCACCCCCCCCCCCCCCCCCCAGCCCCGCACCACGCCCCAGACTCCCTCAGCGGGGAACCCACCCCGGCGCCTCCCGGCTCCCACACCACCCCGCCAGCTTCCCCGCAGCAGAGGGGCGGGGGGCTCCTACCTGCCGGCGAGTTCCAGGCCTGAGGCCTTTCCTGTGCGCTCGGCTGCCCGGGTGTCTCCCCTGTTCGCCCCGCAGCCACTCTCCCCGTCACCGGCAAGCAACCGCCTCAAGATTTCAAATGTCAACGTTAGCTCGACTCTGCCAATACCAGGCCAGGAACCTATCAAGTCAGAGATGGCCTCGGTATGAACAGACCAATCAAAGAGGGGGCTGGGGGAGGGGCATCCAGCCAATAAAAGCTCCCCAGCCAAGTCTCTCTCAAGAACGAAGCGATGCTGCGTGAGGCATGCTGGGAAATGTAGTTTTCTAGGGATGAGGGTGTAACACGAGAACTTTTTCATCTCGCTCCCGCTGGCTAAGCACCAAATTCTCCCCACTGGCTTCAGGGGGCTCAGAATCAGGGGCTGATGTTGGTGAGCTCAGGAAAGCCAATGAGAGACCTAAATATATTCTGCTTCAAATAAATGTTTCCTACAAGGAACATGCTGTAATATTCACTAATAAAGAATATAGATCACTGAAACAGCCCCACAACTGCCTGTATTACAACAAAATTTAACCTGGGCAAATAATTACTTTAATCCTACACAAATATTATTTAAAAATCTTACTGCAATATAAATATTGCAATTATCTATTTCAAGTCCCAATGCTGCAAGGATTCTTATGCTCACATGGGCACAAATGCCATAATAAGTTGTTCGTAGGTGGATCACTACACCTGCATTGACCTCATGTCAGGATTCAGTCCCTGGACTTGCATAGGACTTTGTGTGAGCAAGGGGTCTGCACAAGTGGGTCCATTTTGCAGGATAAGGACCTTTGGTATTTATGAAGCACCAAGCCAATAAAACTTATTTATTTCTGAAAAATGTAAATGTTAACAACAATGACATAAAACATTGTTCTGGAAAGAACTGAATAAAATACTCTTGAAGTTACTAACATAAGGCCCAATCCTGCAATTCTTACTCACATGAATCTCACAGTCAACCTGTGACACTCAATGCCATAGGATGTTGTGAAGGCCAAAAGTAACTGGGTTCAAAAAAGAATTAGATAAGTTCATGGAGCATAGGTCCATCAATGGCTATTGGCCAAGATGGTCAGGGAGGCAACCCCATGCTCTGGGTGTTCCTAAAGCACCAACTGCCAGAAGATGGGACTGGACTCAAAACTGCCCTGTTCTGTTCATTCCCTCTGAAGCATTTGGTGCTGGCCACTGTCAGAAGAAAGGATCCTGGGCTAGATGGACCATTGGTCTGACCCAGTACGGCTGTTCTTATGAATAACCCTTACTTGTGTAAATAATCCGGACATGCAAGCTATCACTTTGTGTGTGGACGGAGGAAGTTCCAGGTCCACTTGCAGGCTAGGGACCTTAGTCATCTAGGATGGGAAGCAGCACCATAGTCAGTCTGAAAAGAACAAGGGGAAGGTGAGTTGTGCCTCTCTGTCTTAGGGAGCAGCTTTGTCTCTCTTTGGTTCTTGTGTGTTATCACTCTGAATTCTAAGAAAGAAAGTAGTGTTAAGTTGCAACCTTCCAGCAAGAGTATTTTACTTGTTTATCTAACTTCTCTGTGTTTATGCACTGAACCACTTTGCAAAGGGGGAATTTTTAGAAAATTAAGTCCGCAGATCCAGAACCATCCCCAGCGCTTCCAAACACGACCGTGCCCCCACAAAGCCCAGCACCGGTGCTTCCAGAACCCCACTCCCTCCCGGAAGATCCAGTGCTGCCTCGGAGACACCGACAGCAGCCCGGTGCTTGTGGGAGGACTTTGTTGAACTCGCTCAGGAGTTGGTTACGTGTTCAAGGCTAGCGTCACACGGGCTAGGAACCGGAGAGTTGTACACGGAAGCCGAGCTAGAGTTCGCGGCGGGCCGGGAAGGCTGCTCACGGCCCGGGGGGGCTCTCCTTGCTTTGCAGCCCGCTGTAGCTTCCCCGCCCCCGGGACGGTCCCGAGCCGGTGCTGGTAACCCGCTGGGCGGAGGCCACGCCGGGGATCGCCGCCTTCTGTCTCGCCGCACAACTTCCTCTCCCAGGGAACTGTGCGGCGGCGGGGCCGGGCGGACTCGGAGCCGCGTCTGGAGCGGGCCGGGCAGGGCGCGGGGCCATGGACAGCCCCGCCGTCACCTTCACTCTGGCCTACCTGGTGTTCGCCGTCTGCTTCGTGTTCACCCCCAACGAGTTCCGCTCGGCCGGGCTCACCGTGCAGAACCTGCTGGCCGGCTGGCTGGGCAGCGAGGACGCGGCCTTCGTCCACTACCACCTGCGGAGGAGCACCGGCACCATGCTGGCCCACGGCCTGCTGCCGCTCGGTGAGGCGGGGCATGGGGCACGGAGGGAGCGGGGCTGGGGGAAGCAGCTGTGGGGGAGAGTAGCGGGGGGAGCTGAGGGGATTGGGTGAGGGTAGCGGGGGGAGGATCTGAGGGGGGTCGGGGAGGGTAGTGAGGGGGGGCTCTAGGGAAGGACTGTGGGGAGGGGGAGAGTTGCGGGGAGGGAGATTAGCCAGGGGGCTGTAGAGGTGGGGGAGAGTAGCGGGGCGGGGGTGCTGTGGGGAAGGGCTAGGGGGAGAGTAGCGGGGCGGGGGGGCTATGGGGAAGGGCTAGGGGGAGAGTAGCGGGGGGGGTGGGTTGTGGGGAGGAAGGGGAAGGTGGTGGGGGGAAGGGTGGGAGGATGGCCAGGAAGGAGAACAGTTAGGGGGTTGGATGAGATTAACCAAGGGACTGTGGAGAACGGGGGAATATAGCTTGAGGGGAGGGGATGGAGGGAAATAGCCTTGGGGCTGCAGTGAAGGGGAGGAGGGGAAATAATAGCTAGGTTGTGTGATAAGAAGGAGGAAGACGGTGATAGCAAATTAAAATAGGTATTTGTACAGTCTCTGCCGTCGGGCTATCCCATTGCATCTTCAGTTAGCAGTGACTATTTGTGTGTGGAAAGCCCTGGACCCTGGTCTGCCATCATTTAGTCAATCTCCTGACAGTGTAGTTTCCCCTTCTCATCTCTTTCACTTGCTGTGATTTGCATCCCTACTTCTTTACTGAATGTAGCCTTGTCTGCACTGAGTTTGAAAAATGCGCTCTGTTGTGTCCCCTTGTCTTGGGTATGGCTGTGTGGGCTGAGGGAAGGCAAGAACCAGATCTTGAAGGTTGAGGGCTTGGCTCTTTACATGCAAATCCAGGAACACATCTCTTTAGCAAATCCAGGAACACATCTGAAGTACTTGTGAGGTAAAGCAGTTCCTTCATCTGCATCAGAACCTCATTAATTTGCACCAACATAACCATGCCTATGAGTGGAAATCTAATATCAGAATGCTCTAGTGAGATCTGGTATTACTAAGAGTTCATTGTTTTATAATGAATTTATAGAATATTTACTCAGATATTACAGAATATTATAAATAAAACAAAACTACATGTCAATGAAAAAATACTGTGAGATATAGCAGTATCTTTTGACCTTTTAACTGACTGATTACTTCATAATTTGCAGAATCTGACAATCAATAATGGGTTTCCCAGAAAATGGTGCAAATAGCAAGGTTCTCCTTGGGGTGTTAGATGTGAACACTTAGAGCCGCTATTGAAGGTGGCCCCTAAGGTGCATGTTCTAGGGAGGTAAAATTCTGTGTAAACAGAAAATAAAGACAGTCTTGCATTCACCCCACCCATGGTGCCCTGTGTCTCTACACAGCTCTAATAAGGCAGTGTAAGTGAACATAAGTAATACTTGACCTGTAGTGTTAAACAAAGTAATCCATTGTGGGAGGAAAAATCTTGTATCTGACAGGTATGAAATCACATTTACATGTGAATTGTGAAACTGAACCATTCAGCACCACTGGCCAAGAAACTCTCTCTGTCTGTTGTTGTCATCAGAAGACCTGCTCCGGCAGCATTAACTAACCCCAGAGAAGGAAGCAAGCAAGCACAGAAAGGCAGTTCAGGATGGTAGTGTGGTGCAGGCAAAGATCTGAATCCATTTATTATAAAGTTTTAAAAAAACCTGTCAAATTTTAAATAATGGAGTTAATTCCATCTCGGGGACCTGCATATTATATACATACCACTTGACTTTTATTCTTGGTAACTCTCAATTGGCTATGTTTGACTATATGTTATATAGGGACATGGTTTTATTTACTCAGCAAACTGCAATGACCTCCCTTTACTAACTGTATAATTTGGGTAAAAATAAATGCCTTCTAAAGACTCAGGCTAGGAAAATTGGAATTGAAGTCACCACCCTAAAAAAAAAAAAAAAAAAGTCACCCAGAGTGGAGCACACCTGCCAGATGAACTATTAGATCAATTGGTGTGAATGTGTGTGAGCTAAGATCAATTGTAAGTAGTCTCTTGGCCTATCCAAGGCCGTGATCAAGTGTCTTGATGTTTTTGGTCTTTTGGTCTCGAGATGAAAACCTTGTCTGTGTCTCTTGGACCTTGAAGTAAAAATATTATCTTAGTTATATCTATTGTCTTCTGAAAGCAAATATCTTTCTTTGCAGGTTATTACATTGGCATGTGCTTTGCAGCACCAGAGAAACAGCTTTTCTATTTTTACCAGGCCTCAGAAGGCTGGAAAATATTCTTCTTGCTGGCTATTCTTGCTCCAACAGTCACCGGCATCCTGGCATATTACTGGTCACAGAACGGCTGGGATAACCATCCTTTAGCTCGGACACTTGCCTTTCATGCTCTTCCACAGTCTGGTTGGCGGGCAGTGGCTTCTTCCATCAATACAGAATTCAGGAGGATTGACAAGTTTGCTACTGGAGCACCAGGAGCAAGAGTGATTGTTACAGACACTTGGGTGATGAAAGTGACCACCTACAGTTTACATGTTGCCCAACAGCAGGACATTCATCTGACAGTGACAGATTCCAGACAACACGAACTCTCACCTGATTCAAACATGCCCGTGCAGTTCCTCACCATCCGTGTTGCCAGTATTAATCCCTATGTGAAAGCTTTTGATATCCGGTAAAACAAATTAACCTTGCAGTGTTATGCTGTATCGTATAGTATATGCTATTTGTTGGTGGTTAGGGAAGCACATGTGTCATATCTGCTGCTGCTGTGACAGATCCCAAAACTTTTAGGGTGTTGACACCTCCCCTTTGCCGCTCACAGAAAAAGTACCCTCTAGTACCCTCAACGTGCAGGGGAAAAATGTGTTCAGGGAGATTGCAATGAAGGCATATTGGCCAATCAGAGGAACAAGTCACTCATTCCCAGAGCATGTTAAAGAGAGGGAAGCCACTAGAAGAGCTCTGGGTGAGGGATGGGGGAGAAGAGGGAACAAGGGAAAACCTTCTCTGTCAAAATTGTGATAAAAATCAGTGACTCTAGCAAAATTGGCCATGATTCATCCATGATTTCTTTCTTCCTTTGAAACATATATAACACAACCACATCTCCTAAGGGTATCAGAGTGACATATTGCAAGCAAACCTAATTTAAAGAGTGGACAAGTAGCTTTGGCCCCAAATTTCACCTGATTTTAAATTTAAAATCCTGCTAGCTTCCATATAAGGAGAGATTAATAGGACTGGAACTTTTCAGCTTGGAAAAGAGATGACTAAGGGCGGGGATGTAATGGAGGTCTATAAAACCATGACTGGTGTGGAGAAAGTAAATAAGGAAGTGTTATTTACTCCTCATAACACAAGAACTGCAGGTCACCAAATGAAATCAATAGGCAGCAGGTTTAAAAAAAACCAAAGGAAGTATTTCTTCACATAACACACAGTCAACCTGTGGAACTCCTAGCCAGAAGATGTTGTGAAGGCCAAAACACTAACAGGGTTCAAAAAAGAACTAGATAAGTTAATGGAGGATAGGTCTATCAATGGCTATTAGTCAGGATGGGCAGGGATGGTGTCCCTAGCCTCTGTTTGCCAGAAGCTGGGAAAGGGGGACAGGCGATGGATCACTTGATGACTACCCATTCTGTTCATTCCCTTTGGGGTATCTGGCATTGGCCACTGTCGGAAGACAGGATCCTGGGCTAGATGGACCATTGGTCTGAGCCAGTATGGGCATTTTTATGTTCTTAGTGAATGTCCTCTGGATCGTAAATACCGATTCTCTGTTTTCTACACTGCCCCTCTCTATTGCTGTTTTTGTTTTACAAGTCACTGTTTATGTAGGAGCTAGAGGAACCTATAGTTCTGCAGCAAAATGTAGTTAACAAAGGCTATTTTTAGTGATGCTGACATCCTTAGTAATGCTGTCTCACAAAGGAGTAAACAAACAAAGCCCTATTGTTTGTTTTTATTCATGCTTCTAAAACTATATATTTGAAAAGGTAGCTGACAGTGTCCATTTACATGGCTGAATCTGTAAGCTTCTAGTCTGTGGGACAGACTGTGGATATGACTGACAGACTAAATCGTAAATGTCAGAGGGCTGTGAAGTCTAAACTAGAATAGCAGATATATTCAGGCCTGATCTAAGATACTAATCTATCAATTTCAATGTGTTGTTGTTTATTTACAGTGGCATCCACTATGCCTTGTCCAAACACTGAAAAAGGATGGTCCCTACTTCTAGGAGCTTAGTATAAGGACAGTTAAGTAGACAGAGCTTAAGGAAAAGGCCACAGTAATGGACAACCTATATACAAATCAACTTGACTTGCAGCATAACAGAGGTGATTTAAAAGTGTACCGGGCAGGACCCTTGCAGGATAGTTCAGGGAGGTCATAGGAAGCATGAAAGAAGGCACAAGGGTGATTGTGTGAAAAGCTGACAAAGCTGGAACATTTGCAGAACTGTGGAGATTGTGCGGGGGAAGAGAGGAGCCCAATGCAATCCTTGATAAAGGAGTATAAGTAGGGAGGGGCAAATGTGTGTAGGTCTTTGAAGGTGGTGACACAAAGATTATTCATTAGCTGATTATTTCAATTGTGTTTTAATGAGGCAAAGTCACATCCACTGTTAAGAATCAGACACTTACCTTGGTAATTTTTTCCAAAGAAATATCAGGGCTTTCCTTTTGTGGATAAATAAACTATCACCAAGAATAGTTTTTATAAAATCAGAAAGTTCTTGTAATAAGAAAATGCAAAAATAGCAAATCTCCATAGTATAATGTAGATGTAACATAACTAAGTCATAATAGGACTTAGGATAAAACTTCCCCTTCCCACTGTGTGCAGTATGGGTACATACCCACAGGCTGAGCTGCACCACTGCTGGCAACAGTGGAAAGTTTTTGTAAACATTCACTTGTGTGAACAAGGCCCCAGACATCACATATATTCAACATGAGAACCTAGGACCTTCTGCCCTGAACACACAGGCCTCTACCATTTGCACTGAAGGAATACCTCTACTTGCTATCAGCAACATTACCTTTAGCTATATTTCTTCATTTAGCAGTGCACTGGAGCAGCTCTCCAAAGGGCTGTATCATGCCTTTCTCACAGTGGATTGCTTTTTTTCAGTTTCTCTTACACATCTCTCCATTGATCCTCACGCCCAGCCCCAGTTTCTACCATCTTGCTGCTGGCCACACTTGGGCTTCCCTTTCTGCTCCTGGTACCCTGCCTTTTGTGCTTCTCCAACCACTGCAAGGCTTCTTGCACCTGCCTGCAGCTCTGCGCACCACTAGTTCGCTCTCCAGTACTCTACTCTCCTGCTGCTCCAGTTAACCCCACCCCCTGCCCATTTCTGCTCATTAAACCCTTCTCAGCCTTCTCCCAGGTCAGGTGCATCTGATTCTCTCCCCCTGAACTTTCAGAAAACATTGGGGGTTAGGGCATTTATCCACTCTGTAGTCTGCAACCACCAGAAGGTTGCATCACAAACACTTGAGCAGATGTGATTCCATTCAGCCAAGGACAGTGGTGACACATTCTAGCCAGCACATTACGATTGTCTCATTTAAAGTATCTCCTAGGTGCAGTCCTTATGAACTGTTCATTTTCCTTTTTTATTTTTTGCAGACTCCTACATATTGTAACTTTGAGTAATATTCAGTGTGATTGCAGCCCTACATTAAAATATCATAGAAATGTAGGGCTGGAAGGGACCTCAACCTCAGGAGGCCCTTTAGTCCACCCCCCTCTGCTGAGGCAGGATTAATTTTACTTTATCATAGGTTAAATTACTTATCAAAATGGTTCTCAGTCTACTGAAGTTAAGATGTAGTCAAAACAAGATGTGTTGTTTTCAGATACATATGATCAGTATTTAAGCTTAACTTTTAAAGGCTGAAAAGCTGAGTACTAGAGACTATATCTCTGTAGACAAGAGTTTGATCTGTTAAATCAGCTTAGCCTTAGCCTTGAAAGATTTCTTTCTAGTAATGGAAGAGTATTCTTTATTGGTTCTGGCTGTGACAGAACCAAAGAGCTAATTGTGTTCCTGCAAACTGCACTGTCCAAATAAGATTTCATCATGCTCCTGAAATTACAATCCCAATGTAGGGGTTTTGTGTTAGAGGCTTCCGTTTCCTAGAAAGATCTAGCAGTAATTACCTTTCACATCCTGATTTTTCCTGTGTGCCATCACTGTTTAAAGCAAAATTGCTGTATCACTGTGCTGCCTCAAAATGGGGGAAGAGCAGGTTTAAAAAAGAAAATCTTAGTTAAAGAACATGGGTAGCTCAGAGAATTAGCAATAGGATGTAGAGTCTTTACCTCTATGGCCTTGTCTATATTAGAACATTTTTTGCTACAGTTTGTCACTTTTGCTACCACAGGTTCAGTTCCACCAGTGATAGCACATATGAGAGCCCTAGTATAGACAAGTTACCCTCAACCACAGGTTTTAAGCCCCATGTTGTGGTGATCTGTGGTGAGCAGTGCTTAAAACAATGGGGGCCACCGGGAGCCGTATCTAAACTAGCATTGCCACTGTGGCTACCACCTTTGGAGCTAAACTGGTGGTAGCAAGGGTGGGCAACTTCACCAAAAATAACCTAATGTGGACACAGTCAATGTTGCTGGACAATAGTGATACAGAGTTGTTACCATCTAGTGCAGGGATCGGCAACCTTTGGCACGCGGCTCGCCAGGGTAAGCACCCTGGCGGGCCGGGCCGGTTTGTTTACCTGCTGTGTCCACAGGTTCGGCCTATCGCGGCTCCCACTGGCCGCGGTTCGCTGTCCCAGGCCAATGGGGGCTGCGGGAAGCGGCGTGGGCCGAGGTATATGCTGGCCGCGGCTTCCCGCCACCCCCATTAGCCTGGAACAGCGAACCGCGGCCAGTGGGAGCCGCGAGCGGACGAACCTGCGGACGCGGCAGGTAAACAAACAGGGGGCTTACCCTGGCGGGCCGCGGGCCAAAGGTTGCCAATCCCTGATCTAATGGGTGTAGGTATAGCCTATGTGAAACATGAAATCTCAGTGGTGTTACCCATAATTCTACATACAAAGCAGTACAATGGTTGGCACTAATTAACACTCATTTATTTTTTTAGGGCTGTCAAGCGATTAAAAAAATTAATTGCGATTAATCACACTGTTAAACAATAATGGAATATCATTTATTTAAATATTTTTGGATGTTTTCTACATTTTCAAATATATTGGTTTCAATTACAACAGAGAATACAAAATGTACAGTGCTCACTTTATATTTATTTTTGATTACAAGTATTTGCACTGTAAAAAAACAAAAGAAATAGTATGTTTCAATTCACCCAATACAAGTACTGTAGTGCAATCTCTTTATCGTGAAAGTTGAACTTACAAATGTAGAATTATGTACAAAAAAAAGCATTCAAATATAAAACAACGTAAAATTTTAGAGCTTGCAAGTCCACTCAGTCCTACTTCTTGTTCAGCCAATCACTCAGACAAACACGTTTGTTTAAATTTGCAGGAGATAATGCTGCCCGCTTCTTGTTTACAATGTCACCTGAAAGTGAGAACAGGCGTTCTTATGGCACTGTTGTAGCCGGCGTTGCAAGATATTTACGTGCCAGATGCACATGCTTCAACCATCATTCCAGGTGATATGGGTCCATGTTGATGATGGGTTCTGCTCGATAACAATCCAAAGCAGTGCGGCCTGATGCATGTTCATTTTCATTATCTGAATCAGATGCCACCAGCAGAAGGTTGATTTTCTTTTTTGGTGGTTCAGGTTCTGTAGTTTCCGCATCGGAGTGGTGTTCTTTTAAGACTTCTGAAAGCACGCTCCACACCTCGTCCCTCTCAGAATTTGGAAGGCATTTCAGATTCTTAAACCTTGGGTCGAGTGCTGTAGCTATTTTTAGAAATCTGACATTGGTACCTTCTTTGCGTTTTGTCAGATCTGCAGTGAAAGTGTTCTTAACATGAACAACATGTGCTGGGTCATCATCCGAGACTGCTATAACATGAAACATATGGCAGAATGCAGGTAAAACAGAGAAGGTCACATACAATTCTCCCCCAAGGAGTTCAGTCACAAATTTAATTAACGCATTATTTTTTTAATGAGCATCATCAGTATGGAAGCATGTCCTCTGGAACGGTGGCCGAAGTATGAGGGGGCATGTTTAGCATATCTGGCATGTAAATACCTTGCAATGCCGTCTACAAAAGTGCCATGCAAATGCCTGTTCTCACTTTCTGGTGACATTGTAAATAAGAAGAGGGCAGCATTATCTCCTGTAAATGTAAACAAACTTGTTTGTCTTAAGGGCTGGTCCACACTAGGGGCGGGGATCGAAATAAGATACGCGACTTCAGCTACGAGAATAGCGTAGCTGAAGTCGAAGTATCCTATTTCGAATTACCCGCGCTTACCTCGCGTCCTCGCAGCGCGGGATCGACGTCCGCGGCTCCCCCATCGACTCCGCTAACTCCGCTCGCCCTGCTGGAGTTACGGAGTCAATGGGAGCGCGTTCGGGGATCGATGTATCGCGTCCAGACGAGAAGCGATACATCGATCCCCGCTATATCGATTTCTACCCGCCGATCCGGGCGGGTAGTGTAGACGTAGCCTTAGCAATTGGCTGAACAAGAAGTAGGACTGAGTGGATTTGTAGGCTCTGAAGTTTTACATTGTTTTTTGTTTTTGAGTGCAGTTATGTAACAAAAATCTACATTTGTAAGTTGCACTTTCATGACAAAGAGATTGCACTACAGTACTTGTATGAGGTGACTTGAAAAATACTATTTCTTTTATAATTTTTAAAATAATATACACTTTGATTTTAATCAACACAGAATACGATATATATGAAAATGTACGAAAACATCCAAAATATTTAATAAATTTCAATTGGTATTCTATTGTTTAACAGTGCGATTAAAACTGCGATTAATCGCAATTAATTTTTTTGAGTTAATCGTGTGAATTAACTGCGATTAATCCACAGCCCTAATTTATTTATTTATTTGTATTGCACCTAGCTATGTGATATGTGCCTGACAGGAGCAATAACTAAACTGATATCTGCTCCAGAGAGCTTACAAACTAGAATTTAGACATGATGTAAATGAGTGAGTGCAAATGGATCGGGGAAGGGACTGGGCAAGGTAACATATGTAAATCCTGCAGAGACTCAGTAAGTTGATTTACAATTACTGGTGAACAAGGTTTATTTTGGTTTTATGTAATATTTTGATTTATCTCTTGTATGGCCCCTTTTGGCAGTCTTGGCAGAGAGGCCAAGGAATTGAATGGGCATGAAGTCCGAACTACACTCTGAGCCCTAGTAGCTGTGCATCTCGGTCTGGTTGAGGCATGATGATGGCCAGCGTGAGAAGCACGCACTGTCCAGGTTATATCTGTCCTGTAGCTAAAGGGATGGCTTCACCCTTCAGGATTGTCAGACTAGCTCCTTTCATGCATGCTTAAAACCAACATTTTCAGAAGTGGCTTCAGGGTTGTGGTGTCCCAATTTTTGGAACCCTAGCTTGACTGAACTTGGCCATGATTTTCCAAGGTGTCATAGACCTGCAACTCCATTTGAAATCAGTGGGAGTGTTGGTGCACAGCATCTCTGAAGAAACAAGCCAAAGGTGTCTCAAGTTGGGCACTCAAGACGAGAAGCCAGTTTTGAAAATATGGTCCCACATGAACCAACCACAACAATTAAAAAAAAAAAAGTGAACAAGTTTAGGGTTTCAGGGTTTGTCTTGACCTGTGGAAAAGGAAAATAAAGTTTTTCCTTTTACTACCTATTTAAAAAAAAAAAGCCCAAAGTTTATTTATTCTGACTAGATACCAGACTGCACCAAGCTACACAATTTTTCTAGGTATTCACTTTGATGTTATGCTTCAAAGTAGCAAGCAAGATAAATGTTCTCTTCTTACTTAAATGGATGATGAGGTGACATTCTATTCCATCCTTTCTTCTTTAGGTTGAACTCCACAGAGTATGGGGAACTACGAGAGAAACTTCATGCTCCAATCCGTAATGCAGCTAACGTTGTGATCCATCAGAGCCTCAGTGACTTGTTTCTGGAAACCTTTACATCGCTGGTGGAAATTAATCAGACATACCCTGTTCCCAGCAATCAGGTGGGAGTTTCTAATCACTTGACATTATAATAATGTATTTTCTGGCTTAGTCAAATCTATGATTACTGTTTTTGCATAGTGGTTATCTTACAGTTCAGTAAATATTTAGTAAAGTAAACCTGGCTGTTTTTTCTGTTGTTTGCTCCAAGAGAAGCCATTGATTGATTAAGTTTAGGGGAGGATGGGAAATATCATAATAAGGAGTTTTATTTTAATTTAAAGTCAACACTAGGGTTTTACCTGGGGAATTTGGAAATGATGGAGTTACATTTCCATGTGTTGTCTAGAAAGCTGAAGTCACAACTCCTATTAATAATTGAAATTGATGGGCATACCCTGCCTTGACAATTTGCCTTAGCTAGTCTCACACCTTACATCTTGTATTTCTGGAGAGCTAAGTTACTTTAGATCTGAGCCCAGATCCTTAAAGGTTTTTAAATACCCAATGTCCTTTGAAATCAATGGAAATTAGGTGCCTAAACATCTTTATGGATCTGGGCTATTATCCTTTAATGCATGAAATGATTCCTAATCTGGATCTTATTTTCATTATAAACAATATTTTGAATCTTTTCTTCAGTAATAATAAGGACCAAGTGTCAATGGAAACAAACCTTCAGGCTCAGAACTGTACAGCTGTTGGGTTGAGAGAGAGTCACTTTATTTCAGTCCTTTTAGCTTGTGCTATCTTTAGGTGTAAAGTATTTGGGCTTCTGGGTTTTGGTTTGATACTGACTGATACCATAAGTAATGGTCTATATTGAAAAAGAGAGATGATGATTTGGGGGTTAAAACACAGAAATGGGAATTGGGAGATCTAGGATATCTCCCTAGCTCTGAGACTTACTTTCTGAGTGACTCTGAGCAAGGTACTTGATCCCTCTGTGTCTGAGTTTCCCCCCCTCTGTAAAATGAAGATAATATCTTGCAGGGGAATTATGAGGCTAATTTGATTATAAATAATACTTGGCACTTTTCATTTATAGAGTAAAGTGCTGTACAAAGTATGGTAAGTATGATAAAGGCCATTTTACAGATGAGCAAAGTCAGGCACAGAGTGGTTAAGTGACTTGCCCAGGGCCACGCTAATGATTGAAAAAGCTGAGAATAGAACTCAGGTGTAATCCTCCCAGTTTAGTGCCCTATCTGCTGGACCACGTAAATGCTTTGAGGGTCTGGGCTGGAAAGCCCAATGACGATGCAAATTATTATTGTTAATAAAACCATTAATAACTGTTCTTCCAGCCTGCACCTTCCCCAGGGGGCTGCAGGTGCACACCCAACATGACTGACTGTGGATAAATGCCCAGATAGTCTGTCCTTTTCAGTTATACAAAATTTGCTGGAAAACTCCCAGTGGGTGAAATCCTGGCCATCTTGAAAAACACCCATTAACTTCACTGGAGTCAGGATTTCACCCAATATATCTTCCTTCCTTTTGGGGGAAGGAGAATACATAACAAATATTACATTTCAAGTAGCTTCGTCAATGTTGTTGAAGAGCAATAAAAGCAATAATTTGCTATATGTTTATGCTTCTTTACCCTTTTTCTCTTTCTATAGGAGCTCGAGCCATGTATAGGGTGTATGCAGACTAATGCAAACATCAAGCTTGTTAAAAATTGCCAAGAGCCAAACGAAGGAGAATGCCAGCAATGCTACTGTCGTCCTATGTGGTGCCTGACTTGCATGGGGAAATGGTTTGCCAGCCGGCAGGATCAGCAGCACCCAGAGACCTGGCTATCAAGCCAAGTGCCTTGTCCAACCTGCCGAGCCAAGTTTTGCATTTTAGATGTTTGCATAATACAATGAATAATATCTTGGTACAATTTACCTTTTGAAATCTGAATGTATTCACAGCAGGGTTGGATGCAAGCCCCATTAGATTTGTTTCTTGCTCTTCTGCTTCTGAAGAGGTAAAAGCTGTGGAGTTTTCTTCTTCAAAGCCCTGAAAATGGCAACCCAACATTTTCTTTTAATTTTTTCCCACTCCACAAATGTGTTCTCAGTTTTTATGCACTAACATAACAGTTAAAATTTTAGATTGTTGAGTTTTGTGGGGGTTTTTTCTTTTCATTTCCAAACTCTTGGATGCACATTAAACCAATAATAGTGCCCCATTTGCTTCCCTTGTATCAGAGGTGAAATTCTGGTAAACTAGCTATATTTTAAGTGCTATTCTAGTTACAGGATTAAGCATTGGTGTTTAATGATTCTTTAGCTAAGGGCTAATTTTCCTTTATAATAAGATGTACTAAGCAAGTTGCTATTGCTAAGGATAGTCGGCTCAAATCGCAACCTACCTTTCTTCATCTTGAATCCGTTTGTAAAGTCCATGTTAATCTTTGTGGGCTTTCCTCAAAACAGATGTCTCAGTGTTATGTTTTTCCATCAACTACTATAGACATCTAGGAAATTACGCTCCCAAAGTTCTGTAACTTCTGCAGGGAGCTTAGCGCAAAGAAGAATAGAAAATAATTTGTTTCCAGATATATTTAGTATACAAGGAAGCTCATTCAAAAAGCGCCGTTTATTCAGTTCATTAACCTGAAGTGCTGTTGGTGCTGTTTAGAGCATCTTATAGCTAAAGCTATTTTTTCCCTGTTTGGAGTCTCAACACTCTCTAGCTAACGCTAATGTTAAGCATGACTTATCCATATTTGGAAGGAGAGCAGTGATCATCTCAATTTTCTGAGTAATCCAAAAGAATGTTCGGCTGTGTCAAAACCTGTAGCTTTTTCCTAGGCAACTGCGTTTCCAAATGAATGGGATGTCAGGACTGGATAAGAATGTGTAGCCATGCTGCGTATTTCAGGTATGACCATTATTAGTGAAATGGGTTTTGGTTTTGGTTTGGTTTCTTGCTTTATTTTGAAGCCTGATAATAAACATTTATCACTGCTTTAACATGAATAGGAGAATTTTGCATGCCTCTTAGCATGTGTCTCCATCAGGCTCATTTGTCAGCAGGTTTTGCACTGTTGGTAGCAGTGGTTGAAGCTGTAGTATAGACAGAGTGTGGCTTGGACAACACAGTGGTAAAAATGCCTGTGCTTTCCTATACTACAGCTTCCACAATGGAGCTGCACCAATGCAGAAAGCCTAGAGATTTTCCTGGTGCAGACAAGACCTTAGTACTAGTGCCTGTGTGGCCTTGTCTACTCTGGCACTTTCCTTAAAACCTCCCACTGATGCAGCTCCACAAGGGGTAGATAGTAGCAGTGGGAGTGTAGACAAGGTGCTAGTGATTGCCAGCATTTGAATCACTGTAGGTCATGTAGGACCACTTTGAGCAGAAGTAGATGGCATAGTGTAAAAAATGATAGCCACTCTACACTAGCGCTCTCACCATTGGTAACAATTATGCTTTGAAGAATTAGATTTTTATTGGTAAATGTCAGTAAACATTGATTTCACCATATATGCACAAACTGATGACAAAATATTTCCAGCAATACTAACTGAAATTTTTAGATAGGGAAAGTGAGAAAAATGCTGCTTGAGAACTTATTAGAGTCCCACCTCAATGTGTATAAAGCATGTTGTAATGCTGGCTTTAGTGGAGCTGGAGCAAGGATGCCATTTAGGTAGCTTTAACTTTTTGAATCTCAACATCTACTGTCATTAAATAATTATTGTCTGGACCACCACCACCCTCTTCTCCCCCCCCCATTTCCTGCAAAGGTGAAAATTTAAATAAATAAAAATCTAAAAAAATGCTTAAAAATAAACCTCTGTATTATCTGCCAAAAATATTTAAAAAAAATAAAAAACAGTTCTGCCAAGCATAGTAATACAAGCAGTGAGCTGCAACAGTGGGAGATTTCATTTAAACTTTGGTGTAGCCACAGCCTGTGTGGTATGTAGACACAAACCAGGCATGTCAAGAACTGGTTACAAATATGGTTAAAACTTGTATTGTGGACAGGTTTAAGGGCACTTAGAAATGACATATAGACCTCTTTTTTTTAAATATTCATATATATAAACTGCCAGACTATTTGTATTTGGGGAAAATACTCACTTGAGCATGCATCACAACTGTTAGGCATTCAGTCTTTACTATGAAATACTGGCTACTATTTATACTACTTCTACCCCGATATAACGCTGTCCTCGGGAGCCAAAAAATCTTAACCGTGTTATAGGTGAAACCGCGTTATATTGAACTTGCTTTGATCCGCCGGAGTGCGCAGCCCCGCCCCCCCGGAGCGCTGCTTTACCGCGTTATATCCGAATTCGTGTTATATCGAGTCACGTTATATCGGGGTAGAGGTGTATATATTAATTAATAATTATGATTTTCCTGGGTTTCATATCTCAGCTGTTTCAGATCGTATGGAATGGAAACTTGACACGTAGGCTGGCCATGTGGATCTGAATCTCTTTCATAAAAAATTGCTAACTGACATCAGTTTTTTTTATTTGACTAGAATCAAATTGAATTCCTTAGCTTCAGGCTTGTGCTAAGTCTGAAGAAAAAAAATCACAACACTAACTAATAATTTAAAATACTCTCCAGTAGTTTGTGGGGAGGTTATTTTGAAGTGACATTTACAGTATTCTTTTAGCCTACATTACACAGTCTTAGTGGGCTGAATTCTGCTCTCAGATAGGTGTGTGCATTTTCCCTCTGTAATAATTTTTGCAAATAAGGATAATGTATTATTTATTTCAATCAAGTTTGCACAACACTTGGAGGTGTGGTCTTTGATGGAGTAGGTGTAGCAGGGAAATGGGAGTGTGAACTTGGCTCTCCCACTGACAGTCACTCAATTTCTATGTCTGTTTTCCCATTTGGAATAATAATCTTCTACTGGAGAGGTGTTATGAAGCTTAATTCATAAGGGATTTGAGATCCTTGGATGAAAAGCACTATAGAATTGCAGAGTATTTTTTAATAAAGTAAAAATAAGATGATTGCCAGTATGTCTTTTTAATAAGAGCTTTCCTATCTGAGCACCTTGCCCAGTAGATTCACTGTATATTTCTTTACTTTTTTAACTATAAAAAGCCTCTCCTTGAGGTGATTGGAAGTTTTAATTTCAGTGGATCTTTGTGTCATAAGAATAGAGCTTAGTAACACTTTATAATATTGTAGTATACCAAATGCACTAATACACATAAATGTAAAATATTCTTGCATCTTTTAAGGGTAGTGCTGTATCTATAGAAGTACAGTGTTTTTCAAATGCAGCCACTATGGCCACATGCAGTCACCAGAGTGTTTGCCTTTGGCCATGACAGCCTCCTGGGAAGAGATCGGGGAGGGATCAAACAGAAGCCCCTCCCTGCAGTGTCCAGGTGCTGCAGGAGAGGGCGTCAGCCCTCCTCCTTCCCCCTTCAGCTGCAGGACTCCAGAGGCGGGCTTCAGCCTCCTCCCCTGGTTCAGCCAGAGGTGGCCTTCAGCCCCCCCTGGGGCTCTGGCAGTGGGCTCCATGTTTCAGCCCCTCCCCCTGCCAATATTCAGCTGGTGAGGCTTCAGGCCCCCTCCCACCCTCCCTTGGCTCCAGTTCTGGGCTTCAGCCCAGGGCAATAGGGCTTCAGCAGGGCTGGCCTTACCAGGCACTATGGTCAAGAGGCTTGGAGTGGGATGAGCCTGCGGTGTGAGGCCATGGGGGGGGGGGGGGAATTGAGAGCCTGGGGAGGGATCTGTGGGGCCTGAGGGTGGCAGCAGGGGCTGAGACACCAAAATACAACTGTACATTATTTTTATTATTGAGTCTGCGGGGAGAAAAACCCTCCATAAATAAATTACAATGGTTTGGACATGCATATGTGCTTATTTATTTGTTTTTCCTAAAGTTAATTAAGTATTTTAGGAAAATTTGTCAAACTGGCCACCAGCAAGAGTTGGTGGCCACACTCTGAGGCCATCAAAAAATTTGTTGTGTGAACCCCGGTCTTAGAAGACTCACTAATATTTACCAAATAAAATGGTTTTGTAATGTCATGAATACTAATTGACATAAATTCTTTAAAATAAACAACTTCTGACGTTTAGATTGTTTGAATGAGTCCAACATGCCTCTAAGTTCTGCAAGCATCTTATTGGATATGCTAGACTAGAGAACCAACTGTTTTCAAACCTCAATGAGCTTTACCTTTAGAGCTAGTAGAAAATGAGAAATGGGCCAATGACCTCTTACTACACAACCCCCACTAACTTTTGAATTGACTTGCATACTTTAATGGCGACTAAGTGAATATAGTGTAGAAATGGACATCCATTTTTGTGGCTTCATCAGGTCAATGGCCTGAAGAGTATAAGGAGAAATAAGGTCCTTTTTCTCATTTCCACGGAAAGTAATAACTTGCACTGAAGAATCGCTTTAAAAGTATTTTCCATCCACCCTGTCCCGTTAACATGCCTAAGCATAAAAGCAGTATTTAGAACAGTTCTTTTTACTGTTCATCTTTAAAAATAGCCCAACTCATTTTGTAAAATAAAATATTTATTTATAGAATAATCATTTCCTGGAAACGGATTTAAGGTGGAAATCCTAAAAGTGTGTGGGCACGTCTACATTCCCTTGTGCGTACACAATATCGGTACTGTAGGTACTGTATATTTGAGTAAAAATCCCCCGTTTCCACGCACAGTAGCATTGGGCATGCATTTCTGAAAATTCAGGCATTAGTTACAGTAGTTTGTGCCACTGCCATAGTGTGAATATTTAATGTCTAGAGACTTGTGCATTTATATTCCCACTAACGGCAGAAGTGTGTCCATTCATTGTTGTCAAGCATAATGTGCTGTGCTAGAAACGGCATTTTGTCCAGCCAAGTATGATTTTTTGTGTCTTATACCAATTCTATGTTATGAATGAAATTGTAATTATGAGGTTCTGTTTAACTTGAGACAAAAATATATGGTCCAAAGGCAGAGATCTGTAACCCAGTCACTTCAGATTAGAGTATTTTCATTGTATTAAATCTCTGTATACTGCAGCTGTGTACATCCTCAGGTTAAATCTGAGGATGTTCCATGACTTTCCATGCGGTTCTTCTCTGTGCCACTTCTCAGGATGGATGAGAATTTGATTTTGAGATATTTCCGGAGTTCATGTTGAATGTCAGTTTAGTTTATGGAAATACTTTTCACACATTACACTTTCTCCCAAAGATTTAGTGCAGTTATTTTAGTTAAGTACTTTATCTACTTTTAAAATTTTATAGTTTACTTGATTAGCCTTTAAGGAAGCGGTTTTAATGAATGTAAGTAGCTTGGTTTAAATACTGTTTGAAGAGCTGAATTAAAAATTAATTTAATTTTGAGTAAGACTTCTGGTTTTCAATTTCAACTAATATTTACCAGCTAAATACAGTACATGTGGAAGTCAGATTGAATCATACATAATGGGCCAGATCCTTAGCCCAAGATACCATATATACTCGTTCATAAGCCGAATTTTTTTAGTAAAAAAGGGAAGCACCAGAGACAGGGGTCGGCTTATGAACGGGTATAGAGAGGGAGAGGTGGGACACAGCCCCCCCCCCCAACAGAGGGAGCAAGGAGAGGCAGCAGAGACAGAAGGGAAGTGGTGGGGCCAGAGTCTCTCCACTTCTGGCCACACTGCTCTCCCCCCAGCCTCCAAAGCAGCTGCAGTACCAGGGTGGCCGGCTGCAGCCATGCTGCTCGGCCCTGCCCCCCAGAGCAGGCTGTGGCCGCGCTGCCCGGGAGCTGGAGCACGCTGTGGCCGTGCTGCCCGGCCCAGCCCGCTGGAACATGCTGCGGCTGCGCCGCCCGGTCTGGCCCACCAGAGCAGGCTGCGGTCGCGCTGCCCAGCCTGCCGGAGCAGCTCCAGCCAGGTCAGAGACATTCTCCCCTGGCCCTCCCCAGATAAAATGGGAAGGGATGGGGAGAGTGTGGGGGTCCCAGGCTAGGGGTGGGGCCATGTGGGGGGTTGTCACAGGGGTTACTCCCCTGACTCCCAGCTTCTCCCCCCAAAAAAATTTCCCCACCAGTTGCTGTCCTGGCCCATCAGGGTAAGCAGCTGGCGCGCCGGGACACTTTGTTTACTTAGGTTTACTTCCGTGCCTGCGGACGCTCGAGGTAAACAAACCATCTTGGCCCACCAGCGGCTTATCCTGCTGGCCCGGGAGCCAAAGTTTGCTGACCCCTCAATTATAGGGTCGGCTTATAAACGGGTTATAAAAATTTTCCATTTTTACTTATCCATCTTGGGGGGGGGGTCGGTTTATAAACGAACCGGCTTATGATCGAGTATATATGGTAAATCAGCATAAAGGGAATTTAAGATGCCCAAAGAGCATTGTTATCCTGGTGTACCTCTGGATTAGACTAATCCTGAGTCTGACAGCCTTCAGCACGTGCTGCAAAATGTCCTCCTTTGATAAAGTCTTCCTGCCATAACCTGAACGGTGGAGTGGGGAGAGAAGAAGAAGGGGAAATGAATGAAATATCTAGATGTATATCTCAAGAAATGATTTGAATAACCAGGGAGGGGAGACAAGCAGAGGCCATTAAATTGGGTAGTGTTGTAATAGGTTGCGGGCTGTAGCGCATCATCAAGGTTGTAATAGGTTAGGATAGTAGGAGGCCATGTGTCCTAACTAGACCTATCCTGAAGGACGATCCCTCACTCTCACAGACCTTGTGAGACAGGCCAGTCCTCACTTACAGACAGCCCCCAAACCTGAAGCAAATACTCACCAGCAACTACACACCACACAACAAAAACACTAACCCAGAAACCAATCCCTGCAACAAACCCCGTTGCCAATTCTGTCCGCATATCTATTCCAGGGATACCATCATAGGACCTAACCACGTTAACTACACCATCAGGGGCTCGTTCGTCTCTAAGGTGCCACAAGTACTCCTATTCTTTTTGCGGATACAGACTAACACGGCTATTACTCTGGAATCTGACATCTACCAATGTGATATATGCCATCATGTGCCAGCAATGCCCCTCTGCCACGTACATTGGCCAGACCGGACAGTCTCTACACAAAAGAATAAATGGACACAAATCAGACATCAAGAATTGTAACATTCAAAAAACTGTAGGAGAGCACTTCAATCTCCCTGGACACTTAATAACAGCCTTAAAAGTGGCAATTCTTCAACAAAAAAACTTCAAAAACAGACTTCAATGAGAAACTGCAGAACTGGAATTAATTTGCAAACTGGACACCATCAAATTAGGCCTGAATAAAGACTGGGAGTGGATGGGTCACTACAAAAAGTAATTTTCCCTCTGCTGATACTCACACCTTCTTGTCAACTGTTGGAAATGGCTGACATCCACCTTGATTGCATTGGCATCGTTAGCCCTACAAAAGTAATTTCCCCTCTTTTGATATTCACCCCTTCTTGTCAACTGTTGAGAATAGGCCACTTCCACCTTAATTGAATTGGCCTTGTTAGCATGACCCCCCACTTGGTAAGGCAACTCCCATCTTTTCATGTGCTGTATATACTGTATTTTTCACTCCATGAATCTGATGAAGTGGGTTTTAGCCCACGAAAGCTTATGCCCAGATAAATTTGTTAGTCTCTAAGGTGCCACAAAGACTCCTCGTTGTATTAACTAGACAGCGCTCTCAGGAGCTATCCACTGATAGGCCAGGGTGGAAATCCAGCTTTAGTAGTTACCCATCTTTAATCACAATTACAGCACCAGGTAGGCCACTCCCAACACTACAGAAGCAGAAGAAAATACTGCATGTATCTCAGAGTACACCATAGGGTAATTCTCCTCACCTTGCTATTCAGACAGCAGACAGGATGTTGTAGGTGAGACCTGTTTAAGCAGAGGAAGAAGTAGAATGCTGTTGAACCCACCGGTTCCATGACGGTTGTGGGGGAGAGCTCTTGTGACTGCTGAACAAGGCTATTACATGGTTCCTTAGAAAAACACCAGATTGGTGGTGGGAAAGTGATAGGCCAGTGCAGAACTGGGAGGGTTTTAAAATATGTTTAAGACATGGTGATAGAGGCAAGGTGAAATATGGGCTATTTAAAAACAGATGTACTGTGTTGGCCTTTGGGAGACAGGGCAGGTATGGGAGGAGGCTTAGGGACATGGGAGGTGGTTAAGACTTTGGAAATGAGGAAAGAAATACCTTCCCTTTCCATTCCCCACAGTATCACTTCCTGCAGACCAAGTTTGCAGAAGACCTCTCCTTTCCTGCCCAGATTCCAAAAGTCCAACCTAATAATTTTTTAAATAAAGATATTTGCTCTCTTGCTCTTTGAGAGAGAATCTCTTTCCCCTAAAACCGCTGCTATTTTTACCACTGATGGAACTACAAAAAGGGTGAATTCCAGCTCCTAACTTTCCCAGTAGTAAAAAGGCCAAAAACACAACATGGTATCTGTTACACAACTGGCTAAAAGACAGGGAACAAAGGGTAGGAATAAATGGTAAATTTTCAGAAGGGAGAGGGGTAACTAGTGGTGTTCCCCAAGGGTCAGCCCTAGGACCATTCCTATTCAACTTATTCATAAATGATCTGGAGAAAGGGGTAAAAAGTAAGGTGGCAAAGTTTGCAGATGATACTAAACTGCTCAAGATAGTTAAGACCAAAGCAGACTGTGAAGAACTTCAAAAAGATCTCACAAAACTAAGTGATAGCGCAACAAAATGGCAAATGACATTTAATGTGGATAAATGTAAAGTAATGCACATTGGGAAAAACAACCCCAACTATACATAAAATATGATGGGGGCTAATTTAGCTACAACTAATCAGGAAAAAGATCTTGGAGTCATCGTGGATAGTTCTCTGAAGACATCCACCCAGTGTGCAGTGGCAGTCAAAAAAGCAAACAGGATGTTAGGAATCATTAAAAAGGGGATAGAGAATAAGACGGATAATATCTTATTGCCCTTATATAAATCGATGGTACGCCCACACCTTGAATACTGCGTACAGATGTGGTCTCCTCATCTCAAAAAAGATATACTGGCATTAGAAAAGGTTCAGAGAAGGGCAACTAAAATGATTAGGGGTTTGGAACGGGTACCATATGAGGAGAGATTAAAGAGGCTAGGACTTTTCAGTTTGGAAAAGAGGAGACTAAGGGGGGATATGATAGAGGTATATAAAATCATGAGTGATGTGGAGAAAGTGAATAAGGAAAAGTTATTTACTTGTTCCCATAATATAAGAACTAGGGACCACCAAATGAAATTAATGGGCAGCAGGTTTAAAACAAATAAAAGGAAGTTCTTCACACAGCGCACCGTCAACTTGTGGAACTCCTTGCTTGAGGAGGTTGTGAAGGCCAGGACTATAACAGGGTTTAAAAGAGAACTGGATAAATTCATGGAGGTTAAGTCCATTAATGGCTATTAGCCAGGATGGGTAAGGAATGGTGTCCCTAGCCTCTGTCTGTCAGAGGGTGGTGATGGACGTCAGGAGAGAGATCACTTGATCATTAGCTGTTAGGTTCATTCCCTGTGGGACACTTGGCATTGGCCACTGTCGGTAGACAGGATACTGGGCTGGATGGACCTTTGGTCTGACCCAGTACGGCCGTTCTTATGTTATATTCCGTTCACATTGGAAGGCTTTTTTCACAGCGATAAGTGTTAGAAAACTTTTTTTTTTTTTTTTTTTAACAAAAGCTTAAATTCTGCAACAGGAGCTGGATTCCACAGCAATCCCCCAAACTGCTTCTGCATTAATGCTAACGAATTTTGGCATACACCTGGTCTTATTGATGAAAAGGATCTTAAAAGAGATATGACTTTTTATGAGTAACACTATATGGAATTATAATAGTAAATATTGAATTGCTTGGCAAGGATGCAAACCCTCATATTGAACAGCCTAAAACCAACCTCTACCACTGGGCATTTGGGGGAAACTTTCCTCTGGGCAGGGTATCTTACCTGCCTGCTGTGGGGTTTTGTGAACCTTCCTCTGAAACAGCTGGTACCAGCCATTGCTTAGATACAGCATAATGTACTAACAGCTCACTCTGTTTCTAGTTTTTAAGAAAAGCACTGGGTACTGCACCTCTGCACTCTGTTACTTTTTTTTATTTAAAAGGAGAGTTTGAGATATTTTGTTTACAGATTACAACATATGTTCAATAAACTTGTTTATGTATTATAAATGTTACATAGAGAAACTGCACACAATCTTACTGTGTGCAGTTCTCAGCAATATGAGAAACCCATGTGCTCCTAGGGACAGGGCTTTTGTTCTTTGGACAGCACACAACCCAGCTATAAAGACACATGCACATGCTATATAAATGGATATATATATTACATATATATCTTGTCTTGCAGTTTGGCTGCCCCACACACCAGCTCTGGGCTCTCACCCCCCCCCACACCAGTGCCCCCCCCACCCGCACCCCCTGCCGCCCCAGTCCTGGGCTCTCTCTTCCCCCCCCCCCCCCGCACTCCCTGCCACCCCAGCGCTGGGTTCCCCCGCCACCAGTGCTGACTCCGCCCACTTCCCCCTCGCCTCCAGACGGTCCGGCGCTGGCAGGGTTGGGGTAAGCAGCGGAGCTCCCAGGCCGCGCCTCAGCCCAGGGTCCTTCCAGCCAGGGCTCCCGCCTCCAGGACCAGCCGGGACCGCCCCGGCAGGGGGCTGAGGAGCCAGAGCAGGGTAGCCCCAGAGGGAGCGGAGCCCCGGAGAGCGGGATGCGGGCCCCACACAGCAGCGCCCTGCCCTCTATGGCCCTGCTGCTGCTTCTTCCCGCCCTGCCGCAGTCCCTGGGCGGCTCGGGCTGCTTTGCCCGGCTGCGGCGCTGGGGGGCGGCCACCCTGCGGCAGCTGCAGGCGGCTCCATGTGCCCCGCGGTGCGGCCCCCAGCCTGAGTGTTCCCCGCTCTGAGACTGCCTGGCCCAGCCACAAGGTGCGGGCGCTGCTCCCCTGCGGCACGAACCGCAGCAGCCCCAGGGCGCCCCCGTGCACGACGCGCTGCTGCTGCCAGGGCCGGCTCTAAGCTTTTGCCGCCCGAAGCAAAAAAAAAAAAAAAGGATGTCCGGAATGCCGCTCCTGAAAATGTGCCGCCCCAAGCACGTGCTTGGTTTGCTGGTGCCTAGAGCCAGCCCTGGTTGCAATGTAATATAGTGTAGTGTAACCAATCCACCAGAATATCATCCACAGAAGCACATTACACATCTAGGATAGTGTGTACAAAATGCTCTCAGGCAAAATACACTTTGCAATACAGTTCAGTACACTGCAGTGTAACTCAACATACAAACTATTAGGGCGTGTCTAAACTTGAAAGTTAATTCAGATTAAGGTAGGGGGTGAATGTAAAGTGCAATAGCTATTCTGGAATAACTCCGTGTATGGATTTCAGAGTAGCAGCCGTGTTAGTCTGTATCTGCAAAAAGAACAGGAGTACTTGTGGCACCTTAGAGACTAACAAATTTATTTGAGCATAAGCTTTCGTGGGTGACAGCCCACTTCATCGGATGCAAGTAGTGGAAAATACAGCAGGAAGATAGATATGTACACAGAGAACATGAAACAATGGGTGTTTCCATACACACTATAAGGAGAGTGATCAGTTCAGTTCACTGATCACTCTCCTTATAGTGTGTATGGAAACACCCATTGTTTCATGTTCTCTGTGTATATATATATATCTTCCTGCTGTATTTTCCACTACTTGCATCCGATGAAGTGGGCTGTCGCCCACGAAAGCTTATGCTCAAATAAATTTGTTAGTCTCTAAGGTGCCACAAGTACTCCTGTTCTTTTTCCATGTATGGACAAGCCCTTGCAGCGCAAGGTACTAGCAGTCACATACACTGCAACGTACCCTGATACAACGCACCCACGTTGGGCACTGTGGTATGATAAAAACCCAGCAAGGCAACGCAGTGCCACCCGAAGAAAAGAATGGGCAGCGCGCTATGCAGTGCCATGCAGGAAGAGCGCTCAGGGTGCAAGGACACGCTATAGCATGAGCCCATACCGCTGCCCCACTCCGCCCCGTGACGCAATATACCCTGATCCAGGGCGGGTGATACACAGCCGCCAAGCCCTGGACTGCAACAATACAACCCCTTCCCCGCGGTCGGGTTCAGATTCTCCCGCCAACACGCCCCTACGGGCGGAGCTCTTCAGAGGGGAAGAAGGGAGAGGGCGCGCGGCGCCAGCTCTAGGACGAGCCCACGAGGGCACTCATGGGGGGGAGAGAAACATGCCCCCCAGTACGAGGACACGTGCCTGTTCCGAACCTCCATTTTCCCCTCAGGCGCTGATAGGGATGGATCACTTCCCGGGCTGAAGGGGTGTGTGTGGGGGGGCTCTCCCGGCTTGAGACAGCAGGTTCTTTTTCCTCACAAGCTCACGCCCCTCTCCTCGATGGTCGGGCCCTGGCCGCCCGCGCATGCGCTCTAATACGGGGCGCGTGGGTCGCGCGGGAGCGCAGCTTCCCGGTCAGTCTGTGCCGGCGGGAGGCGCGAGCGGGGTGACTTGAGGAGGCTGCGACAGCGACCCCCTGCCCATCACCACACACACCGGCTGTGGCACCAGCGCTGCCTCCCCTCCGCTCCCACCTAGCCGCGGGTCCGAGCCTCCCGCGCGCCATGTCCTTCCGCCAGAGGAGCCCCCACAGCGGCGGCTGCGGCAGCGAGAGCAGGTGGGCGGTGGCGGGGACAGGTGTCTCCGGTTCGGCCGCCGCCCGCGGGGTGCTGGGGTGGCGGCAGCAGCGTCGCGGTGTGGGGGAGGGAGCCGTCTTTCCTCAGAGCGGCGGGGAAGCTTCCCGCCGAGGGGCAGCGCGGCCGGGTGACCCCGAGCTCGCCCGCCCGCCCGCCGCCTCCGTTTTCCGGGGCAGTCCCTGGGCTAGTCCACAGACGGGGCCTGATGTGAATCCTCCCGCGAACCCTGGCGGCCGAGGGCGCACAGGGCCGGGGCACTTCCCCGGGCTGGTGAAAGCGGGCCTGGGGGGGCACCACGTCTCCTGAGAGAAGCGCCACCCGGAGTCGGGGCGAGTATCCTGGGGCTCGCTTGAGGTGAAGTAAGCGTCGCGCAGGGGGGCGAAGAAACACATGGTCTTGCCATGGGCTCCCAGTACGGGAAAAGGGGGGCACGGGGGGGGGAGGAGATGCAGACTGGAAAGAACACCCAGATTTTTAGGTCCCTTCCAGGAAAACCGTATTTTCTGTGCAGATTCGGGCTGAGAAGCCTTTCAGGGACAAAAAGGGAACTGCTGGGTGTTGCTTTCAAGGTAAAAGTGGTGCCTGTATGCTTCTTATTGCAACCTTTGTTGCATTGTGGCTGTAAAAGGCTACAAAGCCAGCATGTAAGTTTCACTTTTTAAAGACTGACCTATTTCCCAGCAGCCCACAACAACCAGCTCGTTGGTCTCAAGGAAGGAAACGTGGAGCAGATGGGAAACGGAGAAAACAGAATGATTCAGATTCGTCCGTTTTTGATGATGAAAACAAGTATGGACCTTCTGACAACAGGTTAGATAGGTATGTTTAATAAAGGATTTGTCCATAGTGTTTGCAGCGGAAACAGGCCTGCATTTCTTTCGCATGGGAAACGAAGAAACTAACCAGTATATTTTCATTTTCCAATCCTCCTGTGATATATCACTATCTAGTAACCTTGGGGGGGGGGGGGGGAGAGAGAGACAGGGATTAAAGTACCAGTAGGGTGTAAAAACCAAGGAGTGAAAAGCATTGCTTAGTGACTTCTTACCTTTTTATCTTGGAGCTACTTCCTGTGATGAATAAATAGCTGGGTTGTCCTTTTCTCCCCTGTTGTTTTTTGGTAATGGCACCCCTGCTCGCTGGAAGGCCTGAATCTGCTCATCTTGCAGATAATTTAGCTTTGTGAGTCTGGGCATCATGTGACCTTACCATTGAGATGAGTGAGCAGAAAAGAGGGACTTGGGGGAGTGACATGAGTTAAAGCTCATGGGAGCCGTTCCCAGCGCTGGATGCTTTAGGGCTACTGCAGGAGCAGGGAAGCAGTGTGGATGGCTTTCCAAGGAGCTACTTTTAGCTTTGGAAGAATTGGTGCAGGGGATCAACTTGAGGTCATACATTGTTCTCTGTTCATGCTGCTACTTTTTGCCCTGATCCACCAGGATGGGAAACATCATCTTAGGTCTGATAAGTAGGAACATTGGGATAAAATTAGAAAAGGTAAATTTGAGTTGAATATTAGAAAACATGTCCTCATGGTGAGATATGTTAGGTTTTACAATAGTCAAAAGGGAGATTGTGGCTTTATTGATTAAAATATTTAAGATTGGTCTGGACAGAGCACGGGACAACATGCTGTAATGCCATAGATCCAAAGTTTTATATTGTGATGTAGTTCTGAGAGTTCTGCGGCAGCTCTAGAGCTTGGTTACATGAAAAAGCAAGTGTTAAGTAAACAGGAGGGGAAAATGCACCTTGCTGATATTGCCTGTGACAGTTAAATTACATCCTCCTTTATTTTTTTGTAATCTGTGTAGTTGAATCAGCACAGTCAATTAAAGAATGCTCTTGTGGAGGGAGGGAAATTGTTCTCCTTAACCTCTGAGGATAGGACAAGAAGCAATGGGCTTAAATTGCAAAAAGGGCAGTTAAGGTTGGACATTAGAAAAAAACTTCCTAACTGTCAGGATGGTTAAGCACCAGAACAAATTGCCTAGGGAGGTTGTGGAGTCTCTATCGTTGGAGATTTTGTAAGAGCAGGTTAGACCAGTGGTGGCCAACCTGTGGCTCCGGAGCCATATGCGGCTCCTTGTATAGGCACTGACTCTGGGGCTGGAGCTACAGGTGCCAACTTTCCAACGTGCCACGGGCTGCTCGCTGCTCAACCCCTGGCTCTGCCACAGGACCTGCCCCCACTCCACCCCTTCCCGCCCTCTCTCCTGAGCCTACCATGCCCTTGCTTCTCCCCAAGAGCCTTCTGCATGCCACAAAACAGCTGATCGGGGAGGGAGGGGAAGGCGCTGATTGGCGGGGCTGTTGGTGGGCAGGAGGCTCTTAGAGGGGAGCTGATGGCGGGCTGCTGACATATTACTGTGGCTCTTTGGCAACGTACATTGGTAAATTTTGGCTCCTTCTCAGGCTCAGGTTGGCCACCCCTGGGTTAGACAAACACCTCTCAGGGATGGTCTAGATAATTAGTCCTGCCATGAGTGCAGGGGAACTGGACTAGATGACCTCTTGAGGTCCCTTCCAGTCCTACGATTCTGTGATTAAAAATATAAAATTAAAAAAATTCAACATGCATGATACACATACCAAGCATAGCTGTATAGTTATGATGCCTGGAAAAGCCCCTGGAAAGATTAGAAAAGTCCTGAAACTACTTCTATAGGTCACAGAGAATTGCCCACCGGTAGGGCCTTGTGAAAATTGTGATTTCACATACTGCATGGGAATTGTGAAATTAGCCCATTTTTTCCAACTGTTGGGTGGTGGAAGCAGGCATCCCTGCTTTTGCTTCCCCACTGAGGACACATCTGTTGGTGGAGAGATTAGTGGGGCAGTCCTATCCTGGAGAGGGCCAGGGAGGTGGCAGACTGGTCCTATTCTAGAGGGTCTTTCACCAATGGCCAACATCCAGGCTGCTGCAGCTTGCTGGCTAGCAAGGATGGAGCGGGGCGGTGGCACTGACAAGGTGGTCATTGAGTCCTGACCTAGCCCACCCCACAATGACCCACGCAGGTCCAGGGGAGACACCACAGTGCTGTCTGGTGAGGAATTGAGTGGGTCCACATACCCCACCATAGCCAGCATAGTGGCCACTATTGCTTGGGACACAAGCAGGTGTGTGAGGGTCCCCTACCCCAGTGGGGTTATCAGGGTGGGGAGGTGGATCCCAGTTTCTTCTCCTCATTAACTAAACCTGGACCTACTATGAATTTAAAAAATAAATAAATTGTGATACCCCCCACCACCTCCTCCCCGGGGCCACAGTGAGAACTAGTGCTCTAAGAAGTAGTCTTGCATCAGCAGAGTGATGAACTAAATTGCCCAAAAGGACTTTTCCCATCTCTGATTTTTACCATAGCCCACTCCTGGAGTCTTGTGCACAATGTTGGACACCATATTAGAGGAAAGATAGACTATTCAGCCTCCTAGTTGTAGTAACTGAAAAACAAATCCAGAAATATGCTTAACAGAGTTTAGGCAAAATGTCAGATCTGCTGCTTGTAGTGCAGAGGAGGGCAAACTACGGCCCGGGGGCTGCATCCAGCCCTTCAGACATTTTAATTCAGCCCTTGAGCTCCAACGGGGAAGCGGGGTCCGAGGTTTGCCCCACTCCAGCGGGGTTCGGGTCAGGAGCTTGCCCTACTCCACGAATGCAAGCGCTCCGCGCAGCTCCAGGAAGCAGCAGCACGTCCCCACTCCGCCTCCTACACGTAGGGGCAGCTAGGGGGCTCTGCACACTGTCCCCGCAGCTCCCATTGGCCGGCAACCATTGCCAATGAGAGCTGCAGGGGCAGTGCCCGCAGACGGGGCAGCGCGGATAGCCACCTGGCCATGCCTCCATGTAGGAGCCGAAGGGAGGACATGCCACTGCTTCCGGGAGCTATTTGAGGTAAGCACCGCCTGGAGCCTGCACCCCTGGCCCCCTCCTGTGCCCCAACCCTGATCCTCCTCCTGCCCTCTGAACCCCTTGGTACCAGCCCAGAGCTCCCTCCACATCCTCAACCCCTCATCCCCAGAACCCGCACCCCCAGCCAAAGCCTGCACCCCCCTCCCGCACCCCAACCCCCAATTTCATGAGCATTCATGGCCCGCCATACAATTTCCATACCCAGATGTGGCCCTCGGGCCAAAAAGCTTGCCCACCCCATTGTAGTGGCTTTTAATGTAATATAAAGCATGCTATTTTTTCCCTTTGCTACCTTACAATCTGTAGTTTTTGTTTAACTGCAGAGGCCAGCATTATAAATGAGAAGCTATACTACTGAAATGGTGGTGGTATTTTGAAAAGTGAATTGTCATTGAGTTCAGTGTTTGTGTCCCACTTCCTTGTAAATGGAGTACATTCTGAAGCCTTGAAATGGAAGACGTTCCTTATCATGTGATCCTGCAAACTCAATTTAGCAGCTGAAAGTCAAGCTTTGTTTGTGGCTTGTCTGTTGTTGGCAGGACAGATTCTCTCACCTATGCATCCCCATTGCCTTAAATTACACTTGCATGGCCCCGTTATCAGCTCTGCAATTTGTTGATGCAAAAAACATAACGGAATACAGATCATTCTCCCATAGCTGTGTTATACTGTCTGGAGTGACTCTCAACAGCGAGTGCCTACCTCAGGGCGGACACCTGGATCACTGTACCAGTCTTACCATGGAGTTAGTCTTAGCCTCTCCAGTCTATCTTGCCACCCAGACAAACGGAACATTGTGATAAAAGGTTATTAAAACCAAAACTCACACCAGATCAGGTTTCTCCCAGTCCCAAGAGCCCACTTACACGAGATCTGTTGTTACNACCCTAACTAAAATTACCCATCAAGGAAATCTTGTGAAATGTTAATGAAGGACTTAAGGACTTTAACAGAAAATGCTTATTTCAAAGTGAGTGGCCATTATACATATGGTGGGAGGTCAAAAGTCTATGTGCATTCCTCACACATTGTCTTAAAGGGAAAAGCCCACATGGGTAGACACAGTCAGCTTGCTTTTGTGTAAAGGAGCTATAAATATGGATTCAAGAAATGATCCATCATCTCTGGACTGTTTGGATTCCAACAGGGCAGAATAACTGAACAAGAAGAGGGAGATCCCCAGAATTAATCTGGGTAGCCCTGAAAGGCTTTTGGGAAACTGGAAGTTTATTACATCACTAAAAAGAACAGGAGTACTTGTGGCACCTTAGAGACTAACAAATTTATTTGACCATAAGCTTTCGTGGACTACAGTCCACTTCTTCGGATGCATAGAATGGAACATACAGTAAGAAGATATTTATACATACAGAGAACATGAGAAGGTGGAAGTAGCCATACCAACTGTAAGAGGCTAATTAATTAAGAGAAGCTATTAACAGCAGGGGAGAAAAACTTTTGAAGTGATAATCCAAATGGCCCCTCTTAATTAATTAGCCTCTTACAGTTGGTATGGCTACTTCCACCTTCTCATGTTCTCTGTATGTATAAATATCTTCTTACTGTATGTTCCATTCTATGCATCCGAAGAAGTGGACTGTAGTCCACGAAAGCTTATGGTCAAATAAATTTGTTAGTCTCTAAGGTGCCACAAGTACTCCTGTTCTTTTTAGTGATGTAATAAACTTCCAGTTTCCCAAAAGCCTTTCAGGGCTACCCAGATTAATTCTGGGGATCTCCCTCTTCTTGTTCAGTTATTCTGCCCTGTTGGAATCCAAACAGTCCAGAGATGATGGATCATTTCTTGAATCCATATTTATAGCTCCTTTACACAAAAGCAAGCTGACTGTGTCTACCCATGTGGGCTTTTCCCTTTAAGACAATGTGTGAGGAATGCACATAGACTTTTGACCTCCCACCATATGTATAATGGCCACTCACTTTGAAATAAGCATTTTCTGTTAAAGTCCTTAAGTCCTTCATTAACATTTCACAAGATTTCCTTGATGGGTAATTTTAGTTAGGGTATTTACTGTGTAAATGTTTGCTACTACATTATGACAGGAATAAATGAAAACAGTACCAGTAACATTCCACTAGTTTTCATGAAGTTTAAAAATCTGAATACATGCTTATATATCTAACCATTATTTCGATGTACACAAGTGAATTGACCTGAATACGCTCTAGCATAACCTGGTCACCAGTGTGTCAAGCTATACAAGCTCTGCAGTGGTAACTAGTCGGAAACTTTGTAAACTTTTTTATTAGTGCATGTAGATACGATTGGATACACATAAGGAATACATTAAGTAAGCAGTTCTATTGAAAATACTTTAAATAGCTATCAAATTAGAGATTAATTAGGTGGGGGAATTGGGATAACATTCCAGTTTTCATGCAGAGATTTTGTTTTTCAGTTTTACAACACCAGAAGGTCCTGGGCCCTTTTCAAGATGTTCAGACTGGGGATCTGTAGTTGAAGAAGATGAAATGAGGACCAATGTTAATAAAGAAATTGCAAGGTACCATAGGTTATATATGATTGGTGTTGCAAAAAAGACCTGTTCTTGTAGAGTCATAGCTGTTTTTTTACCTTCAGTATTATAGCAGTACAATAATGAAATATCACTTATGGCTGTCATATGTAGGGACAAGTTCTGATTTCTGTTCCCAGGCCAGCTTAGACTTAAAAATACTGTAAAAGTGATGTGATGTAGTCTTTTGGAAGGAGGTGACCAACATCACTGAACTGCCAACAGTCTAGCAGATTCAGGATTGTCTTGCTGTGAGATTGACTCTCTTTGAGTGTCATCCCATCCACTACTCATCTGTTTGCATGGTAATTACTGTGATAAGACTTGAGGTGGAGTTTTGAAAGATGAATCTTCAGATTCCAAAAGAGAGATGAAGGACCCATTTCCATGATGGAAAAATGCTTACCGTGCACCTATGATTTTGAACTTCACAGATGATTAAGGTCAGAAGTAACCCATCATCATCTAGTCTGACCTCCTGCACATTGAAGGCCACAGAACCTCACCCACCGACTCCTGAATTAGACCCCTAACCTCTGGTTGAGTTACTGAAGTCCTCAAATTATGATTTAAAGACTTCAAGTTACAGAGATCCACCATTTAAATTACTTTAAACCTGCAAATGACCCATGCCCTATGCTGCAGAGAATGGCAGGTACCCTGGGGTTTTTTGCTTATCTGACCTGGTGAAAATTCCTTCCCAACCCCAAATATGGCGGTCAGTTAGACCCTGAGCATGTGGGCAAGACCAACCAGCCAGCCAATGTTGCAGTGAAGATGAACATTAATAGAAGTTACATTAATTATGCAGTGGAAACAATTTATGAAAGTAACATAGATTTTTCTTATATTTTAAACAAGTATTTATACTGAATAAACTGTCTTTTCTAGATACAAAAGAAAGCTCTTGATAAATGAATTTGCAAGAGAAAGGAAGTCCTCTTCTGGAAGGTAAGTGTAAATTCATCTTTGGAGGTCAATGGAAAAATATCCTGCAATAGTTACTTTTAAACTCCTTGTATGTCCATGATTTCCTTGTTGTAAATAATCAACTTGAAGTAATTTGTTTTAACAAGTTCACCTTGTAACATGCTAATTCAACAAAATCGTGAACAGCCATTTCAGAAATAAACCTAATTAGTGCAGCAGGTCTAAGGATTGCTGTAGCTGTCGGGGCTTGTGTGTTCTGGTGCTCAGAAGAATATAATGCAATTCAAATCTTTTTTTCTTTAGTTCTGATTCAAAGGAATCCACTGTAACAGTCGAACTTGAGACAGATGAAGTGGTTCTGATGAGAAGGCAAAAACAGATAAATTATGGAAAAAACACAATTGCATATGACAGATACATTAAAGAAGTTCCAAGGTAAGTTTCATTAGTGTATTATAAATATGTGAACATTGTGCACGTCTGGTTCTTCACATTTGGTTACTTATTAAATTTGTTTATAGACCAAACTTCCTGGGGTGGAGGAGGGAGAAACCTGAGCTGCACAATAATCAAGCAGCTTAACTGTCTTAAATACCTGCCTGGGTTTAAAACCAACCCAAAATATTCTGAGAATGGGATTTCATAGACTTCCAGTGTTAGACAAATTCAGTCACTTTAAAGATTATTTGAAAAGCTATAGTGGAATTTTCATGACAATTTTCTAAATAAATAGGTGTCATCGAGTACCAGGGGTCCATCCTAGGACTCCAAATAAATTTAAGAAGTATAGCCGTAGGTCCTGGGACCAGCAGATCAGACTGTGGAAGGTTGCTTTGCATTCTTGGGACCCTCCTGCTGAAGAAGGAAGTGACTTGCAAGCAATGTATGTATCGATCAAGTAATTTTTCTTCTAATATGTTACAGTTCCTTCAGAAAATGACTATGCTATCATCTGACTTATCTACTGAACATTTTCATTTATTCATCTACAGCTTTTCAAAGTGATTAAAGCAGTATTAAATGTTCACACTGTATAAACACTTTTCTGTTTTTAGCTAAGTTCCAATTCAGTTCACCTTCAGTCAGAATATGTAAGGCTCACCTGGCTCTCCATATTTAGCAAGCCTGTGGTTTCCACGTGTATTGTCACCAAGGATAACTTCTGTTCCAAGTCCTTCAGGCTATCTTTTGCCAAATTTGAGTGCTATATCTTTGTAAACCCAAGAAGCTACTACTAAGGGCTGGAAGGCTCTGCCTGTCAGAACCTAAAGCCCATTCTAGTCAATAGATTAAACAAGCCCTACTGTCACCATTATTTCATATCTGAAGCACTGTTCTAGCACAACAAAAATTGGCAGAAGCTATTAGATCTATCTTATGTTCAGAATGGTATAAATCAGCGATACTTGCAGCTCAGGAGCCTCCATTTGAGTGGCTCTTTGCAGCACATGATATTAAAACGTGTGATTTTAATTATTAATCAATCAGGAGGCTTTTACTATGTTATTTATTAACCAATTGTAGTTGATAGGCCAGTCAGTTAATTCACACGATTAACTAAAAAAAAATTAATCACAGTTTTAATCAGTTAATACATACCAATTGTACCATATATACTTGTTCATTAGCCCGTTGGTTTATAAGCCGACCCCCCAAAATGTATAGGTAAAAATAGCAAATGTATGACCCTTTCATAAGCCGACCCTATATTTCAGGGGTTGGAAAACTTTGGCTCCCGGCCCGTCAGGGTAAGCCGCTGGCCAGTTGGGACGTTTTGTTTACCTGGAGCGTTCACAGGCACGGAGCCACTGAGCTCCCAGTGGTAGCAGTTTGCCGTTCCCAGCCAATGGGAGCTGCGGGAAGTGGCACCACTTCCTGCAGCTCCCATTGGCTGGGAACGGCAAACTGTGACCACTGGGAGCTGAGGGGCTCCATGCCTGCAGCTGCTCCAGGTAAACAAAACGACAATGTATTAGATATTCAATTCAATGATTCCATAGAGTTTAAAATCATCAAATTTTGGGGTAGACCCATTTCTAAGCCGACCCCCGGTCTTTGATGCGTCATTTTTTAACCAAAATATTCGGCTTATGAATGAGTATATACGGTAATTTACATTTTCAAATATATTGATTTCTATTACAACACAAAATACAAAGTGTACAGTGCTCACTTTATTTTTTGTTACAAATATTTGCACTGCAAAAAACAAGTTTTTTTCAATTCGCCACATACAAAGTACTGTAGTGCGCCTTACAAATGTAGATTTTATTTTTTTTTTGTTACATAACTCTTTTGTTTTTGAATGCAATGTAAAACTTTAGAGCGTACAAGTCCATTCAGCCAATCGCTAAGACAAACAAGTTTGTTTATATTTACGGGAGATAATACTGCCCCCTTCTGATTTACAATGTCACCTGAAAGTGGGAATAGGCATTGGCATGGCACTTTGGTAGATGGCTTTGCAAGGTATTTATGTGCCAGATATGGTAAACATTCGTATGTCCCTTCATGCTTTGGTCACCATTCCAGAGGACATACATCCATGATGATGACGAGTTATGCTCGATAACGATCCAAAGCAGTGCGGAGTGACACACGTTAATTTTCATCATTTGTGTTAGATGCCGCCAACAGAAGGTCGACTTTCTCTTGGTTCGGGTTCTGCAGTTTCCACATTGGAGTGTTGCTCTTTTAAGACGTCTGACAGCACGTTCCACATCTTATCCCTCTCAGATTTTGGAAGGCACTTCAGATTCTTAAACCGTGGGTTGAGTGCTGTAGCTATCTTTAGAAATCTCACATTGGTACTTTTCTTTGCGTTTTGTCAAATCTGCAGTGAAAGTGTTCTTAAATCAAACAACATGTGCTGGGTCATGATCTGAGACTGCTATAACATGAAGTATATGGCAGAATGCGGGTAAAACACGGCAGGAGACATACAATCTCCCCCAAGCAGTTGAGTCACAAATTTTAATTAGCAACAGAGTCTCCTGTGGCACCTTTAAGACTAACAGATGTATTGGAGCATAAGCTTTTGTAGGTGAATACCCACTTCGTCAGTGAATACCCATTTATTTTTTTAACGAGCGTCATCAGGATGGAAGCATGTCCTCTGGAATGGTGGCCGAAACATGAAGGAGCATATGAATGTTTAGCATATCTGGCACATAAATACCTTGCAATGCTGGCTACAAAAGTGCCATGCCAATGCCTGTTCTCACTTTCAGGTGACATTGTAAATAAGTGGGCAGCATTATCTCCCGTAAATGTAAACAAACTTGTTTGTCTTAGCGATTGGCTGAACAAGAAGTAGGACTGAGTGGACTTGTAGGCTCTAAAGTTTTACATTGTTTTGTTTTTAAGTGAAGGTGTGCAACACAAAAATCTACATTTGTAAGTTGCACTTTCACGATAGAGATTGCACTACTGTACTTGTATGTGGTGAATTGAAAAATACTATTTTTTTACAGTGCAAATCTTTGTAATAAAAAATAGTGAGCACTGTACACTTTGTATTCTGTGTTGTGATTGAAATCAATATATTTGAAAATGTAGAAAAAAATCCAAAAGTATTTAATAAATTTCAATTGGTATTCTACTATCGTTTTAGTGCAATTAAAACTGCAATTAATTGTGATCTTTTAATTGCAATTATTAACAATTTTCTTTGATCGTTTGACAGCTCTTATAGTTAATAAAATATTACTTGGTCAGTCATTTTGCTGTGAGAATAAAATAAATAATGAAACTAAATATTTTCACTCGACTGGCTGTATTGGTTAATGTTGATCCCTAATTTGGGTCCTGAACCACTGAAGTCAGAGTATCACTGGTATGAATAACACAAAGCAATTTAGGCATTATTGCCCTGTTTTGCCATGGCATTTCCCCCCCCCCCCCCCCCCCCAAAAAAAAAAAAGGTTATGCCTCCAAATTAGAGAGCTCTTAATACAACGTTTTTGCCTTTCAGTCTCCAGGATGTACCAAATCCTGTGACTGCAGGGTTGTGGAAACAGTGATGATGTTCCCTGGCTCTACATGTTTTGCTGCTTAGGAGCTTTTTGGCAGGAACAGCCTACTTCCCCTTACAACGGAAAGGGGAATTATTTGATATTGGCATTGGTGAGAAGATAATTTTCTGAAATGGACATGGCCCCATGTGATATAAATTTAAGTAGAAATGCAGCTTCCAAAGAATCAAGATTAATCTGTCATTCTGACCTTCACATTTGTAAAATGGTTTTAGTGCGGGGAAATGAGCGTAACCATGTTTAAATTTGAAAACCATGGCTTTCGACTGAGCTGCATTGGAGCTCTCTTCATAGATTGCAGGAGAAGTAGGTAATGTTTAATGTGTGTTTGAGTGGAACTGAATTTTACCAAGTTTCTAAAACAGTTTGTTTTAACCCCTTTGTCCTGTGGCCCAAAATTCAGCTACACTTTGTTTCATAACAAGTTCTGAGCAGAACTAGATGACACTAGTTAAAATGCCAGTGGGAAGTCAAAGCTAGCTTTCCTACTGTTTGTAGCAACAATGGGAACATTTAAAAAGCTGCCTGCTGAATAAATAGGGGAGTGTCTAAAGATAGCTGCTCCCCCCCCCCCCCCCCCCCCCCAAAAAAAAGGCTGCTACTAGAAGGGAAGGGAGGGAGAGATCTCTTCATTCACCAAACTCCCTGAGCTGAGGGGAACCAGGTTTTTTTGTTTTTGTTTTTCTTGCTGCATCTCCCTGGGAGACAGCTGCAAACTGCTGGCAAAACTCTCCTCTTCCCAGGTTGCTACAAGCTTCCTCACTAGTTTCTATTCCTGCATATTGAAGACCCTCAGAGTTGAGTCATCCTCTCACCAATGGGTGAAACCTTTTCTGGTACCCCCACCAAGGTTATACAGGTTCCTAGAAGAACAGCAGCAACTCACCATGTTAATTGGTAGAATCTTGCTTTGATCTCTTGCTCCAAACATAGTGTGAGCACACTGGTTGTTTCTAGCATCAGCAAGTGGATTTTTAGATTAAAAGAGCTTTGCTTATCTTTAATGTGACTTTTGTGAGTGAGACATTCTTTAGTAAGATTCATGTTGTCATTTCAAACAGTTAAACTTACAAAAAATTGACATCTGAATTGAAAAGAACACAAGGTTATGAATTCCTAAAGTGATTCACCAAGTTCATTGCAAGCAATGCAGGATTTTTTTATTGCATCTGAGTGTTGCATGCAGTGAGTTTCCTAAGTGACACAGCTGTTGGAATCGCACCACTTCCTTAAACTATACCATAGTTTAGTAGACTGCATCATTGGGAGATTTTAACTTGCTCTAAATCTCTGAATTGTTTTAATTTTATAGCACTCCTGTTGATCTTGGTGAGATGGAGACAGAATCCATAGGAAGTAGTTCTACTGAATCTCAAGCAAGCTCTCAAGACAATTATGTAAGTAGTATTTTGCCATAATTATTCAACTAAACTATATTTCAAATTAATAATTAGGGCTGTCAAATTATTTAAATCATGATTAATCACAGATTAAAAAGTCATGATTGATCAGTTTTAATCAGCCTGTTAAACAATAATAGAACACCAATATAAATTTATTAAATATTTTTTGATGTTTTTCTACATTTTCAAATATTGATTTCAATTACAACGCAAAATACAAAGTGTACAGTGCTCACTTTATATTTTTATGACAAATATTTTCACTATAATAAAGATAAAAGAAATAGTATTTTTCAGTTCCCCTAAGTAGTCTAAAATGTTGTGACCTCTTGAGCAAAAAAACAGCAGTACAATAAGGTCTAGCGTTCTGTACAGTCTTGCTTCCAAGTCTCTGCTTCTTCTGATATAGTATTGTTTGTATAGAGCTTTAGTAGACCCTTGAGATGGATCCATATACATAGCTGCAACATCCCACGGGCAATCTTTTAAAAGGTGGTGTATGTTCGAGCATTCACTAATACTAAGTTATTGAAATTTGGTTTGGATCTGCCTTTAACACATCACATATGATACTTTAGTGAAAATAGGATGGTCTAAATGAAATACAGAAATAATGGAATATGAAGATGAAATATTAAATAGAAGAGGTGCATGCTGACCTTAATTTCTTAATCACTAATGTAATTTTCTGTTCTAGGATACCTTTTCTGGCACTCCCACCAAGGTTAGACATGTTGACTATCAGGTGGAAGGCGAATTTGACTTGGAGGCATGTTTGAATGAGCCACTTAAAGACTTCAGTACCGTAAGCTAAATGGTGCTCTGTGCAGGCTGTTTTAAGGGAAACATTCTTTTAAAAAATCGTGGAATGTTAGCCTGATATTCTCAAACTGGATGTTGTTCCCTACCTGTCAATAGTGCAGAAGCTTAAGCAAGTTAAAGGGCTGTTCCCTAATTTGTGGTCTGTCTACGTATTTTCTGGACCAAATTTGTGTAAAGAATAGAACTTACGTTGTGTACCTTCCTGTTTGACTTCTAATTTATGTATATCAGATGGTTTTACAAGATTGCTTTTTATAATTATTCAGAAGATGGAACTAGTCATAGTAAAAACAGCCAAAGGCAACACAGCTACCCTCCAGCAAACTTAGTTCTGTAAAACTTCAGGTTGTCATTCATTCTTTAGCTCATTATTGATCTGGACTAGATACTTGAACTACTGATCTAGAAGGAGGGCTCTGTCCTTGTTTCCAGAATCACCCAACCTCTAACTTTCCTTTTGATTTCCCTTAATTGGCAAAGATATTTGTGTAAGTGCTTTTTCCACATTACAAGGTTTTCCTTTTGTCTGATTCATTTAAAGTAAATTCCTTTCATTTACAAAAGCTTATTTTGTAATGGTGGGAAAGGACATAATATAAGTTAAATGGGGTTTCAGTATTAAACACAACAAAACTGAAGTGTGGCAGTGATGCATTAAGAAGCTGTAGCCTAAATTTGGTACCTGTAAATAGTCTTGGATAGACATAACTTATCTAACACTTAGAGAAAAATAAACAATATATCTAGGGAAAGTGCTTGATTTGTATTCACTGTTTTTAATGTAAAACTGTTGTAAATGATAACTTTGTACAGACATTCTACTGAAAGCAGTTAATGTTTCTATTGCTTTTGTATGGGACAGTGTTGCTAAAAATAAAAATACATTAAATATTATGAAATATGTACAAGTCATTTTACAAGAAAAATGTTTTCCTTATGGAAGTAATAAGAATGAGATTGATTGAGCTTTCTTTGAAGTAACAATCTAATGAAGTCTTGGATGCATGCTATGCCTAGGAATAGCATGATAGCTAGATATGCTAGGAAAGGAGATGGTCTAGAGAGCGGAACATGTGACATGAGTTTCTTCCCTATCTCTGCCCCCTGTTATATATGATATTGGGGTGGGGGGAAAGGTGGAGTGTGATTTTTACCGCTCTGTAAAATGGAAATTCCTACTTCACAGGGTGTGCTATGAGAGTTGAAGTTTATAAAGTTCTGAGTAGTTTTATTCATAGCCAGCACCAGGCTCTCTTGTCATAATGGGTGTTCAGGAAGGATCCAAAGAGCAAGGGCTGCTAAAATAACACCAAGGGAAAAGAACCCTAAGAGACTGGATCGGTTCATCCAGAAAGTCTACTCTGACATTCCCCAGCTGTGCATTGCCAATGACAAAGTGTGTCTGGCAAAATATGATTAAGACAATTTGTTCCAGTGCAGATAGTTTATGGAAAGAGTTAAAATCCATCATGCTAGAGGGGCAGCACACAGCTAAAATATCCATGCAGGTTGGTTTGGATGCATTTGATACAGCTGCATGCACCATGGCCACAACAGTGGCAGTTTGAAGATCCTCCTGGCTCCAGTCATCAAGAATACTCAGGGAGGTCCAAACCAAGATTGTGGGTCTTCCATCTTCAACTCAACAAGGCCCTCTGCTCATTAAAGGACTCTATTGCTGCTTTACGTTCTTGGGGATTGTGCATTCCATCCCCAAAGAGAAAGCAAGCCAGAACTCAAATCTACTTCAGATAATGTCCCTTTGCTCCATACTGTTGTAAACAACAGAGGTCACTGGAGCCATTGAAGAAAAAGCAGGCAACCCACTGCCTCCTCAGATATGGTGCACTCAGTGTCTTCCTCTCAATAGCAGGTTTCATGCCACGGGTTGGCAGATAGTTTCTATCAGTGTCCCGTCCCCGCCCCCCACTTTTAGCAACCATCTTTTGTTTCTTTCAGGAACACTTACTGGGATTACTATGGACCAACAGGTCTGAGAGGCACTGCATGGACATGATAGTCATGGTCCTGTGAGAAGTCCTCATTAAACTGGTGGAAAAAACCCACTTCAGTTGTGCAATAGAGTACCCCTCTCTACAACTCTACCTAATAAGACACTGGTGATAGATTCAGGATTGGGGGGAGCTCATCTAGGTCACCTTCAAAAATATGGCCTATATTCCCCTCAAGAAGGTCATCTGCATATAAATGCCTTGGTACTCAGAGCAATCTGCCTAGAATGCAAAGCATTACTGCCTCTACTCCAGGGATACACAATCCAAGTGCTGACAGACAATGCCACAGCTGTGCATTATGTCTGCAGGTAAAAAGGAGCCAGGTCAGGCTGGCAGGACATTTTGCTCTGGACTTGGTATATTCATCACAGATCGCGCCACTGGCCCTGTATCTCCCAAGTGTTGAGAAAACAGCTCACTTCAGTAAACAGTCCTCAGACTATCCCAAATAGTCTGTAAAAGACTTGTTACAGAACGTCTTTCACAAGTGGGGATTCCTAAACCTAGAGCTCCTTGTCACAGACTAGAACAAGGAATAGCAAGTGTTTTGTTCTAGCTAAAGGGGTCCAGGCCAGGCTTACTGTCAGCTGCCTTTCCCACCTGTTGGATATTGGGACTTATCAAAGACTATGGTTGGAAGAGACCTCAGAAGATCATCTAGTCCAACCCCCTGCTCAAAGCAGGACTAACTCCAACTAAATGATCCCAGCCAGGGCTTTGTCAAACCGGGCCTTAAAAACATCTAAGGATGGAGATTCCACCACCTCCCTAGGTAACGCATTCCAGTGCTTCACTACCCTGCTAGTGAAATAGTGTTTCCTAATATCCAACCTATACCTCCTGCACTGCAACTTGAGACCATTGCTCCTGGGTCGGTCATCTGCCACCACTGAGAACAGCCTAGCTCCATCCTCTTTGGAACCCCCCTTCAGGTAGTTGAAGGCTGCTATCAAATCCCCCCTCTTCTCTGCAGACTAAATAAGCCCAGTTCCCTTTGCCTCACTTCATAAGTCATGTGCCCCAGCCCCCTAATCATTTTTGTTGCTCTCTGCTGGAATCTCTCCAATTTGTCCACATCCTTTCTGTAGTGGGGGGCCCAAGACTGGATGCAGTACTCCAGATGTGGCCTCACCAGTGCCGAATAGAGGGGAATAATCACTTCCCTCGATCTGCTGGCAATGCTCCTACTAATGCAGCCCAATATGCCATTGGCCTTCATGGCAACAAGGGAACACTGTTGCCTCTCCATCCAGTTTCTCATCCATTGTAATCCCCAGGTCCTTTTCTGCAGAACTGCCGCTTAGCCAGTCAGTCCCCAGCCTGTAGCTGTGCATGGGATTCTTCCATCCTAAGTGCAGGACTCTGCACTTGTCCTTCTTGAACCTCATCAGATTTCTTTGGGCCAAATCCTCCAATTTGTCTAGGTCACTCGGGACCTACCCTCCAGCATATCTACCTCTCCCCCCAGATTAGTGTCATCCGTGAACTTGCTGAGGATGCAATCCATCCCATCATCCAGATCATTACTAAAGATGCTGAACAAAACCAGCCCCAGGACTGACCCCTGGGGCACACTGCTTGATACCGGCTGCCAATTAGACATCGAGCCGTTGATCATTACCCATTGAGCCCGACTATCTAGCCAGCTTTCTATTCTCCTTATAGTCCATTCATCCAATCCATACTTTTTTAACTTGCTGGCAAGAATACTGTGGGAGACCGTATCAAAAGCTTTGTTAAAGTCTAAAGTCAAGGTATATCATGTCCACCGCTTTCCCCATATCCACAGAGCCAGTTCTCATCATAGAAGGCAATCAGGTTGGTCAGGCATGACTTGCCCTTGGTGAATCCATGTTGACCATTCCTGAGCCTCTCCTCCAAGTGCTTCAAAATGGTTTCCTTGAGGACCTGCTCCATGATTTTTCCAGGGACTGAGGTGAGGCTGACCAGTCTGTAGTTCCCCAGATTCTCCTCCTTCCCTTTTTTTAAAGATGAACACTATATTTGCCCTTTTCCAATCATCCGGTACTTCCCCCAATCGCCATGAGTTTTCAAAGATTATGGCCAATGGCTCTGCAATCACATCAGCCAACTCCCTCCGCACCCTTGGATGGATTGCAACTGGCCCCATGGACTTGTGCATATCCAGCTTTTTAAAATAGTCCTTAACTTGTTTTCACCACTGAGGGCGGCTCACCTCCCCATACTGTGATGCCCAATGCAGCAGTGTGGGAGCTGACCTTGTCTGTGAAGACCGAGGCAAAAAAAGCATTGAGTACTTCGGCTTTTTCCCCATCATCTGTCACTAGGTTGCCTCCCCCATTCAGTAAGGGTCCCACACTGTCCCTGACCACCTTGTTGCTAACATACCTGTAGAAACCCTTCTTGTTATCCTTCACATCCCTAGCTAGTTGCAACTCCAATTGTGTTTTGGCTTTCCTGATTACACCCCTGCATGCTTGAGCAATATTTTTATACTCCTCCCTAGTCATCTGTCCAAGTTTCCGCTTTTTGTAAGCTTCCTTTTTGTGTTTAAGCTCACCGAAGATTTCTCTGTTAAGTCAAGCTGGTCGCCTGCCATATTTGCTATTCTTTCTGCACATCGGCATGGTTTGTTCCTGCGCCCTCAGTAAGGCTTCTTTAAAATACAGCCAGCTCTCCTGAAGAAGTGGTTTTTTACCCACAAAAGCTTATGTCCAAATAAATCTGTTAGTCTTTAAGGTGCCACTGGACTCCTCGTTTTTTTTCCAGTTCTCCTGGACTCCTTTCCCCCTCATATTAGCCTCCCAGGGGATCCTGCCCATCAGTTCCCTGAGGGAGTCAAAGTCTGCTTTTCTGAAGTCCAGGGTCAGTATTCTGTTGTTCTTCGAGTGCTGTCCCTGTGGGTGCTCCACTCCAGGTGACAGTGCATCCCAGCACCGTTGATCGGAGATCTTCAGTAGCAGTGCCTGGTCAGGACACACACGCTCAGCTGCTGATTTGCAGTCTCATTAGAGTCTGCCTGAGCACACGCGTCCTGCACCCCCCCCCCCAGTTCCTTCTCAACTGTCCTTGGCTGAAGACGGGACTCAGGGCAGTGCTAACCTCTTCCCTGGTCTCTGAAGGAAACAAGTACAAAGACAGAAATAGTTAGTTGGAAACATCCGAGTTATTTCCCTTCCTTTAGAATAGTTACCTAGTTTAAAAAAAACAAAAACTTTCTTTTTCCTCAAGTTCATCTCCCGTTGAGACACTCTCCCCTGGCATTCCTAGTGCAATAATGCCAGGGTCTTCAGGATGTAAGAAATGTGCTTCCTGTCAAGAGTCTATACCACAGTCCGATGGACACTCACGCTCAGCGAGACACACATCCCTGCCAAGTGTGTCCATTGTATCAGCCTCAAAACCAGGGCTCGTCGTGAAAGGGACCTGCGGCTGAAAATGCTCCTGATGGAGAAATCCCTACAGCTGCCTATGGAGATGGGCAGTAGCAAACCCTCTCCCTCACGCTCCCCAGCCAGGTCTGACCCGATCAGGAGCACGGCTTCACCCTCTCATGCGAAGAGGCAGGAAGCCCAACTGTCTCTGTCCAGAGACTTTCAATTGGGTAAAGGGTCTCCTGCAAGAACCTTACCCTCAGTGCTGACAGTGCCGAAGGTAGGTACCTCCAACCCTCCCAGCACCTCAGCCACGGCTCCCGCGGAGCGCAGAGGCAGGGACCTGACTTCCCGTACCAGGAAGGTCTCCTCAGCACCGGTCCCCTCGGCACAAAAATAGACCCGGTGCCGACAGCGCGTTCTGCCCCGGTGCTGACAAGAACGTCGGCACCGAGCCTGCCTGCCACTCCAGCAGCAGCAGCGGACCTACTGCAGGGCGCCTACAAACAGCTCATGGCACCGGGGAAAGCAAAGCAGAAGTCAATACAGGCTTCTGAGCACAGATCACGCTCCGCAGGATCACAGCCCAGGGAGCAGCAGCAGCAATTCTTAAGTCAGGACGACATCTCAGTGGCCCCTGAGCCTGACTCTTTGCTCCTTGACACACAGTGCTCACTCTTTGACCAGCTGCTCTCCCCACCTGACCTGGCTACCTTCACTGACAGCGAGCCTGATATGCAGCAGCAGGCGGAGTTCTCCCCACCTGTCTCTCCTCCTACACCGGAACCATTTGCACCTCAGGTCACGGCTCACAAGCACCAACCTCAGTTTCCCTATTTCGCCCCCCGTGGGCGGGACCTAACTTCTCTTATCCCATACCTTGGCCTCAGTGGTACCCTTGGCCAACTCCTGCTGCCACTCGTCCTCATGACCTCATGATTCTTCCACCACACCACAAGCTTGTTCTGTGCCTCTATCCCCAGCTCCTCTACTTCTAGAGCNAAACCCCCCCCCCCCCCCCCCGAAGAGGTGGGATATGGACCATACCCTGATTCACCGACTCCTAACTCTCCATCAGCTCCAGACGGAGCCTTCATGCCTCCGCCTCCACAGAATGTGGACGACTTTAAACAATTCCAAGAACTTTTCAAGAGGGTGGCACTCAGCCAGGACATCTCTTTAGAGAAGGTCCAGGAGACACAACACAGACTCCTCAAAATCCTCTGTGCCCTCAAAGATCGCGCTTCCCATAAATGAAGCACTCCTAGAACCAGCTGACACCCTCTGGCAGACCCCAGCCTCTATCTACCACCAACTTGCAAAAAGGCTGAGGACGTAGACTTCTTATTTTCCCATCTACAACCGAATTCTCTTGTAGTGGACGCAGCGAGACACAGGATGAAACAGCCACAGTACCGGCCCATCCCGCAAGACAAGGACCTCAAACGTTTTGACCTCTTGGGCTGCAAGGTCTATACCTCCTCCACTTTGCAATCCAGAATTGCAAACTATTCCACCCTACTTGAAAGCTACGGCTTCAACAATTACAATAAACTTTGGTTTTACCTCCAATATCCCAGAGGACAGGAGAGCAGACTTTAAGTCAGTCCTTGTCGAGGGCCGATTGGTCTCCAGAACGGCCCTACAAGCATCTCTGGACATGGCGGACACAGCAGCCCGCACTACCACAACTGCGGTGGTTATGCGCAGATCTTCCTGGCTGTCTGCATCCGGTATCCCCAAAGACCTGCAGACCAAAGTGGAATACCTCCCCTTTGCTAAAGAGAAGCTTTTTTCCAAAAAAACCAACGAAGTCCTTCACACTATGAAAGACTCTAGCGCAACCCTGGGCATCTACCCATCCCTTCCCAGGAGACAACAGTATCAACCTTATCAGAGGCCATGCACACAATATCACTGGCCCTAGCCCAGACCATACGATATAGCCAGGAATTGCGCTAGACCTCCTAGGTGCAGACAAAACCAGGTGCAACCAGCTACTTCCCACCCATCGGGAAACCAACAACAATTTTGAAGCATTGGTTGAGGGTCTGCACAACCACCCCTTGACTCCACCGCATGTTTGCCTATTTGGCCACTGCCTCCAGGTTTTCCACCATGCCTGGCAGCAGATCACACAGGACCATTCGGTCCTGGAAATAGTTCAGTCCGGTTACTCCATCCCTTTTATATCCTGCTCTCTATCCTTCCCCCTTTCCCATCTCACGAGCACCTACTTCGCGTAGAAGTGGCTCATCTTCTACAGCTAGGTGCAGTGGAACCTGTGCCGACACAATATCGAGGAAAAGGGTTCTACTCCCACTACTTTCTGACCCAAAAGAAGAGCAGGGGATGGAGGCCTATACTAGACCTCCGTCGACTGAACAGATTCGTACGTGTACATAAATTGAAGATGGTCACACTGGACACAATAATACCTGCACTGGGTTTTCAATACAGGGTACTCCCTTTCGGACGCTGCACAGCACCAAGCGTATTCTCCAAGACCCTAGCCTTAGTCGTGGCCCACCTCGGCAGACACAGAATCATACTTTCCCCCTACCTAGACGATTGCCTCATTAAAGGCAGCTCATACGATGAGACATTATAGAATCATAGAATATCAGGATTGGAAGGGACCTCAGGAGGTCATCTAGTCCAACCCCCTGCTCAAAGCAGGACCAATCCCCAGACAGATTTTTGCCCCAGATCCCTAAATGGCCCCCTCAAGGATTGAACTCTCAACCCTGGGTTTAGCAGGCCAATGCTCAAACCACTGAGCTATTCCCCCCCTCTTTCACAGCTTAGGTCTGCAAATAAACTTCCAAAAATCCACCCTGACACCTACACAGCGGATCGAGTTCATGAGAGCTCACCTGGACTCAATTCGAACCAGAGCCGTCCATCCATCCCCCAAGGACTCTCCCAACAGATCAGATCTGCTTTCTCAGGACAACAGCCGGCTTCTTCATCCGCAGCTCCAGAAACTCCACCTTACGGCGTGGTTCCTTCATGGTTCCAGACCCATGAACTAGCCTGTTCTGAGCAAGTCCGGTATGTCCTCCTCCATAATAGAAGAGACTCCACTCGTAAGACTTACCTGCAAAAGTGGAAACGCTTTCTGTGTGGTGCTCCCATAAATGCTTGACACCCCATACCGTGACCCTCCCTAACTTCCTAGACTACCTTTTGAAACTAAAACAGGACGGGCTCTCGCTCCGCTCCATCAGAGTACACCTCGTGGCCCATACCACCTTCCATGATTTGCTGGACGGATATTCACTCCTTGCCCACCCCACAATAAAACGCTTTCTTACGGGCTTGCAAAATCTCTACCCTGAGATTTATCCAATCGCAACCTAGTTCTCTGCAGTCTTATGAAACCTCCCTTCGAGCCCTTAGCTACCTCATCTCTTCTCCACATGTCTATGAAGGTAGCTTTCTTGGTTGCCATAACATCAGCAAGGAGAGTAGGGGAAATAAGCACCCTGATGGCCTACCCTCCCTACACAACCTTCTCTAAAGATAAAGTTACCTTGCGACCCCACCCTAAATTTCTCCCTAAGGTGGTGTCCACCTTCCACCTTAACCAACCAATATACTTACCTGCATTCTATCCCAAACCTCATGAGACTCCGCACGAAGCAGCTCTACATACCCTCAACGTCAGACTGGCAATTGCCTTTTATCTAGACAGGACTAAACCATTTCGTAAGTCCCCGCGGCTATTTGTCTCCACTACTGAGAGATCGAAGGGTGCAGCTATCTCTAAGCAACACCTTTCCAAGTGGATCTCTGACTGCATCAGGTCCTGTTACCTCATTCAGAATGCCCAACCACCCGAAAGCATCAGAACTCATTCTACTCGAGCTATGTCAACATCCGTTGCCTTTCTCCATAACGTACCTATTACTGATATCTGTAAGGCGGCCACGTGGACATCTGAACACACATTTGCCAAACATTACGCTATCACGCAGGATACCATGGCAGACACCATAGTAGGCCACACAGTACTGTCTACAGTCGTCACTGCCGCAACTCCAAAGTCCCACCAGCCATCGTGGGTACTGCTTCACATTCATCTGGAGTGGAGCACCCACAGGGACAGCACTCGAAGCGAAGGTTACTCACCTTGCAGTAACTGAGGTTCTTCGAGATGTGTGTCCCTGTGGGTGCTCCACGACCCACCCTCCTCTCTTCTACTTTGGAGTACTATTCCAATATCTCCACGGTGGAGAAGGAACTGAGGGGGGTGCGGGATGTGCGCGCTCAGGCAGTCTCTAACGAGACCGCAAGACAGCAGCTGAGCGCGTGCGTCCTGACCAGGCACTGCTACCGAAGATGTCCAATCAACGGCGCCAGGACGCACCGTCACCTGGAGTGGAGTACCCACAGGGACACACATCTCGAAGAACCTCAGTTACTGCAAGGTGAGTAACCTTCTCCTCTCCTTTCTTCCTTTTGTCAGGATCCTGAACTCTACCATCTCATGATCACTGCTTGAGATATTCTTTCCTACTAATTGCCATAATGCCAAGACCCCTCAGAAGGCAGGCTGGTGATCATGATAGGCCCAGTTCTGGTATTCAGATCCAGTGAACCTTTCAACACTGCCCTGCTTGACCTTACCTGCTCTGCCAGACATAATCTCACAGAACAGCAGTCAGATCACTACATCTGGCAGCCTGGCTGATGTCCACTGAAAGAAGCTCTTCAGCTGAAGTTCAGAACATTCTGCTCCAAAGCAAAAAAGTTCCACTAAGCTACCTTGTATAGCCAAGTGGAGGAGGTTTTCTGTTTGGACATCTTAGCACCACCTGTCTCCCTTGACAAAACTATTTCAGAAATATTGGGCTACTTCACAGCCCTGGAGCAAACTGGACTTTGTTAGTTCCAGAAGGGTTCATCTAGCAGCAGTACCTGCATATCACCCTTGCAGCCAGGGCCACACTGTATTTTCTCCCTCTACAGTGACTAGATTCTTTAAGGACCTCACTCATGTTTTTCCCACAGTTCAGGAGCCCTCTTCCTCTGGGGACCTCAATATAGTATTAGCAGGGTTGATGGGTTCCCCCTCTGAGCCTTTAGCAACCAGTTCCCTAGAGGTAGGGTTTCTGATTTTTTGTTTTAATTGATAAACACCAGTGAAACACCCCCAATTTAAAAAATTGGTATTTAGCCGGTAAATACAAGTGTTTTCCAGTAATTATTTCCAGTGTTCTACCGGTATCTAAGGGCTTGCCTACACTGAGCAGTAATGCAGGCTACAAGGGTATGATTTCTAAAGCACATTAACCTTGTATGTTAATTGGTCCTTCTAGATCCTACTGGTGCTCACTAAAAGTCCTGGAGTGAGCTTTAACATAGATCTATTTAAAGAGTGCTACATTAAAGCGCACTGGGGAATATTACAAAGATTACTCATGGCCATATACACTATAAGGAGTAATGTATATTCATTACAGTATCTACAAAGAGCCCTGAAAACCTGATTTTTGGACATCTACATAAAACTCAAAATTGCTAAAAATAAACCCTAACAAATGAAATTAATAAACCCTGAACAACAGAAGCCCTAAGGTGGCTTTTTTTTTTTTTTTTTTTTTTTAAGAGCCATTATCTCAGCTTGAAGGACAAAGGAGATTCAGGACCTCAGGGCGGGGTTCGTCTTATAAGTATTTTGTAAGAACAGGGCTACTATCAGTGCTCATTCTAAGTTCCTACCCAAGGTTGTTGCTGAATTCCATATGAACCAATTCATTCATCTCCAGTTTTCTTCTCCCAAACGTCACTCTCTGCCATGGACGATAAACCACATGTTCTTGATGTAGTAAAAACATTGTTCTGTTAAGGAAATAGGATAATCATTCAGGAACACACCTAGACTATTCATGATGTTTGGGGAGCTTATGGGTCAGACAGGAGTCTCACAGAGGTTATGAGAATGGGTTTCCAACTATGTAACAGCATGTTACAAGTTAGCCAGGTTAGGTCCACTGAGCCACTTCAGAGCTCACGCCACTAGAGCTCAAACAACCTCAGTTGCCTTTTTGAAGAATGTCCCTATTTCTGAAATCTGTAGGGGAGCCACATGGAGTTTGGTTCATGTCTTTACAAGACACTATTTAGTGGAGGCAACCAGATTGGATGCCCATTTTGATAGAGCTGTCCTACAACCCTTGTTTAAGTAAGACTCCGCACCCACCTCCAAAACAAAGGTAACTGCTTATTAGTCACCAAGAATGGGACCTTGTGGGGAAATGGTTGAGGATGATAGGTTACGGACCTTATAGTAATTGGGGTTCTTTGAGATGGGTTGTCCAGATGGATTCCACACATGCCCCTTCTTCCCTGCTATTGATGAAGGAACTGAGGGATGGTTGGGCCTGCTCTTGGGTGGGTGGCACAAAGATATCTAGGGTTCTGGCATGTCCCCAATGGACACTGATGGCCCAAAGAATCTAATGCATGTAGGCAAAGCGTCTCTGATAACTATAGTTACTGTAAGGTCAGTAACCATGCTGTCTATTTTCTTAATCTTTGTGCCATTTTGCATAATGAAACGTGTAGCAATGCATTTACCCTTTGGCAAAATAGGAATAATAGCTACCCTACTGGGATAGTGGGAGATATAATTCACTGCTTGCAAGAGTGGTGGTGAGGTGGAAGGAAATTAGACGATCAACTAATTCATCTGCACTAATCTTGTTTCCACACTTTATTCTTTGCCTTTGTGATCTGCCTTGATGAGGAAGCACATGCCCAACAACCACCATGAGATCATGGAATGGTCCTAGTTAACTGCCTGCAGCCACTTTTACAGTCTTGCTTGCCAGTGCCCAAGTAGGGCTAAAGGGAAGTGAACATGTGGCTATAATAGTCACTGCTTTGGAGACAATTCTGAGCTTGTGCAGCAGGGCATGTTCTTCTCAGTAGGGTAGCTGTGTGGAGGCAATAAACTCATCTCGTTACTGCTAAGTAACCTCTCTGCTGCATTGGTTGTCTGTGGTCTAAGGCCAATGTTTTCAAAATTGGCTTTTGATATCATGTGGCTCAGTTTTTGTGTGCTCAGCTTGAGACACTTTGAGCTCAATTTCTGTAGGTGCTGAGCACCCAGAACATCCACTGAGGTCAATCAAAGCTGAAGATGCTCAGTACTTCTGAAATTCATAACCACTGTGTTCCAAGTTGGATACCCAAAAATGAAGCCACCTGAAATCAGTGGGTGCTTCTGATCATAAGTTTGTAATTAGGCAGTTGTGTTCCAAATATACGGTAATCTACACCATCCTCCTCTCTGTTTTAAAAATAACTGGCTTGCTTTCTTGAATGTAACTTTCCTGGTTTACAACTACTGTGCCATTTAAAAAACATTTGTTATGATGCAAAAAGAACGAGGAGTACTTGTGGTACCTTGGAGACTAACACATTTATTTGGGCATAAGCTTTCGTGGGCTAAAACCTACTTCATCGGCTACCACTCTGAAATTTGTTATGATGGTTCATTTAGTTAAAACAAATACTGGTCACAATAAATTTGGGAGAAAGAGGTTGTTTTTTTTATACTTGAGACTAAAGGAATATTTAAACACTTTGCAATTGAAACTGGGCTTCAGATTTTCAGACCTGCAGGCTGCTCCTTGCTGTTCAATCAGGAAAGCCCTCTGGTGGATAAACATGGAATAATTAAACCTATTTAGGTGAATGTGCAGTAATAGAGTAGTCTCCTTAATATCCTTACATTCAACAACAAGCAGCTATTTTGGGTAAAAATTACTTCTGTGTGGAGGGCTGCCAGGACCTATGCTCAATTTAAGACCTGTTATGACAGAACACAAGAGAAAATTAATCAGAAACAATATCTCAGTTCAATTTAATGTTTACCAAATCAAAATATACCTATTCAACCAACAGAGTTCATCTTATGTAAATACTTAGTAAAAAGGATTTTACCTGCTCAAGAATCCGCAAGAATACCTGCTTTGCCATGCTGCTAGTATGAATAGAAGATATTGATGGGCATAAAGAGGCAAGTCTTGAGCTAATAACCCTTGAACCAGATGTCTGTGTGTCCTTCTGGGAAGTGCCAATATATTTTATCAAAGTACTTATAAAAACATGCAACTCCTAGTCCAGAGAGAGCTTTTCTGATGGATGTCTATATTTACTGAAATGCCCCTTTTGTTTGGATTTCTTTTTGTTATATCTATGCACTTTTGTTCTGAAATTCTCAGCATGAATGAATGAGTCTTAAGTCTTTGCCTCTGAACTCAGCATGAGAGAAACATACATGGGAGGCAGGGAGAAACAAACCAAAACCTCAGTACCAGTTGTGGGTGAGAGAGTGTAACCTGTTGGAGCAGGGAGAGACAGAAGGATACTTTAGGTGCAGTATATATGATAACTGGATGGGGAAGCTAGTAGTTTTGGTGAGATGCCCGTGTCTAATCCATCCAGTATTTAATCACCGTGGTATCTAAACATGAATTGTATTTAAATAATCCAGATATAGCATCTGTCATTTCTGCCCACCGTTATATATTTGCATTACTAATGCTGGGTTCATTCTTTGAACCTTTCATTTGTGCCACTTGAATCATGTTTAACTACAATAGGTAGCTAATTTATCCAAATATGTCTCACTCTGATGCTCCAGATACAGCTTAGCTTTAAGCCAAAAAATGTGAGCTTTCTCTCTGGGTTAATTGAGGTTCAGTTGTATGTGTTGGGAGTTTATCAGCTGGAGTCTGTATGGAAATGAATTTCTGAGAGGTACTGAAAAACCACTCATTATTAGTAGAAACACAGTCCCCTTTTGTGTTCTGTAAAAAAAATAAAAAAAAAAAAGGGCTATTCCATTTATTTTGAAAAATGTTTTGTTTTCAGAAATATAAATGTAATACAGAAATGGAGGACTTGTATCTGCATCTGGTTTTTCAATAAGCTTTCATGTGTTGGAATCAAAGTAACTTCACAATACTGCAGAGGGCAGTAAAAGTGCATGTTTAATTACAAGCACACAAAAGAAGTCTCGGAGTTGCTTTACATTTGTTGTAAAGGCCAGGAATCTAATTATACTTACTGATTCTGACCTTAGGAGTAACCCATAGTCCCAATAAAATCCCTTCAAGTCTGTCATCTTTCACTGTTCTTTCCATTTCCAGTTTCACTTGATGTTAAGCCCATTATTACATGGAATGGAGGATAATAGTAACTTAACAGCAAAAAACGAAAGAGGGAAAATGGGGTCTGCATCTTTCTGACTACTAATAGCCCTGCCTGCACTCACAGCCCTACTGCTACATAGTGGAAAGATCTCAAAATGCTTATTTAAATTGCTTTAGAGAAGACATTTGTTTTTCTTTATGCAAAGGTTAAATGGAATTTACCTTGCCTGAAAATAATTCAGTTTAGGGTTCTGGCCCCATCGAATGTTCTTTCAGAACCTTCCCTGACAGCAGTGGGTTCATTAAGATATAACTGGTTCCATGGTGTCTCTGCCTCATGGCAAGGGATAAAAGAGAAATGGGGTCTTCTTTGCAATGGGATTTTGTATGAATAAGGACTGCAGTATCCGATTGTGTCCATATTCTCTTGTGTATTGGTTATTTTTTCTATAGTATATATAACTATCATGACTTCCACAGAGGGAATAAAATCATGCCTCACTAAGGTACTAAAATTTCTGAGCATGTCAGTAAAATAGCAGATAAAGGAGAACTGGTTGACAACATTTATTTAGACTTTTAAAAAGCCTTTGAGAAAGTCCTTCACAAGAGAGTACTAAGGAAAAGAAGTAGTCATAAAGTGAGATGCAAAGTAATGGGGATTAGAAACAAGCTAAGAGATGAAAAAAACGGATAAAAATAAATGGTCAATTTTCATAAAGACCAAAGGCTAACAGTGGGGTGCCACAAGGTTCTGTACCAGGACTTCTGTTGTTTAATATATGTATCAATTATCTGAAAAAGGAGTTGAGTAGTGAAGTAGCAAAATTTGCAGATCGTACAAAATTTTTGGGGTTAGTCAAGTCTGGAAAAGTCTGAGGAACTTCAGAGGGAGTTAACCAAGCTAGGTGAATGGGTAACACAATGACAGATGAAATTCAGTGTTGACAGATGCAAGGTAATATATTTTGGAAGGAATAATTTGGACTACATGTACACTTACAGGGTCCTAAATTATTTGTAACAACTCAGAAAAAGAACCTGGGCTGTTGCTAGCTTAATGCAGACTTCTTAATGTGTAGCAGCAGCCAGAAAAGCAAACAGGTCAGAATGCATAGGGAATAGGATGGCAAATAATTTAACATGATGTATCCTCACCCAGAATTCTGTGTTCAGTTCTGGGCACCCTGTCTTAAAGGGGTGAAATACAGGGGGTTCACAGATGAGCAAAGAGAATGATTAGGTGCATGTGAAACTCCCATATGAAAAGATTTGAGACCATTTACTTCAGAAATGAGATTAATAAGTGGGAATATTTTAAAGGTATACAAAATAATGACCTAGAGAAGGTACATTAGATGCTGCTGTTCACGATTTCCCATAAAAGAAAACAAGGGGACAGTCAATGAAACTTAAAAGCAGAAAATTAAAAACTTATAAAAGAATTTTTTTTTTCATACAGTGCATCATTAGCCTGTAGAACTCCTTGCCACATGAGATCTTAGAGGACTGGAAAAGGGCAAACATTGTTCCCCTTTTTAAAGATAGGTATTAAGAGGACCCAGGGAATTATAGACCAGTCAGCCTAACTTTGATACCCGCAAAGATACTAGAACAAAGTACTAAACAATCAATTTATAAGCACCCTCTAGAGGACAATAGGAAATGCTGTATTAATTTAGATGGGGGTGTATGGACCCAAAGAGTAAAAGGTGTTAATATGACCCTGTAAGTGTCCAACATAAACAGTTTTAGGGAAGGTTCATCTTCTAGTGGATGCAGCCATGTATTCTACCTAGGTGTGTGCGTGTGCGCAGCACTCCAGAGCTGAGAATTTTGCCTAGCAGTACCCACAGAGGGGTGGCGTTCGTGCCTTGTGGCCATAACCTCTCCCCTGGCTATATAAGGTGGCACTGCTTGAAGCCCTCTCACAGGGATGGCCTTACCATGAGGCGAACTGAGGTGGCTGCCTCAGGTGCCAGACTGTGGGGGGGCGCCACTAGGACCCAGAGTGTAGAAAATTGTGTCTGCTGCTGGTGCATATGTATTCTCTCTGCTCTAGATGCACAGAGGTGGTGGAGTGCTGTGCTGGAGGAAGGAGGGCACAAGAGACATAACAGGCACGCAGGAGAAAAGCTGAGAGGGAATAACAGAAAGCAGCAGGAGCTGCTGGGAGAGAGAGGAGGAGGAGCCTCTTATGTACCTCTCTAGCACCCCCAGGAGCCTGGACAGATTAACACCAACTTCTCAGGGAGCTTCCTGTTTCCTGCTGCTTCCCAGAACCCACTTGAGGCGAACAGGCAGTCAACTGAAGTAGTAGGAGCCAGTTAGGCCCTTAAGACGCTGATATCTTCCCTCACTCAGGCCCTGCTACTAGCCTGCTTATTTGTCCCCTTCAACTGAGTGTTGAGAGCCACTCTAGCTGGCACAGAACAGCAGTCATGAGTGAAAGAAGAAAACGCCACTCTGGGGCAGCGTTCAGAAAAAGAGAGAAAGCAAAGTCAGCTTTTCTATCTAAGCAGGAAGGAGCTCTCCTGAGATACATAGACACAAATGTTCACTGTGAGCCTTCCGGCCCCAGTGAGGATGTGAGTGGTGAGGAGAATCTTCTAGTTAGTCAGAGTGCAGGTGACCTGGCAGCTACTGCAGCATCCATATCTCCATCTCAGATGGATGTAACCATGCACATTCCTGAAGAAAAGTGTAGATCAGAGAAGAGTGTGTTGGAGGTGCAAGAAACAGCTGCTGCTGAGTTTAGTTCCTTAAGTCTAGATGATCCAGGACTGTGGACCCACTTGAGCAGTAGCTTGAGGGACTTCCTTGTACTGCATAGGCCACAGCAAGTGAAAAATTTCATGTTCCCCAAAGACAATGAAAATAGAAGTTTCCATCCAACACATTACTGGTATGAAATCCCCAATGGTGACAAAGTGGAGAGACCATGGCTTATGTACTCAAAAACCCAGAATGCTGCATACTGTTTTTGTTGCAAACTCTTCCAGTCTAATGTTCCAGCCACATTGGGTTCTACAGGAACAAAGGACTGGAAAAATCTGGCTAGAAATTTGGCATGCCATGAGAAGGCAGGAAATCACCAGAGAGCATTCCATAGGTGGAAAGAGCTTGAGATGAGACTAAAGTTAAAGGCCACCATAGATGATCAGCATCAAGAGAAGATTGCATCAGAGTCTCTTTACTGGCAAAATGTTCTGAAAAGGCTCATTGCCATTGTGAGAGTGCTTGCTACCCAAAACCTAGCACTGCATGGCACTTCAGATCAGCTGTATGTGCCAAACAATGGAAACTTCCTTAAAATTGTGGAGCTGATGGCTGAGTTTGATGCTGTACTCCAGGAGCATCTAAGAAGAGTCACCACCCAAGAAATGTACACACACCACTATCTTGGAAAAACAATTCAAAATGAGATTGTACAGTTACTGGCAACAAAAGTCAAACAAAAGATTGTGGCAGATCATATAGTGCCACTCCCCCACAAGCACGACCTATTCTGTCCTTCCGATATATTTTGTACCCTGGTATTACTGTGTCCCATTGATTATCCTCATTCCACCAGGTTTCTGTGATGCCTATTATATCAATATCCTCATTTAATACTAGGCACTCTAGTTCACCCATCTTATTATTTAGACTTCTAGCATTGGTATATAAGCATTTTAAAAACTTGTAATTTTTTGGCTGTCCGCTAGTGCATGACGTAATAGAATGGGACTTTTTTTCATTTGACTCTTTCTCATCAGATCCTCCCTGTATTTTATCATTTTCCATCCTCCTCTCCTTATTAGGACATAGGGAATCTCCATTTATAGATCCTCCCGTAAGGGATGTCCGTACCACATACTCCTCCGCACCTGTCAGCTTTTCCCCAGCCCTTAGTTTAAAAACTGTTCTACGACCTTTTTTAATTTTAAGCGCCAGCAATCTGGTTCCGTTTTGGGTTAGGTGGAGCCCATCCTTCTGGGAACTTCATCCCAAAGATGGAACAACACTTAAAGATCTGCTATGAAAATGCAAAGTGTGTACATTATTACTAGTAAGACTGGGGAAAGAGCGCCCAGGCCGTGTAACCCGTCGTCTTGATTGGTTTTCTGAAATGGCATCATGGGATAGCTTGAGAGCAGAGTCTTTTGCTTTCTTGGCTTAAGCCTCTCCTAGTTTAAGCCTCTCTTAGTTTGAAGTCTGTTGCATTCATAAAGAAAGCAAATTGCATGGTGGAAAGATGTTTCACAAAGGAACAGCCATACAGTCTGAAAAAATATCCACATCACCTTATTGATTGGACAGGGGTGCCTGGTTCTTTGCTGCGCACAATGTATCCTCTCTGGGTTGTGTGATTTGAAGGCAATCTGCTGGAGGTCAGCTCCCAGCATTTTTTAAACTGAGAACAGTACTTTACCTTCAGTCTCTTTATTGCTAAGAGCTGCACTTTGTACAAGGATATAGATGCGAAAGGGACAATCCCTTTAAGAGCTCGACTGGCTAACTCAGGAAATACCTATCTCACACACCAGGCAAAAATGTGCTAGCAATTGCTGGGAAAATGACAACTGCACTGTCTGATCGCTTGTCAAATCAATGAGGCTTTTCTCTCCTTTGGCTGAGAATTTATTTGCAGGGGTTGGTGAGCTGAAAAATAAAGATTCCTGACCTAATAGTCACCCTCATCGATATCTCTTTGTGGAACATACTGTCTGCTTGTAGCCTGTTCAAGTGTTTGGCAAGGGCAGTGTGGATGTATATTCTCAGTTGGCAGGGCTCTGCACGCTTTCTGTGTTAAAAATGCTGCAAAAGATTCCTTCCTCATTGCACAGTACCACACATTGAGATTATGAATGAATGTGTGCTTTCATCTTGTCATTTGCAACAAAAATATTCCAGTTCCATCCCTGAAAGGATATGCTAAGCAAATCNAAAACCCCCCCCCCCCCCCCCCCCACACACATCTAGCACTCCAATGCATCCAGAAGGCAAACTGAGCAAGCCCTTCTAAACACTATAGCTGTCTTTTTGCAGCCTTTAGGGATTTCATGGAAAACATGAAATTGGCCCATTTGCCATGAAAAATCTCCATGAAAAATGTAAAATGCCAATGTTTCCAGCAAGGTTTTGCTAACAGAATGTGCACAGAGACTAGCCTGAGAGCCATGTACGCAATTGTTAGGTCAATATAACTGAGCTGGAGAGAAGAACACATGTGGCAGTGAGAGATAGGGCCTTGACTAAGGGCCATCTGGTGTCTGCTCTTGGGCTGTCTCAGGCAGAGTCTGCAGACCAGACCATTAAGAACAGTGGGGGGAGGAGAGGGAATGAAAATACAGAAGCTTGGGGAGAAAAGGACCCCAATTCTCCCAAAGAAAACACTACCCCTTCTCCTCAAGTCCTTGGGGTTATTTTTCATCTCCCTTCACACACAACCCTGATGCTATCAGTGGTCTAGTCTCCAGCATTTTAGCTGCTTGGCGTGGGGGGTTAAACTATTCAGAACTTTGGAGAAAGGGGACCTTCCCTCAAACTCTAACCCTGTGAGAGAAGCTACAGGTCTGTCTCATCTTACACTGGGGTTACGTTCCGCAGTCAGCGCCTAAAGCAAAAATGGTGTATAGTCAAAATTACATTGAGTGTAATGGCGGGCGGAATCGCCCGCACTACAGAAACAGTATTTAAATGGTTATTTTTCTCTTTTTGTTGTTGTTTTTGTTTTTGCCGACCGCGTAAAGCTGAAATCGCGCATGTTAAATGTGCCTAAGATGCGACAGACCTGTACTTCTGTCTCGGGGCAGAGGAGCAGACCCCTTCCCTGTGGGTGCCTTTCCACCTTCTCCCTCTGCTGCTCATTGGTTTAGCCCGGTTCAGGTCAGGCAGCCCCTACCTACCCTGCATAGTGTAGAGGTGTGAGAGACACTTCAGGTGAGGGTTGGTGTGTGTGGAGAGTAAGGAACAGAGGCACTGAGAAGTAAAATCAAAATAAGGAAATTGTAACGCTGCTCCCATCCCCTTCTTAGATCACTGCGGAGTTAAGGCCAAACATTGTATGTGTCTGGTGACCTTGCCCTGCCGTGTAACCTGTTCTCTGAGAGATTTAGTGCTCCTGCTTCTCTAATGGCAATGATCAGTGCATGATAAATACAAGACAATTTGATGCATGGCTCTGTAATTCACATAGATTTCACCACTACATACGTGCCCCCACCCACCTTTCTTTTAAGGAAATATATGTATTTGCTTAAAATAGAGGTAGTTACCCTATCTTGGCATCATATTTGCTTGAATTTAAAGATTGATGATTGCAATCCAGTTATCTGCAGTTGCAGGATGATTATCTAAGCAGCCCTGAAATATCAACCTAAAAATCATTGGGCAAGAAAATGATTTGTCAGGAATTCTAGAAGAAAGATTATTTGCTCTGAATTTGAAACAGACACAGTTATTTGCAGCTGCTTTGCCTGGGCCCCACTGATGCTGTCCAAACAGGATGAGATACGCATTTGTGCTGTCTCTATCAGTGTTTGCAGACTTGAATGGGAGACGCTATGGTCATATTTTTGTTAATATTTATTTTTACAGCCATGAGTTTGCAGTCACCAAGAAGTAACTAATACTCTTTGAAAGATACTTTATCTTAAGTGTCCAGGGATTTGCAATATCATATATTTAATATATGAATATAGATATATATTTAATAGTTCTCACATGAAATACTGAGAGATCTCTAGCGTGTGGGAGTTGAAAGTTGAGAATTTCTCTGCACCATCAAGCATTCACTACTGTCCGAGTTCTAATCTCTTTAACAAAACAAAGGATGAGCCCAGTGACCAGTAAGCCAGTTGCTTCTGTATGATTTCTTAAAGCTACTGTCAACTTTCTGCAACTCTTCCAGCCTTCCAGGGCAAATAGTGAAAAGTTGGACTTCAGTGGATTAGCCCTTCAGAGTGAAAAATCTATGTAAACTCCTTGGCAATGGAAGGATCACTTATAGGTCTTTTAAAATTATAATTATTTCATGAAGAGATGCCATTCCCTTAGTCCAGACACCTCCAGCAGCCCTACAGCTAGACCCTGAACACTCTCAAAGAACTTCAGCACGAGTAGTCCTGGTGACTTCACAGGGACTACTCATGTGCTTAAAGTTGCAAACATGTTTGAAAGCTGGACTGGACAGGAGCTGGGGCTAGATCCACACATTGCAACACCTACCTCTTAGGGCCTCCGCTGCCTACTGGAGTTAGGTGTGGAATACACAGCCCTGAGTTAGGCACCCAGGCTCCCTATACAATGCATAGGGACAGTTAGGCACCGAAGACTAAGAATGGGATTCTTAGAAGCCAGCAAGATGAGCAGGGAGTTGCATAAGTTAGCCAGTAGGAAATGTCAGGGCGAGGGGTGAGGCCTAAGCCCTGCCCCTCCAAGGCAGTTAGGTGCCTAACTCTAGGCCAGAGGGAAGCACTTCTCTCCATTTGAGATTCACAACCCTATCCTGGGCTTAGGCACCTAAGCCCATAGGTGCTGGAACTTGGGGTGCTGCTGCACCCCCCTGGCTTGAAGTGGTTTCCATTCTATGCAGGGTTTACAGTTTGGTTCAATGGCTCTCAGCACTGCCTGATATGGAGCAGGGATAAGCCAGGTCAGCCCTTTCTTGCAAAAGCTGGAGGCGGAACCACCCCTAAAACCAAGAGACCTCGCTAAGGATGTAGGAGACCCAGGTTCAAGTCCCCATTCTGCCTGATGTGGAACAGGGATTAGAATCCAGGCCTCCCACCTCTTAGGAGAGTGCCCTAGCCACTGGGCTAAGGGATATTCTGATAGGGGGGGCTATCTTAATCTCTCCTGTTGAAATTGTTGCACTTTGTATGAAATATTTAAATATTCACTGGAGAAGAGAAAGAGAGCGAGAATGATTATATAGCCTACGGGTTGGGTTACTCACCTTGGAGACCCAGGGTCCAGCTATCAAGACCCTGCACAGTAAATGTATTCTGTAAGGAGAAGATTCTCTTCCCCATTCAATCCTCTGTTTGCCTGCCAGTTGCAAAGCCTTAGTCCACAGCATGAGCATACTGGTGTGTGCAATACTGTTGTGACTAAATGGACTGTCACAGGTGACAGAGCTGGACCCTTAGCAGGGTTGGGGCGCAGCCTCACCCTCATGTCAGGTTTGGCTCATCTCCCCCAGGTGAAGGAACTGACACTGGGGTCACATGATGGGAGCACATGACTAGCAACTGGGCCTGCTGGCGAATATAAGAGCAGCCTGCATGAACTCTGAGTGTGTTTGGGGAGCAAGCCTGGGGGAACAAAGTAGATGATAACTCTCAAGTGCTTAGTGGTAGAAGGACGTACAGGTAACAGGAGTCTGTTGAGGGCTATATCTCTGTTGAGGGTCCTGTGGGGAGCTGGACCCTGCTGGGTAAGAAGCCCCAGCTAGGAGAGCTGCAAAGGACTGTAAGACTGGAGGATGGGCTATAAGGAAGGGAAAGCCCCGATAAAGAACTGGGAAGACTTTTTACCCTGGAGAGATGGCTACATGGATGCTGAAGCCCATTATAAACTGAAATGGCTAACTCTTCCTGAGAGAGGCTGGGTGGAAGACTTGTGTTCTGGACTTTGTTATTAAACCAGACTCCCCAAATGAATGAATTAGTGAGAAAACACTCATGGTCTGAAGTCAGGGTCCCTCTGGATTAAGAGAAAACTGAGACAATAGATAGTCCTGAAGCCTGGAGAGTAAGTTCCTGAAATGTATACAGTACCTTATTTCAAAAGAGATGTCCCAGGGAAGGCTACTCTAGCATGGTATGGCAATTGCTATTTTTAAGGGGTAATTGCAGGTGAAGGCATTCTTAGGATAGGACCCAGGAAGAATATTGAGAAGGAAAAATAGACACTTTGGTTGAGCACAAAACTCACTTCTAATTTCATTGCTGCTGAGAGCTTCAAAAGAAATAAATCATATGACATTGGTGGCAGTCATGGCAAAGTGTGTATTAACTTTAATCATCTCTATATATTGCCCTGAAATATTTATAGGCTTATTTTGTAAATAAAATGTGTCAGATTTACAAGCCTGAACAGCAGACATAAAATAATCGATGTAACTCATAACAGTTTATGAAACATGAGATTCCATTACTGCGATAAAGTACACTCCATTGCCAAGCCTATTGCATGGAGACTTCCCAAGCCAAGGGCCAGGGGATTTCATTACTCACGGTGCATAACACTTTACTCCACAAGTACTTGTAGTGCAATGCGCTCACTGGACATTAATGGGGCAGTACATTATTCAGTATGAGTAAACATATTGCAATCTGGCCCCAAACGAAAGGGCACAAATAGGAGTTTGCTAAGAAGTTCTCACAGCAGAGCAAAGGTCTCTGGCAATGTTTCAGAGCAGGCTGACCTAAAGCTGCAGCGCTTTCAAGACTTGTTCTTACTTGAGTTAAACAAAGGTTATGTACCTGGTACTGTTACCCATTTTGAGCTGAGTAGTTAGCCAGTATTTGGGGCTTGAGGGTTGTTTCTTTTCTTCTTTTCCTCTGCTGTGAGAGGTCCTTTTATGGATTTCACTTCCATCAGGGTTTGTATTAAGTTTAATGATTTTAAAGCTGTCAGTCCCAATACTGGCTTTGCTGGTGTGTTTATTAAACAGAAATCTAACTTCAGACATTTTCCTTTGTACCTGCATTTAACATTGCATTTCTCTAGTATGTGGCATGAATGCCTCCACTGCCTGCTGGTCTCACTGATCCAGGCAGTGTTAGTGTCATGGTGTGGGATTGACTTTTCCTATATTTTGTCTCCGGGATGCAGTTTACTTGTGCCCCAGTGTCAATTTTGAATTTCACGGGTATTTATTCTGAACTCATTACGATAGTTACAAATGCTTCATCACTGGCCTTTTCCTTATTCTTTATTGTAGCCAAAAAGGACACTGTGTCATTGTTATGAAACTCCTCTCCTTGGAGGTGCTCTCCAGTTATCTAAGTGTTCATGAATACAATACAAATGAGAATGCCTCAGGCCCCTCTGAAAACCCCCGCTTGGCTCCACAGCCAGCAATATCTCTGAGCAGTAGGGATTCCCACCTGTGGTCTGCAAAGCACTTGCTGGTGGTCTATGGCTGGTCACATGGTGCTGCCCTCTCTTCCTTTCTACTAAATGTCACTAAAAGAAGCCAACAATATACTGCCTCTATCACTTCTGTGTAAGCAATTGCTGTAATTGCCGCAGGGGTGTTATGGTAGATGGGAGCAGAGGGGTAATGTCATTGAGGCAATCTCTCTATTTAGATGTAGTCCACGCCATGGAAAAGTATGAGAACTCCTGCTTTAGAGTGGTTGATCGTTTGAGTGGAATTGTCATAAGCACCTAAGAAAGTTGAGGGATCCACTGCTATTGGCACGACACCCTTAGCACATAAAGGCCCAATCCTGTCTCCCCTGCTAGGCCAGGTTCTGCTACCCTCGCTCTCTGTGAGTAGTACCTTGAAGTCACTGGGACAATATGTGGAGAAAGATGCTACTTGAGCTGAGTAAGGGCTAGATTCTGACATCTGATGTGCACAGTGCGTAGGAGTTGCAGGATTGGGCCTTAACTGGATAACTGAAATCAAAGGAGGGATGTGCTGGTATTTTGTGTTGTCACTTCCTTCTTGCCAAAGGTTCTCAGGGCATAAGCAATAAGTTTGCAAAATGCTTTTGAGATCCTCAGATAAAAAGGGCTTGATAAGAGTGTAAAGCACAGCTGTGTTTTTAAAGCCAGTTCTTGTATGTGGGAAACTTTGAGAAAACATCATTGTTTTCTAGTGTTTTGAGATTTTGTTCGACAAAAAATCAAAACCCCAATATTTGTCAGTAAATATGTTCAGATTCTGGAAAAATCTCCAGTTTCTGAAAACCAAATGCTTTAACTGAAATTTTTGTTTGTCAGTTTGTTTTTTAATTAAAAAAAAATCCTGAAAATTCTGACCAAACTGAAAATGTTCTGAATTTTTGTTTTGGTCAAAAAGCCCATGTTAGTTAAAAAAAAAAAAATTTTTTTTTGAGGAAAACATTTTGACCGGCTCTAGTGTAAAGTTTTATTGCCATCATAATATTACTACTCTATTTCTGATCTGTTCTGGTGGCTGGAGAATGTCCCACATTTACTGTGTAAAATGAATCAGTTCCTATACCTATCTTAATGTGAAGGAGGTCTCCCTTCCTCCATTCCCTTATGTAACTGAACCAGTCTTTCCTTGGTGAGAAATATCCAGGGGAAGGTAAACCCTGGGGTGCTTGTACACCCACTGAAGCATTCTAAGCTTACCAATTCCTAATGTAATTGTTCCCTTTCAGCAGGGGAGGGCTGGTAGAGTGTGAGAATCTCCTTGTACCTTGCAGGCAAGGCTTAACATACCTCGTTATGGAAGCAAAGGGCAAGAGGGGAAAAGTCTCCATTGCTGTCTCATTCCGTTGAATCTGTTGTCTTCCTCCTTATGGCCCTGATCGTGCACTATTAAAATCAATGGGATCTTAGCCACTCACTTCAGTGAGTGTAGGACTGAGCCCTAGACTGGGACCAGTTGCTGTAGTATGAGTGTAGGGAGACTTTTGGCTCATGTTCTAGTTTGTGCCCATCAAATACGGGGCCCGATTCACCATTGCATTGCTCCAGCTTTATGCTGACGTAACCAGTGAAACCAGCAGTCAAACCAAACAGCGTGAAGGATCAGGCCCACTGACCCTGCCTACATTAAAAAACTTCCCACCGTTGAAAAAAAACCCCAAGGAGTCCTTGTGGCACCTTAGAGACTAACAAATTTATCTGGGCATAAGCTTTCGTGGGCTAGAACCCACTTCATCAGATGCATGGAGTAAAAAATACAGGAGCAGGTATAAATACATGAAAGGATGGGGGTTGCTTTACCAAGTGTTAGGTCAGTCTAACGAGATAAACAGTGAGTCAGCTCCACCGGTGTTGGCAGTGCCGGGCGCCCTGGTGCAGATGGCTGGCTGGATGCTGCCAGAGATTTACAGACCGGCAGGTCTAATCCATCTGGCATTAAAATGCCAGTGGCAGTCAGCAGCCGCCTACAGGAGGGCTCCCAATGTTGCTAGCACTGGTGGAGCCAAACTGGCCTTGCCAATGGTGGGAATTTTTTAGCAAACTTCCCTACTGTAGACAGGGCCTGTGGAACAGGACCAGACATCACAATCTGAGTCACACCAGGGGTGGGGTTGTTCATGAGGAACTTTGGCTTCAGGCTTCTGTTTCCTTGCTGCTCCCCTGGCTTGATAGTAATTGTACCTTCTTACTCAGGTTTACCCTGTGCTAATCAACATTTATTTTGCAGCGATTAAGCCTTTTTTTGAATCCTCTTATTTCTTATCCTCATTTTTTTCGGTCTGGCTGTCCATTAACAGCTGTGTAATGCTCAGCCAAGCTAACTGCAGTGGCAGAATTCTTACAGCTGCTCTGCAATGGCCCTGTTCGCTGGCAAGTTTGGACATGCGTCCATCAGCCCCTGTCTTTCTTGAACAGGTGACTGTGGCTAAGGCTGCGAGTCTGTTACGGAGCTCACGGAAGTCACGGATTCCGTGAATTTCTGGGACCCGTGTGACTTCTGAAGTGGCCGGTGCAGCTTGCTCTGGGGCAGGGCCAGCTGCACCGGCTGCTGCTGGGGCAGTCTCAGGTTGCTGCGTTCCTCCCTCCCCCGAGCAGCAGAAGTGGGGGGTTTCAGCCACCGTGCCCCTCCAGCAGCAGCGGGGGTCCCAGGCTGCCGCTGCCCGCCACCTCCCACCCCCCCCAGCACACATGGGGATCCCGGGCCACATGATGTCCCCTTCCCCAAAGCACCCACAATGCCCCCTACTTTAGAGCACCCGCGGCGCCCACGGGCCACCCCCTGCCCTAGAGCACCAAAGATTCAGTCAGGGGTATATAGTACAAGTCATGGACAGGTCACATGCCGTGAATTTTTGTTTACTGCCTGTCACCTGTCCATGACTTTTACTGAAAATAGTAAAATACCCATGACTAAAATGTAGCCTTAACTGTGGCAAAGTGACTCTCCAGCTGGTGTGCCATCTTGAGGCTAGATGAATCATGACAGGATTTTTCTCTGTAGTCCAGGTCCGTTGGTGGACCCCTTTTGCCTTCTGTCTCAGCCCGCCGACTGGCTCACCTTTGGTCTGATGCATTTCAGGGTAAACCAGGGTTTTCTCTTAATAGTCCTAGGACCTTAGACCCAGTTGACGCTCCTGGTCCAGGCACAGCAGTCCTTCTGGCTCCTTATGTCTGGGGTCTTCCCGTGAGTCTTCCTGGTGAGGCTGTAGGAGAACCCAGTTCTTCCCTCTACCCTGGATTCCAGCCCAGGGACTCTTGTAGCAAGTGGTTAAGGCCTGTCCAGTCAGACATCTTGCATCTTCCTGGCCTACTTCCTACATTGGCCCACCTTCTCAGCGGGCTTGTATTCTCAGCAGGGATCTGCCCTGGAGTCAAGCCCCTCATCCCAGTTCTCAATGTAACAAGGGAAAGGAAATTAAATGAACAGAAATAAAGAGTAGCACCAGCTTCTCTGTTCTACCAGGATCCTCCAACCAGCTGTCCTATCACTTTGTGCTCCCAGGCAACCTAAGGTAGCTCAACTCTCTGCTGTGCTGCTCTCTAGGAGCTGAGGATGAGCAGTGTCCACCTGTTCAAGCTGGGGTCTGTTGCACTGATCTGCTCCCTTTTTAAGGCTCCTCCTCTTCCAAGCTTGGTATGCCTCACATGTGCAGCGAGGCAGAGCTGCCTGAGCCCCAAGCTGCTCTTTAACCCCATCTTGCCTGGTGCAGGGTTTGTACACCCCAACACAGAGACCTGACACTATTTCCATCTGAATGACAGCAAACATGATGGCTAGAAGTGCTCCAGTTGCCAGAATAGTGTTCACTCCACTTTCCTCTTGGGACTCTTGCCTCTGAGCTGTGATCTGTTCCCTATCTTGTCTCTTATATTTTGTATGGACACGCTGAAACTGTAGAGATTCCTCTTGTAAGCCAAATTTCTCTGTTAAGTTTTCACATAACCACTATTACTGTGATATCTAAGCACTGTTAATAGCATTACTGAGGCCATGTGAATCTCCCTTGCATGAGTAGCCAGCTTTTCTGGCCACGCAGGGGGAAATGGAGCTATAGCACTACGCCATCCCGAGGGGAGTAGCCCCTGCACTCTCTTCCATTGCTGCCCCAAGAACAAGGACTGTAATGCTACCTCGTCATTACCAGGGCTTCCTATCCCATTGCACACCTGTATAAGGGCGAGGCACCATCTGTCCCTTTGTGCATGATGACTGGCGTGTGACTCCTTTCTATTGGGAATCTCTCCAGAATGGTGATGTGCATTTTGGAGAATATCTGCCCAGGGATGATCTTTTCTGCTGCTCTGAAATACTGCTTCCCGTCTCCCTCTTTTGTGTTGTAACTTACTCATTTCAGTACTCTCCAGAGCTGCACAGAGGAAGACTGCCTGTCTTCCTGAGCCTTTCCTGTTTTTTCCCCCATGAATGACCATGCCTGCTGTCCATCTGGCCACCCCAATCAGGCCAAAGGCGATAATGAAACTAGAGACATTTCTAACAATCAGATCTCTGAATCTTCTGAAGTATGTATGCTGTAAGGACATAATGAGTGGGGTCCCACAGGGATCAATTCTGGGTCCAGTTCTGTTCAATAATTTCATCTATGATTTAGATAATGGCATAGAGAGTACACTTATAAAGTTTGTGGACGATACCAAGCTGGGAGGAGTTGCAAGTGTTTTGGAGAATAGGATTAAAATTCAAAATGATCTGGACAAACTGGAGAAATGGTCTGAAGTAAATAGGATGAAATTCAATAAGGACAAATGCAAAGTACTCCACTTAGGAAAGAACAATCAGTTGCACACATACAAAATGAGAAATGATTGCCTAGGAAGGAGTACTGCAGAAAGGGATCTGGGGGTCATAGTGGACCATAAGCTAAATATGAGTCAACAGTGTAACGCTGTTGCAAAAAAAGCAAACATCATTCTGGGATGTATTAGCAGGACATGAGAAGTAATTCTTCCGCTCTACTCTGCACTGATTAGGCCTCAACTGGAGTATTGTGTCCAGTTTCTGGGCGCCACATTTCAGGAAGGGTGTGGACAAATTGGAGAGAGTCCAGAGAAGAGCAACAAAAATTATTAAAGGTCTAGAAAACATGACCTACGAGGGAAGATTGAATACATTGAGTTTGTTTAGTCTGGAAAAGAGAAGACTGAGAAGGGACATAACAGTTTTCAAGTATGTAAAAGGTTGTTACAAGGAGGAGGGAGAAAAATTGTTCTTCTTAACCTCTGAGGATAGGAGAAGAAGCAATGGGCTTAAATTGCAGCAAGGGCGGTTTAGGTTGGACATTAGGAAACACTTCCTAACTGTCAGGGTGGTTAAGCACTGGAATAAATTGCCTAGGGCAGTTGTGGAATCTCCATCATTGGGGAGTTTTAAGAGCAGGTTAGACAAACGCCTGTCAGGAATGGTCTAGATAATACTTGGTCCTGCCATGAGTGCAGGGGACTGGACTAGATGATCTCTCAAGGTCCCTTCCAGTTCTATGATTCAATTTTTGGTGCTTGTGAACAATGCCAGCTAGGCATCAACTTATCCACAGAACAGATGTACCATAGGCAGTGCCATTGTGAGCTTCTCCCATGCTGCTCACCATGTCGAGGAGTGAGACCGGGGCTCCATCTCCACAGCCTATTCTGCCTTTGACTTCTCTGCTCAGGCTGCCACCAAGATGTCAGCTATGGTGGTGATTGATGGGCTGTGACACCTAGACGTGGATGGAGACCACCACTCATTGCACAGTCCAAGCTGGTAACAATTCTTGGTCACTAAGGGCCTGACCCAGCTCCCATTGAAGTCAGTGGAAAGACTCCCATTGACTCATGAGCTTTGGCTCAGTCCCTAACACTTGTGCTGAGTTTGTGGGTAACCTGGAATTGAAAGTCTCCATATCCCATTACCAACCTCCGAAGCCATCCAATCCCCAGGCAGTTCTGTTTCACAGCATATAAAGCTAAACTTCCCTTTCTTTGCATATCTAAAAAAATGCCTGGTAAGGACTCCAAGCGTGTGTAATGTCCTGCTTGCAGCATCACTAATAAAGAACACGGAACTATACTGAAGTCAACAAGGAAACTTTTAACTTAGCGAAAGCATGCCTAGAGCAGTAGCTTTCCCCCCCTCTATAGATGCAAAGAGTAGTAGCCAAATAACTGTTGCCTTTAAAAATAGCAATAATTAATACAACAATACTTAATTAATACAACAATTAGCAATAATTAATACAACAATACAAAAATGGGGGGGAGGGATAGCTCAGTGGTTTGAGCATTAGCCTGCTAAACCCAGGGTTGTGAGTTCAATCCTTGAGGGGGCCACTTAGGGATCTGGGGCAAAATTGGTCCTGCTAGTGAAGGCAGGGGGCTGGACTCGATGACCCTTCAGGGTCCCTTCCAGCTCTATGAGATAGGTATATCTCCATATATTTAATACTTGTCATTTGGTACCTTTCATCTAAGGATCTCAGTGCACTTGACAACACTAATTAATTAAGCCGAAGAGCAAGTCTGTGAGGTAGAGGATATAATGTCAACATGGAACTGAGGCTCAGCCAGCACAAGCCTTACATTTCCATTGTAGTAAAAGTGGGAATAGAACACAGTCTCCCAGTTCCTTGCTCTAATCGTTACACTGACTCCAATTCTTCCATGCATCCAGGCTGCTTTGCACCATGCCACTGGTGCAAAGTGGCTCTGAAGCCAGGGTAACCAGCTCTGGGAAGATCACTGCAGCCTCATTGGATTTTCCAGGGTGTAGAGTTGGCATAAAGGCTCCTATGCCATGACTTCCTGCTCCCACCATAGAGGGTGTGGCCAAGGCTTCGTATGCCCTGGCAGTTTCTAGCTAACTTTAACAGCCTTGCAGTTCATTGACAGCCAAAATAAGTCTGAGCAGCCTTCAGCCCATCTCATGAGGAGACTAGATAGCATAGGCACTCCTAGGCTGTCTGGGAACTAGGAAACCAGAAGGTCTGCCTGTGTCCAGTAGCCTCAATAAGGAATCCCCTTTCTATGCATTAGCATGGAGACTTGGCACTTCTCTATTGCAAGTGAGACGTGGGAGTCTCTCCCACTGAAGTCAGTGGCTAGAGATTTCAGTTGCAGTTGTCCACATGCATCTGGGGGTATAAGTTGGCCGACTGTATGTGAATGAGAAGCCAAGGTCTTGCTTACATGAGCAAAGTTGCGCTGGTTTAACTTATATTGGTTTTAAACCAGAGCAAACCCCTGTGTGGACACCCTTGTTTTGGTTGAAGTGGCTTTTCTGGTTTAGCTTAAACAGACTCCTAATTAATTTAAACTAAACCAAAATAAACCTAGCTTAATAAGCAATTAGAGACCACACAGGGGGTTGCATTAGTTTAACTAAATAATGCCTAAATAATTGGTACAAGTCTTAAGGCTACTAGATAAACAAGTGATGTAAGAGAGGATTTTAAAATTGTTGCAGCCCACAAGAACCTTTAACAATGGATTGAAATGTATCATTTTCCTTTTACATGTTCAGAAAAACAAAGCAGGGAACTAAGCTATTAAAATAATACTGGCCAATTAAGGGTGTGTGGAGAGTGGGTTTAACAGGAAAACTAGAGCTTATGATGATACAAAGCTATCATACCTTTGTAGCTGGGAGTGCCTTGTTCTGCAAACAGGAGAACTGCCAGGAGGCCACAGATGTACAGCATATGAATGGCTGAAAGACGTGAATATAAGGGAAAGGCCTCAGGGCTAAATCCTGATCCCATTGAAGTCAGTGGAAAAACTCCCATACACTTAGTGGAGTTAAAACTTGGCCCTTAGCCCTCATTCATTGGTTCCAAAGTGCACTTGTGCAATTGTGCTGATGAGCATCAGCTGCTTGAGGAAGGGAAAGCCAAGGAGGAGGTGGCACAAGAATTGTGAAAACAATACTGGCCCTGCCTGGGCCTAGCATTTCATTTCGGGGCTCTGACTTGCATTGCCAGAGGGAAACATCCTTTTCCCCTCATGTTATATGCTACATCAAAGTGCAACATGCAATGCAAGATTTCAGTATCCCAGTTCAGTAAACAGTAACATTTTCAGAGGAGAAATTGCCTGTGTATTGGGCAGGAATATGGGACTGTAACGTACAAGGGTTCAGACTATTTTTGAGGCTATTCTGGAAAACCTTAAAACTAACAAATCAGGATTCTCAGTGCAAATGGCGGCCTCTACATCAGAATTAATTCCTGTAGAAAAGAAGTGCACATGACAATATTATTGATCTCTTTACATAGCCCTTCTTACCCATAGAGATCAGAGTGCTTTGCATAGGAAGGTAGGCATCATTATCCCCTTTTAAAGATGGGGAACTTGAATCACAGAAATGAAGTGACTTGCTCAAGGTCACATAGGAAGTCAATGGCAGAACAGGGGCTAGCACCCAGGTTTCTGGACTTCTAGGCCAGTGCCCAGTCCACTAGACCATGCTATAGCAAGACCACTAGTAAATACTCAATTAATACAGACACCTTTTCAAAAGAGTTGGGGGCAGGGATGCAGTGACATGCAGGTTGAAACAATTTTTACACTGTGCCATTAGCATCAGGGACAATGGATTTTTGTGTGTGTACTAGGTGTAAATCAAGCCAATTCCAGAACATGGACTGAGCAATGGCTTAATCGTTCACACTCCTATGTATATTTTTAATAAGTTTTCTTAATGCATCTGTTTGACAAGGGACTCAGTTCAGCTGGGATATGTTTCCACTAACATCCAAAGTCAGCTGGAGAAACATGTCAGCAGTATAAATGGAATCATTCAGTAACCCTCAGGTCCACAGTTGTTTTAAATAATACCCAGATAATGAGAGGTTCCATAAAAGCCCTATTAAACCAGAACTACTGTAGTGATTGAAACCTACCTAAAAAGGCGTCCATGTGCAAAGCAAGATTGGTTACAAATAGTCTGGGGTTTAATGCTGTCTATCATCATCTAAGTATACTTGAGGGCCATTATGGGGCTAGGAGGTGGACCATGTGTAATGCAGCAAAAATGTTAATGGCTGTTTTATTAAGTGACTGTTTGCCATCTGCTCCTTTATTTTACCTATCCATCTCTAATTTCAGAGAGACAACTTGCTGCCCAGAAAATGAGGCCTCCTTATGTTGATCTGGGGCAAAGGAAGTGATGTCTAATCTAGGCTAATACAGAGAGGGCAATTTATATTATAAAAGCAGGGTCAACAAGTCCTAGTGAGACAGAGGGTGGAGTGAGTCAATGCTCAGGAATTGAGCAATCTGTAGTTTCCTGGGCATATTTTCAAATCTCCCTGCTCTCATGAAAAGAGGGGCAGTTGAGAAACATCTTGGAAAGAGAAGAGAGGCTAAGTTCAAAGCTATAAAAGTGTAGCTGCACAAGACTCTTGTGAACTCCTCTCTGCCAGCACTGTCTCCCAGCACACATGGTTTTCCAATCTTATTGTGACATCCTCACCACTTCAGGATGTTCTGGGGGCCAACCCTTTGTGTCCTTTCAATAGCAATTGCCTGTGCCTATATGGATGGTCTAGAGAAGGTAAAAAACCCTCCTTATAATAACGAAGGGCCATTCATTGAAATTGAAAGGCAACACATTTAAAACTGATACAAAGGATTTTTTTTCTCCTAATACAACATGGGGAACTCATTGCCACAGGATATAATTGAGGCCAATAGTCCATTAGGATTCAAAAAAGGATAGTCATTAGTAATGGTGATAGAGAAAGGAGGGTTCATTTTTTTTAATTATTTTTATTTTTTAGAAAGGATAGAAGTCCTGCATAACAGCCCTGGGATACGCAGGTGACATGGCTGCATCCTCACAAACTAATCTCACCAATGCCCTGAATCTATTTACAGAAGAAGCAAGTAAGCTTGGTCTCCAAGTGCATTGGAAGAAGATCAAACTGATGGAAGTGGCTGATGGACCTCTATTCCTACCCATCCTAACGGATGGACAAGAAGTTGAATTTGTCAGCTCTTTTGATTATCTTGGCTCTGTTGTCAGCAAGGAAGAGGTTGTCTTTGCTGACATGGAGCATTGACTCAGCAAGGCTGCAGGTGTTATGCACACTCTTTGGAAGCTTGTGTGGCGTCAACACCATATATCAACTTGGACTAAGATGCATATCTAACAAGCAGCAGTGGCTTCTGTCTTTTTGTATAGCTCTCAAAGCTGGGCCACCCCAGAGATGCAAATGCACTAGCTAGATGCTTTCTATATGAAACAGCACTGACATGTTGAAGGCATATGGTGGCTTTATCATATGATGAATAAGGGTGTCAGGAATCAGACCAACCAGCTGCCAATGGCTTCCCAAGAGACTCAATGCCGGTCAGGTGGCTTGGTCATCAGCCCTGTATGCCAGAGTCTGTACCAGCTTGCCAGCTTTATGCATTTGAGCCAACAAAAGCTGGATGGAAAAGACCTCGCGTGTGGCCTCACATACGCAGGAGGGATGGCGTGGCTTTCGACCTTGCCTGCCTCAGCCTTAACATAGAGCAGGCCGCAACATTGGCAGGAAACTGGGCTTTCTGAGTGATCCGAAGTGTGCGCTTAGTGCTCCATGAGCAGAAGAATTAATGAATGAATATAAGTCCTCAGGCTTCAGGGCGTAACCCATGTTCTAACTCTTAGGGGTTAGGAAGAAACCATCTCTATAGATTGGTTATTCCATAATTGTCCACTGTGATGTTTCTTGTGTCTTCTGAAGCGTCTGATGCCTGCCGTTATCAAAGAGGATACTGCACTAGAGGGAACAACTGATCTGATCCAGTATGGTCTCCATATTCACATTTCCTACTAGTTGCCAAAACCCTCTCTCCCTGTCTTCCCTAAATACTCCAGTCCTTGCTCATACGCCAAACAATACCCATCTCCAATATGTTATGTGAAATAGTGAAGTCTTCCTGGCATCCCATACACAGCTTATTTTGTATATGGGGCCATAAAATCTAGGGTCAGCTCTGATTCTTTGCATAGGGCTTATTTTAGACCTAGGCAGCCTCCTAGAGTGTCAGGTGGTGGCTACGCAGTGAAATTGCCCATGTGCTCCTAGTTTTTTGAAGCCTAAGCAAAGAAGTAAGGAGAAAGCCATGTTAGTGCCAGTCTCCATTGTAAACCTTGGAAGAATGTGCCAGTGAACAAAGACCAGATGCCCAATTCTTCCCCCTAACCCAGAGATGGTACCCCTTGTCCCTAGAGGAAAAGGAAACTGTTCCTCTACTTTAGGATGAGACAAACCCTTCCCACAAATGGCCAAGCTCTCCTCTCCTCTTTTTTTTATAAATGGCTTTAATAGAGAGGCCCAAACTAGAACGTGGAATCCAAACCCCGTTGGTGCATTTCATATCTGAAACTGCTGGATCCAAGCCTACCTGTTTGGTCCTGGATTGGATCCAAGTCAGGGAGGGGGCCTGTTTCCCAGGTCTATTGCTGATGTGACTGACCAAGATGGCGGATAACTCATGAGAACAGCAGATTGGATATACCAGTGGGGATGAGAGAGCAGATAGAGGTTGTGATGTTACCCATATGTGAGTGGGGCCAATATCTCTTGAACACTCTCAACATTTCAGTACATTTTTATCCAAACTCTCCCCCTGATTCAGTCGCAAACTCCAGCACTAACCTGATTCTGAACTGCAGCCAGGTCTGAACACCACTTTCTTAGCCCTTTCTTAGTCTCTGTTCCACTGGGAGGCCATAATCGGCTTCAGCTGATGGCTTTTACCTCCATGCCTTATAATTAAACCATCTGAAGGCAGGGCCCTTTTCCTTTCCTCACTTCAGAGAAGTAGTTTAACCCCTTGCTGCCAGGCTATTTGTGGAGTACACCATCCTAGCACCGTGGTTCCTAAACATTTTCTGGCAGAGCTTCCCTTGCAAAGGATTGATTGATGGATGGCTGCCCCACCTCCTGTGACATGACACAGCAGTGGCCAGATATCTTTTTTTTTTTTTTTAATGATCCCCATTCTCTTTCCTGTAGTTCTTCAGATACTATCCTCCTACAAGACTTATGCTTTATTGTTCTCTTCACTTGCCACTCATCAGAAGGATCCTGGAGCACCTATTGGTGGCTCCTAAAAGCAGGGCCTGGTATGTTCTTGCAGCTGGAGTTCTGTGGGAGCAGAGAAGAGAAAGCTGGTGGTTGCCTTGGGCAGTACAAATGATCTAGCTGCTCCTGGGGCTGGCTGTATTAGTGGCTGCTCTAGGAAAAGAGATGGAAGGCTGGCAACTTTCAGGGAGCCTTCTCCATAGGAATGTATTTGCAGTGGGATCATGGATCCGAGCTCTGTGCAGCTTTCTCCTGTAGTCTCCTCTGTCCTGTGCCCCACCCAGAGTATTCTGTGGCCTCCAAGGCGGGGAAACCATGACCTGTCACGATGTGCATGAACAAAAGACTTAATGACATCTGGTAAAGGCCACAGATTTCAAAGGTGTCTAAAAATGTCCACCTCAAAAAGCTGAGAGAATAAGCTTCCTATGGCAGCTGAACTGAGAAAGTGGCAGCATTAGTAGTTACGCGATGCTATTTCACTTCATATAAGCTGATCTCCTCTAGCCATAAAAGCATCACTTCTCCTTTTAGTCCATCAGACAAGCTATATTAATTACCCCCCTCACCAAATAATGCATCATTCATTTAAAAAAAACCACCATGATTTGGAAGACATCCATTTTGTTTTTCAGTGAATATTTTTCTATTCATTGGCAAATTACAGCAATTTTTTGTGAAAGTTAAAAGGCTGAAAACTTCCCAATGGCTCTATTGTTCAATGTAAGCTTGTACTTCCTTTCCTATTACATCTCCTGAGCTCACAGTGTGTTGTACAAGCCATCTAACCAGCCACTGAAGTCAGTCTGTCTTCTGGCTGACCTATATGAAGTACAAACAAGTTTTTCAGTTTTCTTTTGTCTCGTATAAAATGAATCATAACTGAAACAAACTGAAGTAGGAGTCAGTTTAAGGCCTTTGACAGAGAAAGTGCCACTGAAGATCAAACATTGAAGAAATCCCAGATTCTGTTCAGCGCAAAGATTCTCGTATTTCTTGATCTGACTTTAATAATGATACTTTACCCTCTTGTAGCACCTTCTTTCCAACAACATCAAGGCCTTTTACAGACATAAGTGAATTTAGATTCACAATGACTCCCACCCTTTGAGTATTATCCATTTTACAGATGGGAAAACTGAGGTACAAAGGAATCTCTTGCTTCTAATTGTGGATGCCCAGCTTTAGACACCTAGACCAAAATTTTCAAGTGTCCAGTAATTTGAGGTGCCTCCATTGTTGGGTGCCCAACTGGAGCTACCTAGACACTGATTTTTTCAAGGCGATGAGCACCCAGCTCCAATTGAAGTCAATGGGAAAATTTGGAAGCTGCTTATGAAAACTTTGGGTTACGTGTTTTATCCAATGTCTTGCATGAAGCCTGTGGCAGAGCTGTGAATCCCTGCATCTCCATTCTGAGCTTTAACCAGGTACTATTTAAAAGGCTTTTATATAGTTATTGCCTTTAAACTGAAACAAAACTTTCAGTGTGCAGGTATTTTGTCCACTCTGTCAGATCCGTGTTCTTGTTTGAAAACATTTTTTCTATGTGGCATTTTGATCAGAGATGGCCCTATGAACAATGCAGTCACATGTGGTGCCCCATATCAGCTGACACACAGACATGGGAACAACAGCAATAAAGTAAATTCTCCCTTCTCCTTCTCTAGTCTTCATGACTTCTTCCACTTCTGCCCCTTCTGTTCCACCTGTTTCCTAGGTGTTAGTCGACTGCCCTCTCCTCGTTCACGCCCCCTTTCCTGAAAGGATTCAGTAATGACCCATCAAAGAGATGGTGTGACAGGATGTACAGGACATGAATGGGTTAAGGAATTGCTATGGGGGCTTGAGTGGGCCTCCCTGGCCACGCCAGACCTACAAGATGTGTCAGGCCTGGCGGAAGAGTTCAAAAGGGAGAAGCTCAGCTCAGTAGCAGGTCAACTCTGGGAGGAGAGTAAATCCCAGGTCCTCCAGCTCCCACGGGAGAGGCCTGCCCAGGGGCAGAGCCTGCTCCTATGCATAGGGATTGTCCAAGCACCCTGAGAGCAGAGTGGACTAGACTATAAACAGCTGCCACAAGGTCCTCTCTGGAGATTGACCAGAGGATACTGAGCTGGACTGTGGCTCACCCAAGGCCCCTGAAGTAAAACAGGCAGGTGGCTCATTTGGGACTGGTTGTTTCTTTGGGTTTTTCCTCCCATTTTGTTTCCTCTGAACCCCAGAAGGGGCAAACTCCAGAGGAATTCGGCTAGAGGGCTGGGTTTCCATCCTTGGGCAGGCAGCTTCTAACTGTTTCTACCTGGACAACTGGAGCCTGAGTGAGTACATGACCCTGATGCATCCTGAGGGGGCACTACAGAGAGACTAGGCCCTTGGCGGATGGGTTTAGTCTCACATCTTCCCAATCAACCAATGTACATAATTTGCCTTGGATGGGCTAGCTATGCTTCTCAAGGGCAGTATTGCCCTCCCATGGGCCTTTTCCCTGAGAGCTGATGGGCTAAAACAAAGGGGTGTGCTAAATTCTCTGTCAGTTAGAGTCTTTAAATCAAAACTGGGCATATTTCTAAAAGAGATGTTTCTAGTACAACTACAAATTGTTGGGTTACATGGAGAAAGCACTGTAAGAAATTATATGGCAAGGGTGGCCAAAGTTACTGACCCTCAGAGCTGCATATGACAATCTTCAGAAGTTCGAAAAACAGGGCATGCCTGCCGGGGCTTGGGGCTTCAGCTGCGCAGTATGTGCTGCTGGGGCTTGGGGCTTCAGCCCTGATCTGGCTGAAGCCCCGAGACCCCCTTCCCCGCGGGACAGAAGCCCCTAGCCTCACCACCCTGCCGCAGGGCGGAAGCCACGAGCTCTCCCCCACAGTCCGGTAGGTGAAGAAAAGGGGAGAGCATGTGAGGCTCCTCAAGCCACACTTCAACAGTAAAAGAGTTGCGGTTTGGCCACCTCTGTTATATGGGCTGTGAGATGCAGGAGGTGCGATTAGGTGATCATAATGGCCCCTTCTGGTTTTTTAAAGTCTATGACCCAGAGATACATTAAAGTGCAATTTCCTGTCCAATCCATCAGAAATCCCCATCCCCATGGGAAATAGCTGTGCAATTATTTCCCTCCTCCCACCTCCATGTGCGCAAATGCTACTGTATGGCCGTATGGGAAAGCAAGAGTGGTGAGGACCTGGAAGTGTCGATGGGAGTGAATTCCACAGTCTTGGCCAGATGTTGAGAAAGCCCTGTATTCCATGCACCTTTGAGGTAGGCAGTTCCATTGTTCCTGAGGAGCAGAGTTGTCCAGGGAGACACAGGTTCTGAAGGGCGAGGGGATCTCTCTGGTTCCTGGGTCCAGTCCATGAAGAGCTTTGCAAATATGCTCTGAGATCCTAAACTAGAGCTGTTGTTGGGGAGGGAGACACTGGAGTGAGGAAAATATTTGTGATGTGTGTTCTCAGCAGCCCATGTTCAGCCGCCACATTCTTCACCAATGGCTGCTTTTTCAAGGCTGATGTCCAGGTATATTTCATTGCAATAGTAGAGGAAATGAAGGTGTGTGTGATGGAAGCCTGGGCCATTGTTGGAAGGAATGAGGTGTAGTCTTCTAACCAGTGATAGAATATGTTCCTTGTGGTGGAGACTGTTTGAGCATCCTGCAACATTTAAAAATCTAGACGGACTCTTAGACTAAAACCAACTGGCCACAACATCCTGGAACAGTCCCCTCCATAGCTCGAACCATGATTGACCTGCAGCATGTAGACTCTATGGGTTATGAGGCAGTGCAGAGCTGCGTGCCACAGCTGTGCCCTGCTTGCCTACCTCTTCTCCCATGCATGCATATGTGGAAGAGCCAACCAGAATTTGACCCTTCATGAAAAATATGTGCATGGGCCTGTACAGGTTTATAGATTCTGGACTAATCTTAGATGTCTGGCCCAGTTTGGCATGTGTCAGAGATTAAAACCTGGCCTGTAATTCACTTGTTCAGAAGATATTTACTTGCTTCACTTTCTTCCACATACTCTTTTTTTCCTACACCTACCATCTGGAATGAGGCCTGAGAGGCTGCCAGAGCGGAGTGGCTTATGTTGCTCTTGAGCAAGGTATAGATTAATTGCAGAGAAGTAAGCAGCCTATCTTTGAATACTTCATGGGCAATAGTACCACCCATCTTCTCTGAGAAATACTCTGTATGGTGTTACACACATTCTGTTCCAGATACTTAACTATCACTATTGTATATCGGATGCATTTTTATCTGAAAACTGAAATTAACCCAACAACCCATTAATCTGAACTTTTTTTTTTTTGGTGGGGGGCAGAGTGATGTACTGAGAAGAACTACAGAACAACTCCCTTGAGGTCTTGACATTTTCTGCATAGCCACCAAGGACTTTGAAAACTAAAACGTTTTGTCAAATCTCCTCCTTCCCCCACTGTGCCTTACTAATATTAGACTGTGATGATGCAATTAGTACTGAGTCAGGATTTAAACCTGCAACCTGATGGTCTAGTGGTAAGAGTTTTACCACTAAGACAAGCATGCTTTTATCAGGAGCATTGCATGGCTTTGTAACTCTAACACTACCCACCTACACGGAGGCGCGTGTGACCTTTCAAACTCCCTTTTAGCTTGCAATAAGAAAAAGAAAAGATGGTTTAACCGCAGTTTGCATTTAGTTACATGCAAAATGGACCTCTTTTGTAGCACAGAAGGCAGAGTTACCATCTGATATCTGTTTTGTGACCTAGTTAAATTAAGCATGGTGGTCTCAGTCCGTGTGTGTGTGTGTGTGTGTGTCTGTCTGTCTGTCTGCAAGTCTCTACATGGCAAACCACAATCAGAATTTACACTAAATGGTTGTCTTGCTGGCTGCCTTGGAAAAGAGACCAAGGACTCAGTGGGCATGGAAACTTGAATTAGTCTCTTCTTGCTACAGAGTCTGTCTAGGAAATAACTGAGGTGGAGCAGCGTGGGAAACTTGCACGCATGTTACCTGTGTTGTACCTGTTCTCTGGCTAAACAGGCACCTGGACTTCTAAGTTTCAAATCTTCCATCTGTGCATTTGGCTGTTGTTGTTGTGGGGGGAAGGGTGGTTGGTTTTAATTTAAAGAAGGATGCTATTGAGATACAGTTGTTTCTAAAGCTTTCTAAATGGCGAGTCGGGGCAGGCATTTTGCTCTCTCTTTTTTTGAAGCAGTTGTGGGGGAGGTATGCAGCGGGGATGCTGCAGGCATCAGCATTAGGCCTGGTTTTATTTAGCATCTTTATTAATGATGTGGGAGAGAGGAGAAACAGCCCGCTAATGAAATTCACAAGTGACTTTAAATGGAAAGGCAGTGCAGACATTGGAGAGGGCAGAAAAGTAAGACAAAGGAGTTTCTAGCCATGGGGGTCAGGGAATAACAAGATGACATTCACCTGAAAAAATGCAAGTGGATACATCTGGTGAATCAGAGAGATGCTGGATGAGGCTCGTGGGAGCCTCTTGTGAAAGTTCTGCTACTGGATTGAAGGGCAGGTTGTGGTGGATTTTCTCTTGTTTTGGATAATGCTTAATCTTTCCTGCAGAGAGAACTGGGATTCATAAAAATATATCTTCGAATAAGGGCTAGATCCTGAGCTGAGGCTGAGATGTATTCTGTGCATGTGGTGGGTGTGGAGGAGGACTCACAGGTGTCCTTTCTTCATGCTGCTTTGATTGTGGGATTGGTCCCACCCAGGAGGTCAGAGCAGCCTACAGACTGCTCTATCTGCCGAGAGCCCCAAAGGGCCACTATGGCAGCAGGGAATCGCTAGGGGTGCCCTGGCCGTTGCCTCCCTCCCCTGGATTCACCCTTTATGCTGGCTGCTGGGAGGGCGTAGTGCACGGATACTCAGGCCTCAGTGGTTCAGGAGCCAAATTAGCGATCAACATTACCCAGAAGAGCCACAGTAGTGTGAATTCACTGTTTCCTTTACTCTCTCTCTCTCTGTATGTGTGTATACACGCACACACACACACACACACACACACACAGGAGAACCTCAGAGTTACGAACACCAGAGTTACGAACTGACTGGCCAACCACACACGTCATTTGGAACCAGAAGTATGCAATCAGGCAGTAGCAGAGACCAAAAGAAAAGAAAAGAAAATACAGTACAGTACTGAGTTAAACATAAACTATTTTAAAAAAAGTTTTAAAAAAAGATTTGACAAAGGAAACTGTTTCTGTGCTTGTTTCATTTAAATTAAGATGCTTAAAAGCAACATTTTTCTTCATAAAGTTTCAAAGCTGTATTAAGTCAATGTTCAGTTGTAAACCTTTGGAAGAACGACCATAACGTTTTGTTCAGAGTTACGTACATGTCAGAGTTACGAACAACCTCCATTCCGGAGGTGTTCATAACTCTGGGGTTCTCCTGTATATTATTGTCGTGGTTATTCTGACCAAGTATTATGATTTTATCAAGTACAGTTGGAGAATTACATAGTAAAGGCCTCCTGATTGGTTAATAATTAAATCACACAGTGATTTAGTATCACATGCTGCAAAGAATTGCAGGAGACGCATTAAAGAGCCACTTGCAGCTCGTGAGCCTCAGTCTGAGCATCACTGGTGTAGTGTAAATGCTACCAAAGGATTCCTTTATGCAGGGGAGGTCCCCTCAGGGCTGGATCCAGCAAGTTCAGGCCTGCTTGGCACTGGTGGGATGGTGCAAAACAGCCAAAGTGAGACTCAGGATTGGCACCCTTTTCGGAATGGCCCAGATGGCACCAATATCAGGTGTTTTAAAAAGGAAGCCATGCCCGGGGCCACACATGCAGCCTCCCACACAAAACACCTGCACCCAGGTACACATACGCACTTGTACACGTGCCCTCCTTACACCAGAAAACGGGCACTTACATACCTGGGAGGGCCAAGTGGTGCTGGCTCCCTTGCTGGCTATGAGAGAGCTTTTTTTTTTTTTTTAAACTGGAAAACTAATGAGTAGCTTCCCCAATCATCCCCCTCCTACTCTATGGACTCATGCACCCCCTGGCCCACTGCATGCATTGCAGTCTGCAAAGGGGCAACCCTGGAGGACTCCCTTGTTAAAAAATTGACACTCCACTAGGAACGTTTGCTTAGGGGCATGTGCCACTTCCTGTCTTTTCCCATTTGTTGCTATGATGAAATTTCTGCTCAAACAATGTACCGCTCCCCCCACCCTTTTCCCCCCCATGCTTTCTCCAAAAATTCAGCTGCTCCTACAGTCAGGCTTTGAACAGTAAATAGAACTATGGCAAGTCACTACCACCTTTTCCTTTCCAGTCAGTCTCCAGTCACTAATTGCTCCAGTTTAAGCAATAGCTCCCTCATGTAGGGTCCTGGCTACAGGGCCTATTGGGGAATGAGCATAGGAGGAGTTCTCTGCTGAAGGCAGCACCTTGCAGGATCAGTCCTCATCCTAGGCTGTGGATCTGGGCCCAAGTCTAATGGTGCATAACAGCTCAGAGCTAGCATAAAGGGACAGCTGGGGATTCCCTTTATAGGGCAATCCCACAGTGGTGTAAAGCTGGCTTTATGCTACTCACTCTCCCTCCAACCCCCAGATACGGAGGGGTTCCAGGGAGTGTGCTGGAGAGGAGAGGACGCAGCCTCGCCAGTGGAATAGCTTCAGGCAGCATAAATTAGAGTAGCTGCAGGACTATTATAACTTACCCCAATGGCTGTTTTGGGCCTGGCAAAGCCCAAGATGGGGAGATGAAGCACCACCTTCGCCTACACCTCGGCACTGCTGAGGATCGAGCCCTCTAGAACAAAAGTTTCTTGATTGAAGTTCATAGCATGGTCTGTTGGGGAGACTGTGTGCTGAGCCCAGCGGCCTGCTAGGAAAGGCTGAGAGCTTTCTAATGAGGCTCTATCCTAAACCAGCCATCCTTTCATCCCTAATCCCTTTAGGATCTCTTGACAAGGGGGCGGGGCTCAGGTAGAACAGGGGTTTCAAAAGCCAGCTCGTAAGCAACTGGGATCTAGCAACCAGGAGCAGCAAACAAGGGAGTTTTGTGAGGGAGTTTAGAGAGGGAGCATGAGAGCTAGATACACCTAATAAACATTCTCTAAACGGAGACCAGTAACCTTCCCTCCCCCCCACACCTCCCAAACACCCCCACCCACCCACCCACCCACCCACATACACACACAAAGAACAAACATACAAAAACCCCAGCAAACGTAAAAATAATGCAGGCAGAAGTTCAGCAGCAGAGTGAGAGCGATCCTGTTTATTTCACTGTATGAAACGTGTGTGATTACCTGCCTTGTGGGCAGGTGGTGTACGTGTGCATTCAGTGCAAGCAGCACATGGCCCTCACAGCCTGAGTACGGGCTCTGGAGGCCAGAGTGGCTGAACTGGAGGAGATAAGGGAGAGGGAGAGGTACATAGATGAGACTTTTCCAGTCCCACCCCTGCTCTGACAGCCTCTGTGCTGTGGAGGAGGATGAAAGTCTAGGGGAAGGAGAACATCCAACTGGAGTGGAGGGAAATGATCCCACAGTTGGGACCCTGCCTCCACATGATGTCATGGTATCCTCTCGCACTGAGGGTACCTCTCTGCAAGAAGGGACCCTTGTTATTAGAGAGAGACAGGGGGATGCAATTATTAGAAATATAGATAGCTGGCTTTGTGATGACTGGGAGAACCGCACGGTGAATTGCCTGCCGGGTGTGAAAGTTGTGGACCTCTTGAGACATCTAGACCGACTTATGTGCTGTGCTGGGCAGGAGCTGCTGGTCGTGGTACGTGTAGGTACCGGTGACATAGGGAAAGGTAGGAAAGAGGCTGTGGAGGCCAAATTTAGGCTGGTAGGTAAGAGATTGAAGTCCAGGAACTCCATGGTAACATTCTCTGAAATGCTTCCAGTTCCATGTGCAGGGCCAGTTAGACAGGCAGAACGGCAGGGTCTCAACACATGGATAAGACAATGATGTAGGGAGGAGGGATTTAGGTGTATTAGGAACTGGGGAACCTTTTGGGAAAGGAGGAGCCTATTCTGGAGGGATGGGCTCCACCTAGCCCAAAACAGAACCAGATTGCTGGCATGTAAAATTAAAAAGGTCATTGAGGAGATTTTAAACTAAGGGCTGGGGGAAAGTCGACAGGTAGGGAGGAGCACGTGGTTCAGACAGACACATCCCTTAGGGGAGGATTTATTAAAGGGGATACTTGATGTCTTAGTAAAGAGGAGAGGATAGAAGTTGATAAAGTGCAGGGAGGAGCTGAAGAGAAACAGTCAAATGAAAGAGTCCCATTCAATTACATCACATGAAGGCAGACAACTAAATATATATAAATGCAAGAAGTTTAAATACTATGATGGGTTAACTTGACTGCCTGGTATTAAATGAGGATTTTCATATCATAGTCATCACAGAAACTTGGTGGAATGATGATAATCAATGAAACACAGTAATACCAGATTACAAAATATATAGGAATAGCAGACTAGGTCGTGCTGGTGGGAGAGTGGCACTATATGTGAAAGAAAGCATAGAATCAAATATAGTAAAACTCTTAAATGAATGAAACAGTACCATAGAATCTTTATGGATAGAAACCCCATGCTTGAATAATAAGAGTATAGCAGTAGGAATATACTACCGCCCATCTGACCAGGATGGTGATGGTGACTATGAAAGGCTCAGGGAGATTAGAGAGGTTACAAAAACAGAAAACTCAATAATGAGGATTTCAACTATCCCCATATTGGCTGGATACATGTCACCTCAGGATGGGATACAGAGATAAAGTTTCTTGACATCATAAATGACTGTTTCTTGGAGCAGCTTGTCCTGGAACACATAAGGGGAGAGGCAATTCTTGATTTAGTGGAGCACAGGATCTGGTCCAAGAGGTGAATGTAGCTGAATCACTTGGTAATAGTGACCATAATATAATGAAATTTAACATCCTTGTAGTGGAGGAAAATACCAAAGAAACCCACCACAGTAACATTTAACTTCAGAAATGGAAACCACGCAAAAACGAGGAGGTTAGTTAAACAGAAAGTAAAAGAACAGATACAAGAGTAAAATGCGTGCAAGCTGTATGGAAACTTTTTAAAAACACCATAATAGAGGCTCAAACTATATGGATACCCTAAATTTAAAAAAGTAAGAGGACAAAACAAATGCCACCCTGGCGAAAAAACAGAATAAAAGGAGTGGTTAGAGACAAAAATACATCTTTAAAAAATTGAAAGTCAGATCATACTGAGGAAAACAGAAAGGAACATAAACTCTGGCAAGTATAATTAGGCAGGTCAAAAAAGAATTTGAAGAGCAACTAGTAAAAGATACCCAAACTAACAGCAAAAGTTTTTTGTTTTTTGTTTTTTTTAAAGTACATGAGAAGCAGGGGGCCTGCCAAACTATCAGTGGGGCCACTGGATGATTGAGGTACTAAAGGAGCACTCAGGGAAGACAAGGCCATTGTGGAGATGCTAAATGCATTCTTTGCATTGGTCTTCATTGCAGAGGATGTGAGGGAGATTTGCACACCCGAGGCATTCTTTTTAGGTAACAGATCTGAGGGACTGTCCCCGATTGAGGTGTCAATAGAGCAGGTTTTGGAACACTTTGATAAATTAGACAATAATAAATCACCAGGACCAGCCAGTATTCATCCAAGAGTTTGGAAAGAACTCAAATATGAAGTTGCAGAACTACTAATTGTGGTATGTAACCTGTCTCTGAAGACAGACTCTGTACCAGATGACTGGAGGGCAGCTCATATAACACCAATTTTTTAAAAAGGCTCCAGACGTGATCCTGGCAATTACAGGCTGATAAGCCTACTTCCAGTACCAGGCAAATTGGTTAAAACTATAGTAAAGAACAGAATTATCTGACACATAGATGTACATGTGGAAGAGGAAGAGTTAACTTGGCATTTGTACAGGGAAATGATACCTCATCAATCTATTAGAATTCTTTGAGTGGGTTAACAAACGTGGACAAGGAGATTGAGTGGATATAGTGTACTTGGACTTTGAGAAAGCCTTTGACAAGGTCTCTCACCAAAAGTTCTTAAGCAAAGTGAGTAGTCATGGGATAAGAGGGAAGGTCCTTTCATGGATCAGTAACTGGTTAAAAGATAGAAAACAAAGAGTAGGAATAAAAGATCAGTTTCCACAGTGGAGAGAGGTAAATAGGATCTGTACTGGTACCAATGGTATTCAATATATTCATAAATGATCCGGGAAAAGGGGTAAACAGTGAGGTGGCAAAGTTTGCAGACAATACAAAATTACTCAAGATAGTTAAGTCCAAAGCTGACTGTGAAGAGTCACAAAGGGATCCCACAGGACTCGGTGACAAGATGGCAGATGAAATTTAGTGTTGATAAATGCAAAGTAACACACATTGGAAAACATAATCCCAACTATAAATACAAAATGATGGAGTCTAAATTAGCTGTTATCACTCAGGAAAGAGATCTTGGGGTCATTGTGGATAGTTCTCTGAAAACAGATGCTCAATGTGAAGTGGTAATTAAAAAAGCTAACAAGGTTAGGACTCATTAGGAAAGGGATAGATAAAATAGTAAATACCATAATGCCACAATATAAATCTATGGTACGTCCACGTGCAGTTCTTGTTCCCGCATCTCAAAAAAAGATATATTAGAACTGGAAAAAGTATAGAGAAGGGCAACAAAAATGATAAGGGGTATGGAATAGTTTCTATATGAGACGAGATTAAATAGCCTGGAACTGTTCAGTTTAGAAAAGAGGCTCCTAAGAAGGTGATATGGTAGCGAGATCTATAAAATCATGAATGGTGTGAAGAAAGTGAATAAGGAAGTGTTATTTACGCCTTCATATAACACAAGAACCAGGAGTCACCCAATGAAATTAACAGGCAGCAGGTTTAAAACAAACATAAGGAAGTACTTCACACAACACACAGTCAACCTGTGGAACTTGTTCCCAGAGGATGTTATGAAGGCTAAAAGTGTAACTGTATTCAAAAGGAATTAGATAAGGTCATAAAGGATAGGCCCATCAATGGCTAATAGCCAAGATGGTCAAGGATGCAACCCCATTTCTCTGGATGTCCCTAAATCTCTGACTGCCAGAATCTGGGGCTGGACAACTGAGAATGGATCACTTGATAATTGTTCTGTTTTGTTCATTCCCTCTGAAGTATCTGGTACCAGCCCCTGTCAAAAGACAGGACACTGGGCTAGATGGCCATTGATCTGATCCAGTATGCCATTCTTACATTCTTTCCATTCTAGTAACAATCCCCATGCTAAAACCCAAGAACTCCTTTCTAGTATGATAGCTTTTCTTTTTTGCTTGACTGCCTTTCAGTAGGTCCTCACAACACTCCCACCCCCTTCTCCCCATATTTTTGTGCTTAAATTAAGCCCTCATCAAACTTACAATAGTGATTCAGTTTCCCACTGAGGGAATTGGCCAGGTAAAGAGAGAGTTCTTTTATCTTTCCTTTTATCTTTCTGTACCAGCCTTAGTCCTGGGCTAAATATTCCAAATGAAAAAAGACTCTGATAACACTCAACCAACTCGTATATCAATGGTCTATTTCCCTTCAATGAATTCCCCTTATTTAATGCAACAGAACTTCAGTACAATTTCATTCATCTTTTTTCCTTATAAAACCTGAGGACAGAAGACCTGGATTTTCAAAGCTTCCGAGTACTTCATAATGTGTCATAACCTTCATTTCACATCTGTCTCAAATCATTACTAACTCACTGGAGAATCAGCTGTGAGGACTTCAAGGTTTCCACCATCCATGCATGCCAGTAGTCAACTTTGTCTTCAATCTAATAGCCCATCAGAAATTACTCATCAAAATCTGAGTGTCGAAAGCTTTTATAGGAACCTTGTGGTTTCTATTGCTGCTGTGCTCTCAGCCTGAGCTGCCGCTCCCTTCAGAGGGCGTCTGAAGTTTTATTCCTTCTCACATTTTACAGCTTAACTTTCTTTAAAGTTTCTTTACTTCATTACACCTGAAAGGTAAAATTACACCATCAGCTCTGTGTGCACAACTCCCACTGAAGTATAGAGGAATGTTGAGCATGAATCATTAGCAGGATGTAGATTAATACCCATCCTCACATGATGAAATATACCAATGGTTTTCTGCCATTTCGTTACAAGAGAGGTGCAATAAGTGGATTTTTATGTGTGACTAATTTGTTAATTTCATTCTGGATGATTTTTCCAGTACAAGTTATTTACTTTAGTCTCTTTGTTTATTTACATGTTCTAATCCAGATGCTCTCATTGCCTGAATGAGCAAGGCTCTGTCTCTTCCAGTGGGTTCCCCATCATTTCAGGTACTTCTACTCACCCTTGGGCACAGGACCTGCCCAAGCATTCTCGGGATGCTTCCCGGGGTACCCAGGGTTGTGAGGCACCTCACTACCACCTGCCCTGAGCATGAGGGAGCCTTGGCTGTGCCTGCTATGGGTCAGTTCCCCAACTCCACCAACCTCTGGCAACACAAGCACTATCCTCTAGGCCTCTGCAGGCCTTGCTCTCTCTGTACAGGTCAGCCAGAGGTGCACCCCATCCTCCTAGTCCTCTGAATGTCTCCCTAGCGTGCCCAGCCCCTGATCACTGGAGACTCCCAGAATTCCCAGATCCTCTGGTCCCAAAGGCACAGTTATACCATAGCTCCGCTGATCACACAGCACTTAGAGTTGTTTTATAGAGAAAGCAAGTATAAGTTTATTTAACAAAGAACAGAGATTCAAGTGATAGCAAGCAGAACTATTGGAAACAAAGGGTTACATGTAAAACAAAAGCAGAACATGCATAGTAGAGCCTAAACTTAACCACCAAGATGTTGTCATGTCATACAAAGCAAAAGCTCCCCTCAAATCTTTCCAGCATATTACAGCCAGGCTTGGCTGTGATATCATCCATTCATGAAGCAAGCCCACACTCAGCTTACTTCCTAGATGAAAGATGCAGATTGAATCTCAGTACCTACAATTATAGTCCATCAAAATCCATTGTCTTCACTTTCAGCCCGCTGCTTGGTTTTCCTGTCAATAGCCTCCCCTGGAGACTTTGCAATCACATGGGTAGCATTTTTAGGGTGACCAGATGTCCCGATTTTTGGGTCTTTTTCTTATATAAGCTCCTATTACCGCCCACCCCCATCCCGATTTTTCACATTTGCTGTCTGGTCACCCTACACATTTTGCTCAGACTAAATAGGAGTTCATTGTGAAGTATACAATTCTCAGTGTACATGGAGACAGACTGATAAACATCTCTTGCCTGAAAGAAACCTGTTTCTCACCTTTTGGTGACCAGCCCCAAGTCACAGACCTTAAGAACATAATTTTTAGTATATATACATAATTCCTTACATATTATCCATCCATACATAGCGCAATGATTATGATGACCACTGTGACACAGGCTTTCAGTAGAGACGTTAAATGACGTGCTTTGGTAAACTAGGATGTAGATACCAGACCCAGAGGATCCCTGTAACCCTTATGCATCCTGTGCCTTCTGCCAGTTGGCAACAAGAAGGCCCTGGGTCACATCTATGCACCATTTAAGTCCCACTTAAGCCCTTGATGTGAAATCCTGCCCTCAGTGAAGTCAATGGCAAAACTACCATTGACTTCAATGAGGTCAGGATTTCATCCCTAGAGTGGGACTTCATTAGGTCACAAGCCTTGTGCAGGGCCTCTGGTCTAAGAATATAACTAATTTCCCACTCAAACGTCTCTGGATTTCCTTCTGGATTGGTATTGTAACAGACTCTGCAGTGTGCTTGTAGGTAAACAGACATATTATTTTGAATGTACAGTTTTCACCAGACAGAAAGTACTTTTAGTTCTTCGTTTCTCCCATGCAGACTCTGTTCCGTTCCTCATGTTTGTAATGTAGACTGTTAAAACAACACCCTGATCCAAAACATCATGGCTTTAGGCTGTGTTCGTCCCGTGCAATGTTCTTGTTTCTTAATGCAACATGATCATGATCCAAACATACAGGAAAATTACTGTGGCTCAGATGCTCTAAAGTTTCCACAATATTTTTCCTGTAGTCAGTTTATTACAAAAAAAAAGATGAGGGCTTGTTTTTCAAGGTTGCTGAGCATCTCCAGCTCCCAGGGACTTAACCTGGAATTGTGGCTGCTCAGCACTTCTGAAAATCTGGCCCTAAGAAATTACTTTGTCAGTATGTTTTGCAAAGGAAGAAGAAGAAAAACAAGGCCAGGCATGTCTTTAAAGCCTAAATGACAATGGCCTAGTCCTATATCTTTAATTCTACATAAATTATCCTATGGGATGCCCCAAGAGCCACGATTCCACAGACACAAAAAAAGGTTATGCTGGACCATCCAGGTTAAAATGAGACGTGGAAGCAGTGATCAAAAATTGAAAATGAATATAAACGGGGGAGAGGGGAAGTAAATGGCAATGAATATAAGTTACAAGTTAAAAAATATAGGTGACTGATAAGGGAAAATAAAGAAATCTATGAAATATCAATGGCCTATAGGCTAAAAGACATTAAGGCATTTAAAAAATATATATTAGGAACAAACCAACAAAAGACCTAGGTCAGATATAGGTTCATTGCTAGATGCAGATGATAAAACTATAAATAGTGATGTAGAAAAGGCAGAAATGGTCAATAGATGTTTCTGTTCTGTATTTGGAATGAAGTAGGGGAGTGTATTCATCCCCATATGATGATGTGGATGGAACAGAAGGATTTCCATCTATAACAAAGGAGGATGTGGGGAAACTTCTGCTAAAATTAGACATTTTCAAATCAACAGCCCTGGGGAATTGTCTTACTAGTCTTAAGGGAACTAGCAATGCTATTTTGTTTAACCAATCATGGAAAACTGGGGAAATTTCAAGGGACTGGAGGACTACCGGTAATTTCCAACCCTCCCAAAACAAACAAACAAACAAAAAACCACTACCAACAACCCTGAGCATGCAACTGAGAATTTGCATGAGAAGTGATGATTTGTGTACACAAAGTGGACAGAGGGACATCTAACCAAGCTGTACACAGAAATCCTGCTTAGATGTGTATATTTCATTATTCCCTCCTGGGCTGGTGCAAGAAGTGGGCACCATTTAAGGTGCCAATGAGTTTTAAGTGGTGCATAAGCCTTATTCTAGCTATCTGCACACAGTTCAAGAATGTACACAAGTGCTGATGTGTGTCAAACTGCCTGTGCAAAGGTAGAGGCCCTTTAAAAATTTAGCCCTGAATTTCCAATTCCAACCTGGAATTCCTATCACCACCATAATAATTCACTCCAGGTGTTGATAAAGACCTGATTGACCACTTATTCATGGAGGTGCTGACCTATGTCCCTGCATGCTTCAACGGATCCTAAGTGGCAAAGATTGGAGCAGGTGTTCAGGGCAATTGATCTCATGTACCATATATGCCACATTACAGCATCAGGTCAGAGGCACAATGTTCCTGACCAGATCTAGGTCTAAACTTTCCCAGACTTTGTGAGGTGAAAGATTTGGAGCCAGTGTTCTGGTCTGGGCTTAATCTTACTATATGCGCACTCTCACTCGGGGCTTGATACTTCGCCTTCGAAGTCAATGGGCACAAAACCAGGGCTTCAGTGTGCAAGTTAAGCCATTTCTTAAGATTTTCTTCTAAATTAATGGACAGCATATTACTTGTATATGAACATTTAACATTTGGACCAACAGCCTACACTTTGTTCAAGGGGACATAACACTTCGCAGACTATACGTTTTAATATTTTAAATGCCAAGACCTTTTTAAAACTGTATGCTTATAAAATTTGCAGAGGACAGCAAACTGAGAGGGGTGGCAATCACTTCAGAAGACAAATTAGAATTCAAAATGACCTAGACAAATTAGAGAATTGGTTTGAAATCAGCTACATTAAATTCAATAAAGACAAGTGCAAAGTGCTTCGTTAGGAAGGGCAAGTCCAATGCACAACTACAAAATGGGGAATATCTGGCTAGATGGCAGTATTGCTGAAAAGGGCCTGGGGATTATAGTGTATCGCAAATTGAACATGAGTCAACCATGTGATGCAGTTGCGAAAAAGGCTAATATGCTGGGATGTATTAACATGAATGTCGTATGTAAGACACAGGAGGTAATTGTCCCACTTGGCACTGGGGAAGCCTACAGCTGGAGTACTGTGTCCAGTTCTGGGTGCCACACTTTAGGAAAGATGTGGATAAATTGGGGAGAGTCTAGAGGAAAGCAAGACAAATGACAAAAGGTTTAGAAAACTTGACCTAAACTGGACACATTTAGTTGTGAGAAAATAAAACTGAGGGGGGACCTGAGAGCAGTCTTCAAATATGTTAAGGGTTATTATAAAGAGGTTGGTGATCAATTGTTCTCTGTGCCCACTGAAGGCAGGATAAGAAGTAATGGGCTTAATCTGCACCTACGGAGATATCATAGAATCATAGAATATCAGGGTTGGAAGGGACCTCAGGAGGTCATCTAGTCCAATCCCCTGCTCAAAGTAGGACCAATCCCCAACTAAATCATCCCAGCCAGGGCTTTGTCAAGCCTGACCTTAAAAACCTCTAAGGAAGGAGATTCTACCACCTCCCTAGGTAACCCATTCCAGTGCTTCACCACCCTCCTAGTGAAAAAGTATATATTAGATATTAGGAAAAACTTTCTAACTCTAAGGGTAGCTAAGCTCAGGAATAGACTCCCAAGGGAGGTTGTGTAAATACCCGTTTTCAGAACAGGTTGGACAAATATCTGTCAGGGATGGTCTAGGCTTACTTAATCCCATCTCACTGCGAGGAGCTGGACTTGACCTCTCAAGGTCCCTTTCAGCCCTGCATTTCTATGTACTTCCTCATCATATTTTCATTTGATAGTTGTGACACTATATTCACTAAATTAATGCACGCTACACCTCTTATAGTCACGCAGTACTCACGTCGGACATATCTAATTTATGTGACAAATCCTGAGACTCTAAATTAGAATCCGAGTTAAATACATTTCATAATTACACTAATATAAATATCAGTAAAGCTGACTGCAGTGCCCTGTGAAGGTCCTTTGGATATATTAACTTCTAATATCCATTAGTCAGCGCGTGCCATCACAGAATAAACAGAGAGTTTCAAAACTTTCTCTTAAAACCTTAGCTCCTTTTCCCTTTGGGTGAAAGACCTGAGGGTACAGGAATGATAATGAAATCAGCTGATTCAAATCAAAGGAACACCCACAATGAGCCAGTAATTAGTGCCATTGCTATTATTTGCTAAGGACCAAATGTTGGCCTTACTGAAACTGATAGGAGTTCAGTACTGGCTCCAGTGGGACCAGGAGTTGTGATTCTATTTTATCACTATGCACTGAAAACATGCTTGGCCCTGTACAAAACACAAAACGAGTCCCTGCCCCAAGAGCTTACAGTCTTAAAAGACAGACCATAGATGTTCAGAAACCACCAGGAGAGAGAAAACTGGTGTTTTGGTTTTTAAAATGTTACCACAATGCCCACAAGGATGGAGGTGGAAAAGGTGAGTCATTGGAAGGGGTTTGAATTAAGGTAGGGAGGTGGTTTGGCAAACCAAGTGTGTGTGTGGGGGGGGGGACAGACCTTTGGCCCTAAGTTTGTTTTACTGTCTCCTGAGAGATTTTCATTATAACTTCTAGTGCTGCATGTTTTCACAGCATGCTACTTTTTGCATCTGTCATTTTGAAAGGATGGTTGTTCTAGATATAGACAAACATGTGCAAGTTGCAACATGTAACCAATAAAAAGCAAACTTTCCCATGAAACGCCCTGGTGGTAATGGTATTGCATGGTGCCTAAAAAATTGTAGGTTAGAAGAAACTTAAGGCCTTCTGGCTACTTCCTGAAAACAGAGGCAGTGGATTATAACATTCTTCAAACTTTCCACGCGTCAGTGCCAGATAAACAATCCATCAGTCAAATGCCCATGCCAAAGTACCGCACCTTCGTGCAAATGAGAACTGGCAGAGAACTGTGGCCAACATTTTCAAACTTGGGGAGCACCTGGAGTTAATGTCCATGGCCATATTTAGGCTCTGATCTGCAATCAGATCCACACAGGCAGACCATTGGTCAATGGGGCTGCATGTGGAGGCAAGCAGTCCACTCGTGGGTCCAATGACAGGAGCAAGGCTCTAGGCATCTACACACAAAGGATCTAATTTTCAAAGGTGCTCAGCACCCACATCTCATATTTGGCGTTGTGGGTGCTCATACCTTTGAAGACCGGACCACTTTTATTCAGGGGCATAAATAGGGAGGTACGTGCCTAATTTTAGGCAGCCATATTTAAACATTTTGGCCCATAGTATACTATCCTGGGCTGGGGGGCTGGGAACCACTGCTACTGAAATGACAGACCTGCTCACCTGTCTTTTCATGTTCCCTCTACAAGATTAACTACTGAAGCTCCCCATCCAGTTGGGGCCTGTGTTTACTACAGCAGACAGTTGAGTTCTGTTCCCCATGCCGCATGGTTAGGTGACTACCCTGGTGTCTGTGCAACCATGGAGCGTTACAGCATGATCTTCTGAGTGGGACATCTGGGTTTAAAGCATTGCACAACAGCTGACCTTTTGTTTGCATACCAAAAAAAAAAAAAGAAAATGGGACAGATGTGGGTGGTTTCTGAGCCTTCCCTTAATTACTCGTGACAGTAGCTGCAGGCTGGCAATGAGCACAGCCCCCACATGTGTACAATCAGATACTCAATGCATGGTTTTCTTAGGACAAGTCCCTATGGACGTTGGAGTGGATGAGAACAGTGGATTAAGTTGTTTGTTGCCCACATGGTTTTAACTACCTGACACTGGGTGTGAGAGCAGCCTTGAAAACTTACCAGCCCAGGCACAAAAACGACTTGGCCACCCTTTATCGTGACGACAATAAGGGGATGGAAAAATGATATTCCACTTTCCTCAGTAGTATCTCACAGGCTGGTTGAGAATGTGCTGTTAGCTGTAACCAGAGACCAGATCAGTCAGAATACTACTGCTAATCTGCAAAGCATAGGAGCCAACTCCATGGGTGCTCCACTGGCGGGCGCCACCAGTCAGCTCCTCCTCCTCCCCCACAGCGCCTCCTGCCTGCTGGTGGGCCCCGCCAATCAGCTCCTCCCGCTCCCTCCCTCCCAGCGCCTCCCGCAGATCAGCTATTCAGTGGTGGGCAGGAGGCACTGGGAGGGAAAGGGGGGAGCGAGGGTGGGGTGTGCTCAGGGAAGGTGGCGGAATGGGGCGGGAAGAGGTGGGACAGGGGTGGGGCCTTCGGGAAGGGGTGGAATGGAGGCGGGGCCTGGGGCGGAGCAGGGGTCGAGCACTCCCTCAGAGTACTGGTGGAAAGCAACCGTGGTCACCGATCTTGTTTTGAGTAAACCTCTCAACAGCTGTCTGAACCGCTGTCATTTTAGGGTTAGTCTACACGAAAAGCGCTACAACGGCGCAGCTGCACTGAGGCAGCTGCATCACTATAGCGCATCTGGTGAAGACGTTCTATGCCGACGGGAGTGAGCTCTCCCATCGGCAAAATAAATCCACCTCCGCGAGAGGCAGTAGCTAGGTTGGCGGGAGAAGCTCTCCAGCCAGCATAGCGCTGTCCACACCGATGCTTAGGTTGGTGTAACTTACGTCGCTCAGGGGGGTGGCTTATTCACATCCGTGAGCGACATAAGTTATACCAGCGTAAGGGGTGGTATAGACCAAGCCTTAGGCAGGGGACCATTGGCACAGCAGTTCAGCTTCTCGCTGGCCCTGATGAATGCATACAAAAGAATTCTAAGGCCTTTCAGAGGATCCAAGTTCCCTTATAATTAAAACAAAACACAAAGAAGCATCTTTACACAAAGTGATAAGGGGAAAGAGTTTGATCCATTGCTGCCTCTGTGGTGCTCAATGTGGGATCACAAAGTAACTATAATTTGCAGGTCTCATTCTGTGTATGTGCAACATTTGGTGTTAAGAATGTCCACATCTTCTGTAATCCCCCTTCAGTTATGTTGAATGCAAAAGGTTTAATTTAAGCCAGCTGTGAATGAAGATCTGCTATTAACTAGTTTAAAATGTCTATATAAATGGCCCAAATTAGTTACATATTATTTGTCCTATTTACATTAAATAGCTTTAAAAATACACTGTTGTACAGAGTGAAATTCAAGGCCAAAATTCAGATTTACCCAGTTCATTATAGTTTTATGGGGCTTTTGTGCCTGTTTGACACTCCCTCTGTGTGCATCACTTTTCTGAGCAGGCTGGGGTTTTGAACTAAATGAGAATCCTGTTCTCTATACTGCTCTGCCCTCTTCCTACTTACAAGACCAGACAGGATAGTATAACATTCACATACACATGAGTGTCCTTGCTCATGAAGGAAGCCGGTGCCTTGGGTTTATTACTGTAGGGCTGCCTAGCAGAGTACTAAAATCAATGTGACAGCCCTTGCTGTGGGAAGCAGATTTCTCAAGACTTAGGCCATGTGTACACTACCACATATGTCAGCAAAACTTATGTTGCTCAGGGGTGTGAAAAAACACACCCCTGAATGACAAAAGCGTCCCCGAAAAAAATGGTAGTGTGCACAGCGCTGTCGGCGGGAGAGCTTCTCCCGCCGACATAGCTACTGCAGCTCATTTAGGTGGTTTTATTATGTCGATGGGAGAGCTTTCTCCTGTCGGCATAGCATGGCTACACAAGCGATCTTATATCAGTACAGCTGTGCCGCTGTAAGCTCACTAGTGTAGACATGGCCTTAGAAGGGCATATGAGTTCAAAAACAACATAGGCCACATGGAGTTACACCAGATATTAATTTGGTCCTATATAGGTAATTTTAAATATTACCTTTGTCAACATAAAGTTCACAGGGTCCATCAGCATAGTAGTGCAACACTCGACAGGCTCTGGTTGTTGGGATCAAACCTGGGGCCTAGTGCATGAGCCTCTACTGCCCTTAGCTAAGGCTGTAGCGCAGACTCATTAATCTTGAAGTGGTCTCGGTGCCACTAGAGGAGATAGAACACCACACTCAGGAGGTGTGTGGGTTACAGTAGAATCATAGAATATCAGGGTTGGAAGGGACCTCAGGAGGTCAGCTAGTCCAACCCCCTGCTCAAAGCAGGACCAATCCCCAGATAGATTTTTACCCCAGTTCCCTAAATGGCCCCCCTCAAGGATTGAACTCACAACTCTGGGTTTAGCAGGCTAATGCTCAAACCATGGAGCTATCCCTAGTTTGAGATGGAAACAACTTAGTAGGTAGGGTCCATCCTTCTTCAAGGGCTGTGTAGCGGGGTAGTCACCCGCTCTGGCCCAGAAAGGGTTAAAGCCAGCCCTGGGACAGGGCTGAGGCTGGGAAGGAAAGCCTGGGCTGATTGGGGAAGGCAGTAACAGCTGGGGCCATGTCCCAATCAGGCCCAGCTGGTCCCTATAAGAGGCTGCGAGCCAGACGCCCAAGCAGTCTCTCTCTGCTTTCAGAGAGAGAAGGGCCTGGCTGCTGGGAAACTCAGGGTGCCTAGAGTGAGGCAGGGCTGGGGAAAGGCCAGAGGGGCTGGGGAGCTCCAGGCTGGCAACTCCCCAGGCTGCAGGGCCGTGTTCAAGGCCCGAGAGAGGCACGGGGTTCCAGAGAGGGGCAGCAGGTCCAGACCCAACCCTGCCTATGATGAGTGGCGTATACTGCAGTCTGCCCCAGGGAGCAGGGCTAATTGGTGACTGGCAGTAGCCTACGACTGAGGCAAGGTGGGGATAGGGGGTGGAGGTTCCCCTGGGAGGGAGAGACCCAGAGAAAGGGGCACTGGGGTCCTGGGAGGGACATGAGCCAGTGGCAAGTCGGATCGCCAGCCTGCAGAGGGCGCTCCAGGACGCTGGAAGGGCTAATTCCCGAGACGACCAGCAGGAGGCGCCGCAGGGGTGAGTCTACGTCCGCTTACAGGCAGAATATAATCTTCCCAAATAGAACCTTCTATTCACTTCCCAAGTGATATACTTGGTTCTGAGCCTTCTTTCATTGACTCCAAGGACTTAGTCCTTGATCTTAGTTCCTTTAAAAACTAACTTTATTTAAGCACTGACAATATTCTCAACCAAGACCGGACATACCTCTAAAGACAGTACCTGCTCCAAGGAGCTTACAAGAGCTCGGAGACAGACAAAGAAAAGGCATGACACAAGCGTAATGCTTAATAAGCATGTCAGGAAGAAGACACAGCGCTTTCATTAACTTGCACAAGCATTAAGCTCAGTCTGAGTGTGCTTCGTTTTCAGAGTGGCCTTAACCCTTGCCTCCATATGGAGCATCAATGCAGAGTTCAAAGTACTGGTCCTAAAAGACTATCTTCGCCTCCATGATCCCCCAAACAACTGTGCTCCATAAAGATGCTGCTACTGGATAGATCCAGGTTCTGACACTTGGGCTCTGGGAACAGAGCATTCTCAGCAGCAGGCCTCCAGCTGTGGAACTGCTTGCCAGAAAAGATCAGACCGAGCCCTATGTTGATGGCATTCAGATCAAGGTGTAAAAGACATCTTTTTTGATAGTCTTCCCTGAACTGATCTGCAAAAAGCCCGACGCAGACAAAGTCATGCTCTTCTGCTGGGGAGGAACACGGAGAAAAACACAGTTTTGGTTCAGGCTTTTATAGTTTAATACATTTGTGCAGCACATAAATATCATGGTGATAGGCGCAATACAGAAACCTAAGAGATGTAGAACAATCAGAATAGACCTTATGTGAATTGTACATGTCCATAACTCTTCCCTCTGTATTTGTTTTAGACAAAGAACTACTTTACCATAGTCACACTTCCATGTGTTGAACAGCTGAATGAGAGGCTAAAGACTGCAATAATGATGCAAATAATGCAGCTTTAGTCCAAAGGCATTCTAGCAGTATGTGTTAATACTCCATATATATTATTCACTAAAAGCTTCCAGTTCCTTATTTTCTTTACCAGTGTGGCGGGGCGTGCATGCCTTGCACTAGGACAGCGGGGGTTAACCCCTCACTGTGGGCTGAGGAAGCCACGCCCCCATGGCCCTACTGGGCATGCTCAAAGTGCAACACCAGTATAAGAGGGAGCAGCCTGGCTCAGTTTGGGCTGACTGCTGTAGGGGAAGGAAGTGTGCTGCTGGCCCCTGCTGAAGGGCTGTGGGCACTTTGTGATGCGGCGGCCAGCCAGCTGTCAGCAACCCTCAGGCTCTGGACACAACTGAAGGAGAAGGAACCAGGGGAACTAGGAAGCCACGAGATACGGAGAAGCAGGTAGGGAGTAACCCAGGAAGTCTTTGCGGGGAGTTGGTTGAACACCTGGAGGCTAGTTTGCTGTGTTTTGGCTGGATCCCTGCCAAGCTGGTGGCAGGCAACCCTGCCACCGACAGGGCCCTGGGTTGGGACCCTGTGGAGAGGGAGGGCCTGGGTCCCCCTATCCTGGCTGCTGGCCAGGTGGTGGCCCATCCTGACAGTGACTGACTCTGGCTGCTAGTCTGCACAGCCCTGAGCCTGGGGGCAGTGATTGATTCTGGCCATGAGGCTGTGCAGCCCCGAGCCTGGGGATGCGCAGGAGTGACTGTGGGCCTGGCCTGTGACAACCAGTTTTTAAAGACCTACAGCTGATTGCTATGGAATGGAAGACACTCGTCTTTGGCACAAATTAAAATCTGAATCTAGAAAATTGAAAATGAGTTTAAATTGCAGATATCTGGATAAACAGGATTGTAGTTCAATAAGGGGAAAAATGCTGAATTAAAGCGATGTTTGGGGTCACTTATATGTACTTCTCTGAAACTCTAGCTCCATTCAGGCAGGCACATACCAAAGTCTGAACTGAAATCAAATTACTATGTCCAGTTCTGCAGTTTCAATCATTCAGCCCGTTTATAGGGGTCTTTTTGTCTTGAATTAGGCAAAATGTGAGCCCAACAGGAAATTAAGCAACCAAGCAAAATCAGGAAATTCACTCAAGTGGCTTAGCCAGTGGAATGCCATGGCTATCTGCAAATTAAGGCTCCAAAGTCTGAACTGCAGTCAGATTTATTTTCAGAAAGGCTAATGTGCTTTTAATTTGTATAAGACAAGTAAACATGAAAAAAACCAAGGCAGAGCTTTACACTGTTTTTAGATTTGCTTTCTATTCTTAATATATTATGCATACATATATACATATAGGAGTATAACAATACTCTAGTTATACAGCAAACATCAGACTGCCACATTCTCAAAATTTGGTGTTGTGATACCTTTTTTTCTTGCTATAAATCAACATTTTTATGTTTAAAAGCTCAAAATGAAGTGGAGCAGAAAATATAAATTCAGAAATTGCTCCTCACTCCTCGGACAAAGAAAATCTATGATGATTCACTTTAAACATCCAAGCACTACTTATTTTTGTAGTGGCCTCTAAAATTGTGTGTGTAACGCCGACTGACTCAGGGCAGGATCAAACCTGGAATCTCTGGAGCTTAGTGCATGAGCTTCTACCGCATGAGCTAAAGCCCATATAGCTCTTAGCTAAGGCTATAGATCAAACTCATTAATCTCTCTCTAAGGGCTGGTCTACACTGGGGGGGGTGTCGATGTAAGATACGCAACTTCAGCTACAGGAATAGCGTAGCTGAAGTCGACGTATCTTATTTCGACTTACCTCCCGTCCTCATGGCGCGGGATCGACGGCCGCGGCTCCCCCGTCGACTCCGCTACTGCCACTCGCTCTGGTGGAGTTCCGGAATCGATGGGAGCGCGTTCTAGACGAGACGTGATATATCGATCGCTACCCGTCGATCCGGCGGGTAATGTAGACGTGGCCTTAGTGGTCTCGGTGCCACTAGATGGGACAGAACACCACACCCAGGAGGTATGTGGGTTACATGTGCAATTTTGCATGTGCAATATTTTTCTGCATCCAATTTTTTGCATGTAACCCCGGATTTGCATATTTGCAGTAAGCAGAATACTTAGACATGTAACTCTACTTTTTTGCATGCACAGATTATTATTGTAATGCCTAGGATTTTTACTCATGGACTGGGACTACATTGTGCTGGGTGCATACATACACACAACAAAAAGGTGAGCAAAGAACAAACTAAGTGGAAGACCAGAAACAACAGATGGATACAGACATGGGGGAGTGCAAGAAAACAATGAAACACCACTGGTCAGCACAATAGGTAGTGGTATCACTGTACCAGTGGACTAACCATTGTCGTCGTAGTGAAGGAGAGTTCTGAGGAAGGTTTTGAAGGAGGATAATGAGTGGCTTTGCAGATGTTTACAGGGGGGCAGTGTACAGGAAAGCACAAAGGTGCTTGTTTGAAAATTTAACCAGTAGGTGATGGGACTGACATCACTGGCCAAGTAGAGAGGGGAGTTTATGCCTAGGCAGGGAATGAAAGATAGTGTGGGATTGGCTGTGAAGGCCCTTTAAAGTGAAGACAAGCAACTTACATTCTCTGTGACTGAGAAGAGGGAGCCAGTGGAGCGATGCAAAAAGAGGGAGGACATGGTCAAAGCAGCAGGTGAGGAAAATGATCTGTGCAGCGGCATTCTGCAAGGATCTGAGCAGGGCAAGATGGCATTTGTCCGAGAGAAGGCTGTTGCAGTAACTGAGTTGATGAGCGCCTGGATGAAGATTTTAGCTGTATGGATGTATAGGAAAGGTCTGATCTTGGAGATATTATGCAGAAAGAATTGGCAGGATTTACACACAGCCTGAAAGGGAGTTGAAGATGACTTCCCGATTATAGACCTGAGTGACAGACAGGATGGTGATGTTCTCCACAGTGATTGAGAAAGGAAGTAGCGGGGAGAGATTGAGTTCTGACAGCTAGACATCCAAAAGGAGATGTCAGAGAAACAGGCTGAGCTGCTAGTTTGAACAGAAGGAGACAGGTCTGGAGAGAGATCTGTGAGTCCTCAGCATAGAGATGGTAGCTGAATGTGTGTTTGCAGATGAGATTACTCAGGGATAAGGTGTGAAGGGAGAAGATGCAGTGTGAGCATAGAAAAGCGGTTTTGCATGCAAAACTCTAGGTGAAGGATTGTATGCCTAGTATTTTGGGCATGCATTATTATACCCACAATTAGACAACTGAGTTGAGGATTGTGTGAAAACTTGGCCCGTAATCATAATTTTGAATATCATAATAAAATATGATGGTTTCTTCCTTTATCAGATGATCGTAATGCTCTGAATATTTTGCATCAGATAAAATGAAATAAACAGATTACTGGCCTACAACGTTTGCTAATAAATGTCTTTTCCAGTAAAGTTTTCAAGTTTGAAGGGACTTTGGTTCCTGGGAACAGGTAAAGGTTACTGAGGCCTGACATAAAGCTCCTTGCCACAGCACACCATGCTCACCAGAGTTCTCAGATTTCCAAACAGAACAAAAGAAAATGTATAGTTGTGTGATTCAAGACCATTCCCATCCTGTGAGAGTACCCCACCCATCCAAAATTATCCTGCATAGGGAGGCTAATATAAATGAGTCCATTTCTTTTGTGCCCAATAGATTTCTGGGAACCTAGTTATAAAACAAGAGACCAGAAAGTTGGAAAACATGGTTTCATTTTAAAAAATATTTTAGCTAATAAAAATCATCAAGAGGAGAAATGGCTGTTGGTGGGTTGACGTAATTCAATCTTGGATAGTGGTGAAAAAATGTCAGTGATGTTTTGGGAAAGCATACCCTGGGTAGTTGTACCTAAGTTTATTTACCTATGACTCATGTCACATCCCCCTCAGAAACTACCAAAAGTGTCTCCAAAAACTGAGTTGCTTGCAATTTATCTTTCTACATCCTTCCAGATTCTCTAGGATCAAAATTATTCTAGCCAAATTCTGCCTGCACACACAAGGCATCTGCACCTGACATTATCTTTTTAGGGCAAAATTTTGGCCCTACGTTTCTTTATATTTAGATGACCTTTGCAAACTGCCTTGTTTCTCAGTTTCAGATTCTTTTATTTAGCATTCTTATTGCTTTATCTTACTCACTACAACTCCCCCAAAGAACAGACAGTAAGGGAAAGCAGTTTACAGACAAGCAAACCTTAATCTGTTAGAACAGTCAGAGCTAAACTAGCTTTAGAACCCACCAAAAGGCAAACACAGTTAGGTCAGGACTTCCCCATACCATCAGAATCCAGACATTTAGCTGTAGGATTGCCAAACAAATAGAGTTGGGTGGGGAAGTGTGAAAAGCAAGTTTGATCAATTAGGCCATGCTAAAAATTCCCACTCGAATATGAGGGATGTCATGGGACTCTTAAAAAATATTGCAACTCCTGCTCTAAGTAGGACTACAGAACCAGTTTGGTTTCTTTCTTCACCCATCACCAAGAAGATTCCATCAGATCTGGCACTAAACCAAATGGTGCCCCACACACAGAGCATTTTCAGTCCCCCCGCCCACCCCACCCCCCATTTGTTAAACTTTTGAATACCTTATTTTTTATTGCATTTGTAGCCCATTTCACAACTTTGATGCATGATTTACCCCTGTCATATAAGATGATACATATGCACGCTAGGATCTGTAAATCTGTATTTATTCATGCCATAGATAAGCAAATAATTTTTTTCCCTCTAAGCTTATAGAAACTTTTTAATTTTAAGAATTGAAATGTACTAACATCAATACCTGAAACATTTTTTTCCCTTTTGTCGCTAACAACAAAAAGCACCCCGAGCCTGGTGCACCCCAAGTGATTGCCTGGGTCGCCTGCCCCTAAATCTGGCCCTGGGCTTCATGGGCTAGGAGATGGCATCCAGGCTGATTGCTTGCCAGCTAAGGGGGGTTGCAAACTGTCCCTGATACAAAGAGGATCAGCTAGGGTTTTATTGCATCTGGAATCTTTCTGACAGGGCTTCATAAATTTCACTGGTCTCTGAAAACAGAGGCCCCACTTGTATCATAAGTATTTTACAGGGGAACAGATGAATGGCCAGAAGAGGAATATTATGATTTTATGTAACTTAACTGAAATTTGCTAGCAAAATTCTAGACTGCTTACCTGTATTACTCTCTCAGCTCTTAAGATACAGAAGAAACAGTGTGGCGCAGTTATGCGTATGCCCAGCTGCTTTCGGATTAGTAAAGTTAATGACTTAACACTTTAAAATGTGATTACTGTATCATTATATGGTGCAAAATATTTTTTAGTTAATGCAAAATGCACACCTGAAATTTAACATAATTCTGCACTGTGGATAAATATGGCATCTCATTCACTTTACTGCTTCTCTTGTTTGCATAGGCGTGGGAAGTAGGTGCGCAGGGGGTGCTGCAGCACCCCCAGGTTTTGCACAGGGTCTCAGCTGCCTGCCCCATGCCCGGGCGTTCGGCTCCTGGCCTGCATGCAGGATCCTGGCTGCCAACCCTGTGCCCCAGGGCTCCACACCCACCCCCAGCTGTGGCCCCAGCCTCAGCCCCTTTACCTCTGTCCGCACCCACGCCCCCCTGCTCCCAAACCCACGTCCCTGCTCCTGGCCCCATCTCTAGGGGGCAGTGAGGGGCGTGGACAGGGGCAAGAGGGGGGGCACAGCTCAGCACGCCACTCTAAAAACTGTTCCAGCGCCACTGCTTGTTTTTATTTTTTTTAAAGATAAGATTAGATTCCATGATGAACCCAGAGGATATGTCAAAATCTATGGGTTAGATTGGCACAATGTCCTCCCTGCTTCCCTCCTTGCTCAGGAGTGGTGAAGGGGGGTTAGTGTGGTGGTAATTCACTGCTGGCCTATAGTGGCAGCAAATTGCTCCCTCACATTCTAACCCTAACTCAGCTCTCCTCCAGCACACCAGTCAGCAGGAGGCAAACCTCAGGCTCTCACTCCCCTCTTTCAGCAAAGGAGGGAGAAGCACCTGTGTACCACTGTACAACTGGACCCAAGATCCATGTGGCTTATGGGAGTTTTAAACTCCATCTAATGCTCCTGCATGGGCATACAGGGCAAGGGATGATTGATATTTTTAATATATATTATAGAATATTCGAAATGTAGGGCTGGAAGGGACTTCAGTAGTTCATCTAGTCCAGCCCCCTGCACTGAGGCATGATCAAGTATACCTACATCATCCCAGATGTTTGTTAAACTGGTATCTATCTGTATAAACAAAATAAACTCCCATTTAATCCAGTACTTTGAGTATATGGTGGGATACAATAAAATAATCCAGAAAATGGTATTTTAGAATAGTCATCTCGTACAGTAGCTCTGTGTAGTGCTAGATGATTACTATTGAACCTTGTCGCAGAGGAACTTTGGGTCCACACTTTCTAAGACCTCAACTATAATCCAGATCTTTGCCAGGTCTTTACTCTTGTTGGTATAGAAGCTGGGAAGAGACCATAGCTGAACACTTGATGCCTCTTGTTAAAGTTGCCACTTGCCCTGTTTCAGACTGGGGATATGATTCTTAACCCCTCACTTCCAAGTTAGTCTCTAGTTTTTGGGCCCCCTGCTAATGTGGGAGTGCTACTTAGTATAGGCGTTGACTCCATGGGTGCTCCAGGGCTGGAAGACCCATGGGGAAAAAAATAGTGGGTTTAGCACTCAGCACCCACTGGCCACTGCTATTCCCCATCCCTGCTGATCAGCTGATGTGTGTGGGGGTGCCGCTGCTGCCGCCCAACAGCCGATAGGGGCTGTGTCGCTGCCAAACATCTGATAGGGGGCGGTGCTGTTGGCAAAGGGCTTGGGGGAGGGCAGAGAGCGGCGGGTGGGCGGGAGCCTCAGGGAGGGGCAGAGTGGGGGCAGGAAGAGGTAGAGCAAGGGCAGAGCCTTGGGGGAAGGGGTGGAGTAGGGGCGGGGTCTCAGGCAAAGTGGGGGTTGAGCACCCCTGGGGAAAAGTAAAAGTCGGTGCCTATGCTACTTAGGCAGCTTCCACACAGCTTGTCCACTTGTTGGTGCCTCACATCAAATAGATTAGGAAGCCATTAGGTGATTGGAGGAGTGTGCCACCTGGTACAATTACCTGCTCATGTGCTAGACAAAGCAGAGTGGTAACGAAAGACTGGAAGCCTTTCCTACCTGTGACAGGGGAAAGATAGGGAGAGCTGCAGAAAGAGATGTCGGTGGAGGGAGTGGGAGCAAATGAGGGTAAGGACTTGTGAGAGTTGAGGGAGGGAGACAGAAGATCTAAGAGGTATAGACGATGAACCTTACTACAGTACCTGGAAAAAAATAGTTTAAAAAATCATTACTGCAAAGACTTTTGTTCCCTATAACATGATAGGAACAAAGCAGCGTGGCAGCACTAAGGATACATAATGTCTGTCAAGTTTGTTAGGATGCTTTGAAAAAGTTAAACTAATAGGTAAAAGAGAACCCAAGGATATAATTTGATTAGAGACTTTGTCAAAAGCCTTTTGATAAAGTCCCTCACAAGAAGAATCTACTAAGGAAACTTGGTAACTATGGCATGAAAGGTAAAATTATAAAGTGTTTAAAAACTGATTACATGTATGACTAAATGGCCAATTCTGAGTGTGGAAAAGGGTTAGTAGTGAAGTGCCCCAGGGATCAGTTGTCTTCAATAGGGAGTTCTATGTACAAAAGTGATTGCAGGATATGGCTCTATCACTGCCAAACAAGGTCATGGACAGGATCATGGAAACAGATGGAATACAATTTCTCATGTGTTTAGAATGGATAAGGCCAGAAGTAAGATGAATACAACCAAAAACTATTTCACGGACCAGCATTAGGAGCTGAAGGAGAGACCTGTGTACTGTAGGTAATCTTTTCAGAAAATCTTGGAAGTAAACTAGTGCCTGAAGAAGTAGTGTACAAAGAGGTCATTTGTTTCAAAGATAACTTCTTATACTGTGATGGTATGGGAAGGGTATCCTGACAAAATTGTTTGGGAAGGCTTTAATGCCAACATGGACATTAAAAATACAGGGGATAAATTAAACAAACTGGGTGTTATAGGGCTTGCAAAGAAGAAAAGCAAAACCTGACAAAGGAAATACTGAAATAGCGTTGGGGGGTAAATTAATTCTGATTTGGCCATATGCTAGTGCTAGAATTAAAAGCATGAAAAACAAACAGTATGAAATAGGGGTTTCCTATGGACAAATACAGTGATGATTTTGGGCCCTGATTCTGCATCGGAATCTGTTAGGTTTGGCCCTTGCGCCACTGCAGTCTCATGATGCATCACAAATTTACAATGTAGTCAGATCCTCTCAATCTTTCCTATGTATTGTTGTAAGGTAGTGTTGTAACATATTACTATAAATATCTACAAGCATTGGAAGGTGGAAATAGCAAAAATCTATTAAAAGGATTTTAATTTATGATTCTATTAATGGTAGTTGTAATTCATTATTGTGGTAATGGTAGGTATAAATGCAGACACAAGAGACAGTCTCTGCCCTGTTGGGCTCTCAGTCTTATGCTGTCCAAACAAACACCCTCCACTTCCCATTGTAGCTGCCTCGGAACTGCTTTTCAAACAGTCCAATAGAAGCATTTCTTGTATAATAAGAAACAAAAACAGTCCATCCTGTCGTCCATTTTGAGAGACTAGAAAATGGGGCCGTGGAACGATGGGAGTTTTCCAGAAGCATTTGATGCCTTCTCCCACAATTCCCCTAAGGTTTTCCTGGAAGCCAGAGGGCTGGGAACTGTGGGATAAGACAACCAGAGAGCAGTGCAACTGTGACAGTGCAGTACAGCACAAAGTAAGTGTGCACATCTATTCAGGAAGTCAAGTGAAATTACAGTTATGGAGAATATATCAAGAATGTTAAAAGTTTAAAAAATAAATCTTGTAATGAGGGGAGAATCTCAATGTCATCCAGTCTGCATATTGCTGCCATTTGAGGTCACAGTGACTCACAATTTCCCCCAATGGTTCCCATTGAGGCTAGTGGTGTTCATCCATCTGTGTGGGCATCCTTAAAGAAAAGAATGGAGACTTTTCAGTCTTTCCTGTCAACCTCTGCTCCATCTGAGGTGAGAAGTCAAGTCACATACCACGGTCAGTATCAACTGCTACAGATGGACCCTGGAGGATGAAATATAGAAGATTTTCTACCCGCGATACCAGGACTGTCTCAAGCGTCTGATGTGCGAATGGGTGAGGTCCAGCTGTAATGGAAGCAGTTCTTGACCAATCACTCAAAAATGGGAGCTCTGACACCAGAGGAGCTGGGAAGGTTTCCTGAGGATTGGCTGGGACTTTGCTGTACTTTAGAAGGGACAGAAGGCTGCTCTCTATGAAGGTGGCATTGGATCTTGCTGCCAGCAAAGGGCCAAGGTACCTTTAACCATCTAGAATGGGCCTGGATCTGCATCTCAGGCTCTTGGAGTTGCAGGGAAGGATGAGGAGAATCCCTCAATCCTTCCCCCTCCCCCCCCCCATTGCAAGCCTTTCTAAGGCCCTGAGTGTGCGTGTGTCTCAACCCCCCCCACCCAGCAGCGCCTGGCCCTCTGAGGCCACTGGCCCTGGGTGTGCGTGTGTCTCAACCCCCCCTCACCCAGCAGCGCCTGGCCCTCTGAGGCCACTGGCCCTCGGTGTGCGTGTGTCTCAACCCGCCCCCCTCACCCAGCATCGCCAGGCCCGGGGTCTGGTGGCCCTGGGTGTGCGCGTGTCTCACCCCCCCCCGGCCCCTCTGAGGCCATCGGCACTGGGTCTGCGCGTGACTCAACTGCCCTTCCCCAGGCTGTCTGAGCCCATAGGCTCTGTGGTGGGTGTGTCTCAACCCCTCCCCATCCCCGAGGCGCAAGCACTGCAGTGGCCACAACAACCCCCTCGAAGAACTGAGGGCGGGGGTAGGACGGGAATCGGGCCTCACCCTCACTCTCCCTGAAGCGCGCATGCCCATTTCCCAACAAGGATCGCATCACTACCCCCCCTTATTACCACTGCGCATGCGTTCACCGGTGTAACGCGTCCACATCTAATCTCAGGCTAATGAATCAATACACATGCGAGAGGAGCAAAGGCTCGGGACATGTGGTTCTTTTGCGGTTTCAGCCGGGGATATTTTGACGTTTTATCTCAGCCACAGCACGCGCTACTTAACAGAGCAATACTTCCTTAACAGACACCTGCCCCCCGCACCTTGCATGAGCGCATGCGCATGTGTACTATATATGGCGCGGTGAGGCCCCTATGCCTTCTGGGAGTTGTAGTCCGGAAAGGGCCATTGAATGGGGCATCGCTGCTGTATAAGCGCTCCTGGGGCTAGTCCGTCCCTTGTGGGCGGGGGGAGTGTACAGTGCGGCCCTATGGCGGCGGGGGTGAGAGGTCAGCGGCTTGCAGACCCGGCCAATGGGAGGATCGTGGCTGCAGGGGGCGGAGCTCGCTGTGTTTTGTTCAATTGCCATTGAGGAGCGTTGTTCACATATGCGGAGGGAGGCGGCCCGGGCTGGCCTTGCAGGGCAGGTACCTGGTGGGGGCAGCGGGGCCGGGCACGGGGAATGAGTGTGAGTCCGGGAGGGAGAGTGGCGGGACAGGTATCGGTGTCGGTACCAGCCGGGAGGCAGGGGAGCCAAGGACAACAGGGGCCCGGTACAGATGCCGCGGGTGGGGGGGTCACAGGTACCAGCTGCGGTGGGGGGAGCTACCGGGCGAAAGTAGCTTCCGCGGGGGGGCGAGTTGCGGGGCCAGGCACAGGTCCGTGGGCAGGGCGGGCGAGCTGCGGGGCCGGGCACAGGTCCCTGGGCGGCGGGGGGGGGGGGGGGGGCGCGGGGGGGGGGCCGGGTGCGGGGGGGGGGGGGCGCGGGGGCGGGGGGCGGGGGGGGGGGCGGGGGGGTGGGGGGGGGGGGGGGCGCCGCGGCGGTGGCGCTGGGGGGGGGGGGGGGGGGGTGGGGGCCGGGGGGGGGGGGGGAGGCGCCGGGTTTTATAATGGTCCGGCGGCCGGCGAGGTCGCCGCGCTTGCCCCACACGCCGCGGTTGGGAGGTGGGGCAGCGGGGCCGGGCACAGGTCCCTTGGCCGTGGCGGGGGGGGCGAGCTGCGGGGCCAGGCACAGGTCCCTGGACGGCGGGGTGTGTGTGTGGGGGGCGAGCTGCGGAGCCGGGCACAGGTCCCTGGGTGGCGTGTGTGTGTGTGAGTTGCAGGCTGGGCACAGGTCCTTGGGTGGTGGGGGTGTGAGATGCGGGCCGGGCACAGGTCCCTGAGTGGCGGGGGGGGGGAGGAGGGCGAGCTGCGGGGCCGGGCACAGGTCCTGGGGAGCGGCGGGGGTGCCAGCTGCAGGGCCGGGGTTTGGGGGTATGGGCTGGCAGGGACAGACATAAGTCTCGGGGGCAGGGCACAGGTACTGGGGGGGGGGGGCAGTTAGCCAGGCCTGCACAGGTACCAGCTGACCCTGTGTGTGTGTGGTGCTGATGGGGGCACAGGCAATGGGGCCAGGCATAGGTACCAGCTGTGTGTGTGAGGTGGGGGGGCAGAGGGGCGACCACAGCTACCAGCTGTGGGTGGGAATGGGGGAACGGGCAGGCAGCGGGGCTGGGCATAGGTACTGGCTGTGGGATTTGGGGGATCAGCTAGGTGAGTGGCCACTCAGATATCTTTCACAAGGGGTAGTGGAGGGGCTGGGCATGGCTTTGTGGGCACAAGGGCTTGGGTACTGGCTGATGGGCAGTGAGGTTAGGGTAGCAAGGCACCTTCTTGGTTCCTCTGCCTTAGTGGATCTCCCTTGGGGAGAGCATACAAGTGCTGGCTGAAAGGGATGGTGAGAAGGGCCCTATTCTCTTAGGATGGTATGGGTACTGAGCACCCCTCCCTCCACCAAGTGTGAGAGGGGGAAGGAGGGACTTGTGCAGTGCTGATATAGGATAGGGGGTGGGATTGTGTGTGTATGTATGTACACTGAAGGGTGGCTTAGTGCTTGTGTGGAAGTGGGGGTGATCATGTAATACCTGTGTTAGTATATACATACAGTAACAGAAAACCACTGAGCACTACTTGCTTGAGGAGGTGTGATTCCTCACTCATGGCTGTAAATTGGCGACAATATCTATAATGGAGTTGTATTTAACATGATAACCTCTTGTCTCTATTAACAATTTTTAGTTATAGTAATTTTTAATATTTGTATTTGGTGTCAGGTAATGCAGGTTCAGAATAAATGTTCGCTCCCCACCACCCTTTCAGCTGTTTACATTTGTTTTATAGTTGGAGTGGAAACAAACTTGGTTTTGGCAGAATAAAAATGTAGTAACATCAATAATTGCTGCCTAGATTAAAATTAGGTTTTATGTATTGCACTGTTATAGGTTAGAAGATAAAGCTGCTCCTCTAGGCAAAGAATTCTCTGGCCCATATATAAATGTATATATGTTTGTATATGAATTTTGCAAAGATAAATTTCTTTGGTGTTCACGTAAACGCTAGCTCTTAGCACATGATTTTGTATTATGTCATAAAATATACATCCTGAGATATTTTAAGAGCTAAATAATTACTCCTTCAGCAGTTGAGGCATATGCAATGGAACCAAGTTGTGTTAATATAGCTACACGTCTTCAACAATATCAGTATTAGTCTTTTTGCAATTCATTCCAAAATGTTGTTTTTTTTTTTTATAACAAATGCCTTTGTGGTTGGTGAACTAATTCTCATGTATGTATAGCTTAAAGCATTTCAAGATCCATTGGGATACAAGATGTGATGTAAGTGTAAGATTGTTATTTTGACACAGCCAATGTGAGTTTCTCTTTTTTCCAAACTGTGAGGTTTTTTTTTTAAGTGCAGTGAAATTCGTTCTCTGCAATCACCCAAGTGACCAGCAAAACTCAGTTGCCTAGGAGAGGAGATCTTTAAAGGTCAAATAAAATTGTACTGGAAACCTTGCACACTCTAAAAAGGTAACTTTAAGATTAGGGGGAGCTTTGCTGGAGATGGCCTTGTATTTTAGTATCACATATATCTTTTTCTAAACCTTGGCTGAGTTCTAAAAATAAAACCCTCTTTTTATGTACATCATATCATATCTTTCCTAACTGTGCCAATAAATAGCTCTTTGAAAAATAGAATACTTTATAGTAGTAATAGTACTTTAGGTTGTTTGATGGAGAGGAGCCTGAACTGTTCATGGGGAATCACAACAGATAGATACTGTTTTGTTTTGGTTTTTTAAATGTGCATGCTGAGTTGTAGACCTCAGGATGAGTTTAGCCAGCTGGTCAAATCTATTTTCTGGTCCACTGTGCTTACATTAAAATTAGCTCGTGCGAGCTGTTGTTGCAGGCTTCACTGTTACATTGCCCTGAATTTTTGTGTTTTGCATCTTTAAAATGTGATTAATCTTATAAAAATAGCTTTGAGCACAAGTCTTTGAGAGTGTTTGGTAAGTAAAATGTTTTAATTATACTTTGTGTATGTGTGCTGTGAATTGGATTCTCAATGTTCAGAGCACAAAATTCCAAAAGTCTCCTTAATGAAGCATGGGATTTAAGTTGGGATTGTATTAAAAGTTTACATGATTATTGAAGCTTTTCAGGCATGAGTGCATGATCGAGCCAACGAGGACTTTTTGTTTATCCCTGTATAACTATCCCATTTTTGAATTGGAGTGTAACTTAAAGATTTGCTTATGGGGAGGACATGTGCATGGGGCGAAGTGTAGGCAGATAACAGCAATTTACAGTACCTTAGATCTAATTTTTTTTTTTAAATAAAAAATAGTCTATTTTACATGACTATTATGTTGCTGTAATGACTTCTTAAAAATAGGATTGCTGCTACTTTATATCAGATCCCTAGGAAGCATTCATCCATATTTTTTTTAAATTGTTTATTTTTTCTGTCCTCTGTGTTGTGAAATACAAACTTCTACTCAACTACAGTTTTCACTAGACTATTCAAGTGCATTCTGTGTATGAGACATAAACATAAAATATCTGGCTATAATTATTTTAATACTTGGCTCAGTGATGACTGGATGAGCCATATGGTGGTAAACTTTTACAAAATTTTATGTTGGAATAACCGGACTGTATTCTGTAGGCCTCAATCGCAGAAAACCAGCAGTTTGTGTCTAGCCCAACCTGTAACACCCCATATCTTAAATATTTAATATAATATAGCTCACTTACTAAAGTTTCAAAAACTATATTGAATTCCAATATTCTACTTTTCTTCTCTTTGAATGCAAGTTTTGTGCAAAGTATTATGATTTGGATGGGAATGGAGAAGTATTATGAATAGTGCTTTCATTTTTTCTACATTAAGTTTTAGAAATCCAGTTTGTATGTCAGAACTTGTGGGACATTTAGTTGATGTGATTGGCAAGCTTAATGTAGTAATTTAAAGTAATGGCATAGTAACATTACTACTTAATTTTTTAAAACCAAAATTGTGTGTTGTGTGGGGTAATTTCCCCCCCTCTCCCGCCCAATCCCCAAGAATTCCTCTGGAGTCTGGTAGCCATTGTTGGGTTTTTGACCCCCCACCCCTACCCCCCAAAACACATTCCTTTGTGTTAACAGCAATGATGATGGCAGTTCTGGTCACCTCCTGTGGTTTGATAGATTATTCCCTTTAGAAACGTGTACTTAAAACTTTCCAACCCTGATTTTTGTTCCTGCAATAAATTTTATGATGCCACTTAGAGTTGTATTTGAGGAATCTGTTTTTGCTTTGATTTTTTTTTTAATAGTAAGATAAATCTCTTGTCAGACCATGTTAGAGGTAGGTGATCGTGGGTTTATATTTTCATTTTTTTAACACACACAGTTGTTCTTTGCATTCTTTGCATGTTTGAGGGAGGTGATGAGAACACTTAAAACATAGAAGAATTCTTCTTTTTGGGCATGAGTTTATAATAAGTTCAAATTTTCTCTGTTAAGAAATCTGAATTATAGTATTTCATAGTTTTTAAAAGTTTAGCTTGAATTTTCCTATGTTTCTCTGAAAAAAAAACGTGTTTAGGGTATCTAAAATATTCTCTTTAGAAGTCTTTGGTTATAAAGATGTAATTTATCACGCTCTCTTTACTTTTATGGCAATAGTCTGTCCCGTGTTTGCTGTAAGATATTTTTGCTACTTCGATGTAAATATTTTCACAATGCCTCCAATCCATTTTATGCAGCGATACAATGGGATAATCCAAAAATATCAGAAATCTAGCATGGCAGATTATGTAAATGGCTCCTGCCTCTTGTCTCCCTCCTATAATATCTAGCTTCTACATTTTCACAGGCACACTTGTAGCATCTTTACAGTGTGGCCAAGAGCATTTCTGTTTATCCAGCTGAAGGAAACAGTTTAACATCATAGCATCTAAAGAGGCAGTAAATGACAGTATGTATATTATATTGTAAAACAAAAAAGGGGTGCATCTGTTATTGGGGAGATTATGGGGGAGTCATTTGATACAAGATAGTCTGTGCTAACTATGGGGAGAAAAATCAAAGTTATTTATAAGAGTAAACTGCAAAAATAATTTTGTGCTAGCTGAATATGTAGCTCCTAATACTGCATATGTGTAGTGGTTGATATTCGTGGATAAGTGGACTATATTAGTAAAGTGGATACATACCTGAGAAGCAGTGATTTGTACTGACAGCTTTTTTTTAGACATGTCTTGAGGCTTATGTGGTTAACATCTTAGCTGTCAGTGTTTATTAAGTATTCTTTCATACATTTATATTATAAAAGAAACAAAATATTGCATAAGAATATGAGTGGCCATACTGGGTCAGACCAATGATTGATCTAGCCCAGCGTCCTGTCTTCCGTCAGCGGTCAATACAAAGCACTTTAGAGGGAATGAACAGAACAGGGCAATTTCAAGTGATCCATTCCCTGTCATCCGCTCCCTGCTTCTGGCAGTCAGAGGTTAGGGACACCCAGAGTGTGGAGTTGTATCCCTGACCATCTTGGCTATAGCCTACATGAACTTATCTAGTTCTTCCTTGAACCCAGTTATACTTTAGGCCTTCACAAGGCATTCCACAGGTTGACTGTGCATTGTGTGAAGAACTACTTCCTTTAGTTTGTTTTAAACCTGCTGCTTATTAATTTCATCATGTCACCCCTGGTTCTTGTGTTATGTGAAGGGTTAAATAACACTTTCCTATTCACTCTCCACACCATTCAGTTTCTATAGACCTGTATCATATCTCCCCTTAGTCCTCTCTTTTCAAAGATGAACAGTCCCAGTGTTTTTAATCTCTCCTCATATGGAAGCTGTTCCATACCTTTAATCACTTTTGTTGCCCTTCTTTGAACCTTTTCCAATTCTAATATATCTTTTTTGAGATGGTGCTACCAGAACTGCACACAGTATTCCAGGTGTGGGCGTACCAGTGCTGCACATTGAGTGGATGTTTTCGGAGAACTATCTACAATGGCTCCAAATCTTTCTTGCGTATTAACAGGCTCTAAATTATCTATCGTTTTCTATGTATAGTTGAAATTAAGTTTTCCAGTGTGCATTACCTTGCATTATCAACGTTTATCATCTGCCATTTTGTTGCCCAGTCACCCAGTTTTGTGCGATTCCTTTGTAATTCCTCACAGTCTGCTTTGGACTTAATTATCTTGAGTAATTTTGTATCATCTGCAAATTTTGCCACCTCACTATTTACTCCTTTTCCCAGATCGTTGATGCAGTTCATATATTTTTTTAAATATATAAAATTCTATTAAATCTTAGCCAATGAGGTTGTTTTCTTAATTCTAAAACTTTGTTAGAGGGACCCTGAAAGTCAAATTTAGCAGAAAAAATAAGTTTTGGCGGCGGGTTTAAATTAAAGGCAAATTTACCAAGCATAAGCCCAAATAAGAAGTGTGTGTGTACTTTAGGCTATCCACTGGAATTTTTTTAAAGAAGACCTACAGTATTCAAATCAAATATTGTGGCATTATGCTAATACAAGAAAACCCAAAAGATGGAAAACAACTATGAATCAAGTGAAATGGACTATTCTGGACAATGAAAACAAGTTGCATGGAATACTAAAACAGCACAAATAGTGGAAAAGCTAGATTTTAATGTATACATTAAAAAGATCTTCCAGTCATTCTTCAGTTCTTAATTTAACTGTTTATACGTTTATTTTATATTGGGAAAGACTGATGTATGAAAGCATAGTTGTCCTGACTTTTTCATTTGTTAAAGAGGGAGTTACGTGGCTCAGGCAGGCTTGTTACTAAATGTATTTATTTACATTAAAAGACAGTCAATTTATCAATAGCATTTTCAGCTGTGATATTAAAGGATATAATCAGATTAAATTATACTCTTAAAAATTCCTTTAAAAAAAACCAACCCTTTTTGTTGGATGACAAAAACTGCATTTTTACCTAATTTATTTTTCACCATTTGAACTTTGTTCATATCTCACTTCAAAGTGAAACAGGCTTATCAGTTTTACCGAAAGGTTCTTATACCCTAATATAGCAGTTCCCAAACACTTTCCCTGCATGACACCATGTTCAGCTGTATTGATTCCTATGATCTCAGACAGCACGGAGGACGCCATTTAAAAATGGTGTCCTCCATGCAGCATGACCTCTCACACACCGGACATGAAAGGTCACGCAACAGGGAGGATGCCATTTTGCTTTACAAAATGGCGTCATCTGTACTGCATGACCTCACACATGGGATTGCTGCGACCCCATCTGCTGATGGAGTGACCTCACTTTGGGAACTGCTACCCTAGTGATAAGACCCTACAGTTGTAACCATTGAAATGGGATACTTGTATTGAAATAACTGCTTTATATGTCAACACTTGCTTTATGTTTCATAAAGCCTTTTTTGTTTAGACCTAGAGTTTAGCAAGTTTAACTGCCTTATATTGGGCATATAATTCAAACAAGTTGTTTAAGGCTCTGATTCTGCAGCTGAATCTGTGGAAGCAGATCCCTGCACCCAATCCTGTTGATTTCAGTTGGGCTTCATGTGAGCAGAGGGTTCTGCTTGTACAGATCCAGTTGTAGGATCAGGGCCTAAGAGTACAAAAATTAATCATACTGTATTACTTAACTGGCAACAGCAAACACATACTAGATGCTAGTTTTGCAAAAAAAAAGTTTTAACAAAAATGATAAAACATCATTGCCACTATTCATACCAATGGAAGAGTTGTGTAGCATAGCAGAAAGAGTTATCAGGCTGTTCCTGAACTGATTGAGTTTTACATGTTGGAGCCAAACTGAGCAGGGGAGGGTTGATGGAGAAATCCACTACAGCACTGTGAATACATTTTTTTTGAAGGACATGCATTGTTTCTCAAAGTTTATGTAGTGGGAAGGCAGGATATAATATAGAATAGCTTTTCTCTGAAGAATGTCTGGCTTTTAAAAATATTTATTTAAACATTTACCTCGCTCTGAAAAATACCAATTTAGACAACAAGCACAGGACCTGGTGGTGATGGGGGACTTCAACTACCCAGACATCTGTTGGGGAAAATAACACAGCAGGGCACAGATTATCCAACAAGTCCTTGGAATGCATTGGATACAATTTTTTATTTCAGAAGGTGGAGAAAGCAACTAGGGGAGAGCCTATTTTAGATTTGATTTTGACAAATAGGGAGGAACTGGTTGAGAAGTTGAAAGTGCTGCACAATTTGGGCGAAAGTGATCATGAAATGATAGAGCTCATGATTCTAAGGAATGGTAGGGAAAACTGCAAAATAAAGATAATGGATTTCAAAAAGGCAGACTTTAGCAAGCTAAGGTAGTTGGTAGGTAAGATCCCATGGGAAGCAAGTCTAAAGGGAAAAGCAGTTTGAGAGAGTTGGCAGTTTTTCAGAGTATGAAGATCACAAAAGCAAACGATCCCACTGCGTAGGAAAGATAGGAAGTAGGGCAAGAGACCACAATGCCTTAACCAGGAGATCTTCAATGATTTGGGGGCACCACCCAGCCTCTCTCTGCCCTGGTCGCAGCCCTGCTTCCAACTGTGGCTTCCGACCACAGTTCTGGGGAAGGGAGGGGGATACCAGTTCCATTATGGGTAAGAGGGGGTGTGACAGAAAATGTTTGGGGGGACCACTGGTGTAACTTTTTTTTTTTTTTTTTTTTTTTTTTTTTGGCAAAAGGCAAGCATCATTCTGGGATGTATTAGCAGGAGTGTTTTAAGCAAGCCATGAAAAGTAGTTCTTTCGTTCTACTCTGTGCTGATAAGGGTTCAGATGGAGTAATGTCCAGTTCTGGGCGCCACATTTCAGGAAAGATGTGGACAAATTGGAGAAAGTCCAGAGGAAAACACGAGACTGGACTGAAATCCAGGACCTCTATGGTGGCATTCTCAGAAATACTTCCAGTTCCACTTGCAGGGCTGGGTAGGCAGGCAGAGCTTCAGAGTCTCAGTGCATGGATGAGACGATGGTGTAGGGAGGAGGGGGTTAAGATTTATTAGGAACTGGGGAAACTTTTGGGATAGGGGGAGCCTATATAGGAAGGATGGGCTCCACCTAAACCAAAGTGAATCCAGACTGCTGGCACTTAACATTTAAAAAGGTTGCAGAGCTGTTTTTAAATTAAGAGATGGGGGGAAAGCCGATTGCTGCAGAGGAGCACGTGGATCGGACAGAGACTTCTCTTAGAGGAGAGTCTATTGATAGAGATTCTCTAGGTTTCAGTCAGGAGGAGAGGATGGAAGAGGATAAAGTATGGGCCAGATCAGACGAGAAACATTCACATAAAAAAGAATCTGACACATCAGAAAAGGGCAGACAAATAAACAGTGACAATTTTTTAAAGTGCTTGTACACAAATGCTAGAAGTCTAAATAATAAGATGGGTGAACTATAGTGCCTCGTATTCAGCATCACAGAAACCTGGTGGAGTGAGGACAATCAATGGGACACAATCATTCTGGGGTACAAAATATATCGGAAGGATAGAACAGGTCGAGGGGGGCAGGGGGAGTGACACTATATGTGAAAGAAAACGTAGAATCAAATGAAGTAAAAATCTTAAATGAATCTACATGTTCCATAGAATCTCTATGGATAGTAATTCCATGCTCTAATAAGAATATAACAGTAGGGATCTATCATCGACCACCTGACCAGGACAGTGATAGTGACTATGAAATGCTAAGGTTGATTAGAGAGGCTATCAAAATTAAGAACTCAGTAATAGTGGGGGATTTCAATTATCCCCATATTGACTGGGTACATGTCACCTCAGGACGAAATGCAGAGACAAAATTTCTCAATACTTTAAATGACTGCATCTTGGAGCAGCTGATACAGGAACCCACAAGGGGAGAGGCAATTCTTGGTTTAGTCCTGAGTGGAGCGCAGGATCTGGTCCAAGAGGTAACTATAACAGGACCTCTTGGAAATAGTGACCATAATATAATAACATTTAACATTCCTGTGGTGGGAAGAACACCTCAGCAGCCCAACACTGTGGCATTTAATTTCAGACAGGGGAACTATGCAAAAATGAGGAGGTTAAACAGAAATTAAAAGGTACAGTGACTAGAGTGAAATCCCTGCAAGCTGCATGGACACTTTTCAAAGACACCATAATGAGGCCCAACTTAAATGTATACCCCAAATTAAAAAAACACTATAAAAGAACTAAAAACGAGCCACAGTGGCTTGGCTTAACCATGTAAAAGAAGCAGTGAGAGATAAAAAGGCATCTTTTAAAAAGTGGAAGTCAAATCCTAGTGAGGTAAATAGAAAGGCGCATAAACACTGCCAAATTAAGTGTAAAAATGTAATAAAAGCCAGAAAGGAGTTTGAAGAACAGCTAGCCAAAAACTCAAAAGGTAATAACAAAATGTTTAAGTACATCAGAAGCAGGAAGCCTGCTAAACAACCAGTGGGACCCCTGGACAATCGAGATACAAAATGAGCACTTAAAGACGATAAAGTCATTGCGGAGAAACGAAATGAATTCTTTGCCTCAGTCTTCATGGCTGAGGGTGTTGGGGAGATTCCCAAACCTGAGCCATCCTTTGTAGGTGACAAATCTGAGGAATTGTCACAGATTGAAGTGTCATTACAGGAGGTTTTGGAATTAATTGATAAACTCAACATTAACAAGTCACCGGGACCAGATGGCATTCACCCAAGAGTTCTGAACGAACTCAAATGTGAAATTGCGGAACTATTAACTGTGGTTTGTAACCTGTCCTTTAAATCCGCTTCTGTACCCAATGACTGGAAGATAGCTAATGTATCGCCAATATTTTCCCCACCCCTCCACAGTCCCTCAAAATGATGTGGCTTTTTTCTCTTAAAGGTCATACTTTTAAAACTTTTTATTTCCCAATTTGATTGTGAAGTGTATAAAGGCTTTCTGCCTTCAAGTTTTCTGTTGACGTCGAACATTTTTAAATTTTGGATAGGTGAAACCATAATGTATCACATCATGGGTCTCCAAAGGTCTGCCGCATTGGTAACTTCAGAGCTCAAGAACTATCCCTAATCTGCATAAAATGGAGCAGTTTGTATCCATCCTGATCCTGAATAGGGAGGTTCAAGTGAGAACTGTGGGATACAACATGTACAGCTCTGTCTTAGTTTGAGCAGCAAGTTTGCTTGAGACTAAATGGAGTTGGGTCCTGTAGCCTCCATAGGCCATAACTCCATATGAAAGATGTGGATGGCCCAATTCAGCCACAGGCTCTTCGTATGCCATTTTAGTGAATTGTTTGCCTTCATATAATGCGTGATATCATAACACTTCCAAAAAGTAGATCTACCTTCATAACATAGATTTGGGGGAGGGGAAGGACACTTTTCCTCATAAGAACTTGTAGTAACTTTAAAGTGCTACTACAAGCTTTTGTACACTGCTTCCTGCTGTTTGTGAAAACAGAGGGGTTTTTATATATATTTAGGGGTGTGTGGTTTGAGTCTAGATTCATAAGAACTGCGTGGTTCACCTGCCAAAGTTTGTCAAAGACTTAGCCCAACTGTCCAAGTCTAACACACTATTGCTGGTCGTTATTTACATTATCTATTTGTATTATATTAGTGCCCGAAGCCCCAACTAGGATCAGAGCACCACTGTAGTAGGTGCTATACGTAGGAAAGGACAGTTCCTGTGCTGCAGTGCTTTCAGTTCAATTTGAGGCAAGACTTGAGTGAGGCAAGTTAAAAAGGTGGGGTGAAGGAAGAGAGAAGAGGAGTGAAAATAAGATCACACGGATACTTACTTGCATTGGTGTGTAAAATAAATACCTAAAGCTTTCCGTAAACTTAGTTTCACAATGCCTTGTTTCTGATGTAAACTTCCAACAACAAAAGGGAGAGACCAGACTTGTATGTCATGTATATAACTGAGACACTCACTGTTCCTTGGAATGAAGAGCATTTGGGAGGTATAATGGTAGAACTACTGTTCAGAGAAACAAATTTGAAAATATTGGCCTGCTGTATTGCTCAGTACCTGTGGCGGAGCACATCTGGACGGCTGCATATGTGTGCCTTCTTCCCCCACCAGTACTGTGCTTTAGATAGTCTTGTTTAATATTTGGACAGGACACTGCTGAACTTCTAATAAAAGATATTGCCTCACCCACCTTGTCTCTCTGAACTCCTAAGTGGTAAGATTTAACCATTAATGGGTGCTCTACCGTTTAGTCCCTTGTGACACAAATCTATTCAGAAACTTGGCACTTACGACAAGTCAGATAAGAGCTTTGAAATATAAGGCACTAACTTTGAAAAATTAATTCCTACACCTTAAAAATACTAGACTTTCCCCTAAAATATATCATTCAAGAAGTGCATAGCACTTGTGTTTTTATTAAATGTCTCCATTGTTGTGTTTAAATTCTTACTGCAAGACAAAAGATGATGAAACTGAGGAATGATTTTCTTGCATTTAAAGGGAAGGGGGGGGGGGGGAAGACGGGGGACTCTAAGGATGTGCCAGAGTTGGGAACAGAAGCCACAGACTTCTTTTTAGCCCTTGAATTTAATTTAAGCTTAAACTCTCCTCCAAGTCTCAGTCTGTAAAATGGGGCTACATCACTAGCATTCTGTAATATCTAGTTCAGCTAACTTCCAGAGTTGGAAGTCACATATCCAACCTCTTGGCTGTAATGTATGTATTTTTATTGTATTGTGAGGATACTTTTTTCCCCAAACCTATGCCAGAGAGTAAGATATTACATCACTGAGTGAAATGCTGGTTCCAGAACTACTAGATAGATTTATCTTTCTAATACATCTTGGGGAATACGTATGGTTTTTATTGTTTTGAAGCAAAAATCTGTGTGTTGGGATCAAATTCTTAATGCCATGGAAGATGTTAAACTGATGCTTTCTGATGTACAGATGTAAAATTAAGTGTGGCAGCTGTGATTTCTGTAATGCCATAAAGTATGTCCTTGTGAAAATATCAGGCTAGGTATTTTATGACTTAAGTTTTCATTTGAAAGGCAAGAGGGTGACTTACTTTTATTTTAATAAACACTAGCCATTTGGGGAGCCAGAAATAATGGTAATATTAGTAGTTTGATGGAATTATAGCCAACTCTGGCTGCATTTCTGAACTTGGTTTCTGGAACTAAACCAATAACTGTGGCCCTAATTTTCACCTGTTGAAATTAATGGATGTTTTGTTACAGGCTCATGGGAGACTAAGTTAGGAGAGTGCATTGTGGTACTGAAATATTTGGATTTATGGTAGTGACTCTAGTTAAGATTGCCTTGAGCTCCTCATTTACAGCAATGATAAAATCTATTTCAGGGGTTCTCAAACTGTGGGTTGCGACACCATTTTAATGGGGTCACCAAAACTGGTGTTAGACTTTCTGGGGCTGAGGCTGAAGCCAAAGCTTGAGCCCCACCACCTGGGGGTCCTTGGGAAGGGGGTCAACGTATGCTCCAGCCTTACCAACGTTTTCATTGTTCCTTTCTTGGAATACATCCACCTCCTTTATTTCTCCACATTTCATCCATCCAAGCTATCTTTTCCACCTCATCCATGTCACTCCACCAAGCGCTTGCCTAGGCAACAGCTTCTGTTATCCCCACCACCCAGATGTAAGAATGAAAAGGGATTCAGCTTCAGCATATGGCTTTTTACAGAGCAAGTGGATTACTGTAAATGTCTGTTGAAAATAGTTTCTACTTTTCTATTTCAGCCACAACTCAGACTTCTGGAATCCTTTGTATAACTGTCATGGTCAAGTTTCCTTTACAGGGAATGTTTCTCTAACAACAAGAGTGGAGTGGAAATCTGATTTCCTTGACAGTCCCTGGCTGGCAAAATACTTACGTGAGTTTAGTCAATCAGCTTCAGTAAATACAGTTGAATGGATACTTGATTTGCTAGGATACTAGGTTTCTAGACTGGAAGAGGTGGATGTGATGTTTTTGGGTCTGAAAATCTCTTTAACAAATGGCAGATGGACCCAAGGGCTAGTGCTATAAATGTGTGGGTGAGTGTGTGTATACGAACATACATGGAGGTTGACTGTCCTCCCAGTCTTCTCAAAAGACACTAAAAAAAAAAGGGGGGGGGGTAGTCCTCTCCATAAAAACAGGACCTTTCATCTAGGTCCTTAGTAAAAACCTGGCTAGTCCTTATTAACTTGTTCATATACTGCAATAGTGTTCAGAGGTCCCAGACAACATATGCATTACCTTTTGTGTTAGGTGCTACACACAGGAGGATGGGATCTGTGCCCAAGAGAACTTGCAGTGTAAAGACCTGATCGCATAGGGGTGGTCTGTCCATGTGGGTCAGCTTATCTCTGCTGAGTCCTCTTTACTTGGCTCCACTTGGGTATATGGGTCCACCACTAGAGATCAACTTGCAGGATGTAACACCTGTACATTCTCACTCAGAGTTTATTGCATATATTAAAAAAAAAAAATTTTTTTGGTGGTAGTAGTATTTTAAGCTTTAGTCAGGTGGAGGATAAATTGCATGAAAAATTCAAGCAGGCTACATATGAAATGGTAAAAGACCACAGCTGCACACTTCTTTCTCAAGACATCCTCAAACAGTAATTTTTATTAAGTATGTCTGCAAAGGAAAACTAATGGCAAAATGATTGTTATAGAGAAGAGGATTTTATAATTTAAATAAAGTTTGTAAGGAAAGATATATAACCATTGTGCCAATGAAATTAGTGTACTTATGGAAGAATAAGAAATTAGTTTTTGTATCTGGAAAGTACTGTGTACATAGGCATTAAGTTTCAGACATCAGTTACAAAGCAGGTAGTGTGGAGGAGGGAGAGCAGAGTTGTGGCTGCATGTTCAACCTGAACATTGTTTAACCATTTAACCTATTACATGTGCTAAACATAAAGTAAGTTATGATTTAATTGAATTGGAAATATAGACCACTTTGCTCAGACAAATTTGTTTTTATTTACAGGAGAGTAGTTAAGGACACAACTCTTCCAAGTTTATTTTAACTATATTACAAATACCTTCGGGGATTAAAACTGAAATGCACACTCTTCAATACTTACGCTGCTTCTACCCTGTACATTGCATTTCCCAAAAGGAACGAAAAGGGGGAGTCATTTCACTTTTTGGTTCCCATGCTCTAACATTATGCTGTGATGTTTGGGATTACAAATGCTACAGACAAATGTTTAAATCTAAACAAAATTCACAATCATGCAATAGTAAAAGACATAGTTCTGTTTTTAAATTTAATAGCCTAAATTTCGGGCCTTGCAGTGTCGCTTTTTAAATACCTAGAAAGTGTTTTCCCTATTTCCTGAGTTAACATTTTCTTTTTGAAAGTTTACTGTTAGTAATAAGCTACATATGTTTAGTCTTGATTGAGAGTAAGTTTGGGCCGCAGAAGGGAGCTGTCTTGTCGATTGTGCACTGTATCTTGTATCTGTTTTGTGCACTTTCAAGATAGATGATACAGCAGAAAGCCTTTTAAATGACACGTGTAAGCCTGTAGAGTTCACTTACATAACTAATCCTATATCCAATTGTTCTCACATAATTTTTCTCTTGTTGGCTTTTCTGTTAAATATATTGCAGGGGTTTGGGGGACACTTTAATGTGTGTGTGTTTAAAATAAACAAAAAAACCCATTGGTGACAAAGTGGTGCATTGAACATAAGGACTGCCATATTGACTGTGAAGATACCAGGCTATGATCCTCTTTCTAGAGGTAGAAGCTAAATCTGGATCCTTCAGAGGAGGATGTGTAAACTTTCTTTATTGCATTAAATTGAATAGAACTATACCGTGGGAGGGAAAAATTCAGATTTGCCCTGAAGAATGAGGCTGACAAAACCACTAATGTACAATATTTAACTACTGTAGAAATAAACTAGTCTTAAAATGATTCCAGTGAAATTTTTAATCTCTCTATCCATAAAGCCAAGTGCCTTAAAATGCAGAGGTCTGACTGTACAGGACTGAAGGGGAAATAACAGATTTTTAAAACTTACAAAATCACTTAATAGCTTTCCTTGACACACACAGTCAAATATTATGGGAGCTTCCATGGTTAGAGGTATATAAAGCTCCTTTTTAGAGCCACACAAGGTCATGAAGTATCAGACCTTAAGCTGAACGTTTTCCACCTGGCCTGAGGCCTTAAACAGGCAAATTTCACTTTTAGGGAGAGTAAGAAGAAAACAACTTTTCAGGAAGGCTTATTTATGCAACCAGAACAGCTGTTTGAAGCTTTTGAGAAGTGTGGAATGTTAGAATCATCCTTGGGAGAAGGGTCAGTGGGCAGAGTAGGTGAGGTGGTCAAAGGTGCTTGGTAAATGCATTTTATTATATGTTACATAAGAATGGCCATACTGGATCAGACCAATGGTCCATCTAGCTGAGTATCCTGTCTTCTGACAGGTCAGGGCCAGATGCTTCAGAGGAAATGAATAAAACTAGCAATTTGTTGAGCTATCCATCCCCTGTTATCCAATTCCAGCTTCTGGCAGTCAGAGATTTAGGGATAACTAGAGCACGGGGTTATGTCCCTGACTACTTTGTGCTAATAGCCATTGATGGACCTATCCTCCGTGAACTTATCTAATTCTTTTTTTAACCCAATTATACTTTTGGCCTTCATAGCATCCCCTGACAACAAGTTCTACAGGTTGTCTGTGTTGTATGAAGAAGTACTTCCTTATGTTCGTTAAAAAAGCTTTTACTGTAGTAGGTTTATCTGGTATGTTTGGGGAATGGGGGTTCCGGTAAGTGAAAAATTCCAGTTAACTAAGAGGGAGGGAGTTTGGGTGTGGGGTTGGGGCATGGGAGGGTGTGCGTGGCATGGGCTCTTGGAGGGAGTTTGGGTGTGGGAGGAGACTCGGGGCAGGGAGTCGGGGCGTGGGATGGGTTTCGGGGTGCTGGGTTTCGGGGTGCTGGATCTGGGAGGCACTCACCTCAGGCGGCTTCCAGCAAGCGGCGACCTGTCCCTGCTGTTCGTAGGCGGAGGCGCAGCTAGGTGGCTCTGCGCCCGCCCCGCCTGAGTGCTGGCCCCGCAGCTCCCATTGGTCGGACTATAAATCGGACTTTCTATGAAGATAAGAAATGCCATTTATAGAGCTTTCCGGTTGGTACAGGGCCGGATGACACAGCTTTTACTGTACCTATTAATTTCATTGAGTGACCCCTGGTTCTTGTGTTATGTGAAGGAGTAAATAATACTTCCTTATTCACTTTCTAAATACCATTCATGATTTTATAGGCCTCTATCATACCTACTCATAGTCGTCTCTTTTCTAAGATGAACAGTCTTTTTAATCTCTCCTCATATGAAGACTGTTCAATGCCGCTAATAATTTTTGTTCACCTTCTCTGTACTTTTTCCAAATCTAATATATCCTTTTTTTGAGATGGGACGACAAGAACTGCATGAAGTATTCTAGGTGTGGACATACCATGGATTTATTTAGTGGCATTATATTTTCTGTCTGATCTATCCCTTTCCTAATGGTTCCTAACATTGTTAGCTTTTTTGACTGCTGCTCCATATTGAGCAGGCTTTTTCAAAGGACTATCCACAATGACTCTTTCTTGAGTGGTAACAGCTAAGTTACACACTATAATTTTGTATGTATAGTTAGGATTATGTTTTCCAGTGTGCATTACTTTGCATTTATCAACATTGCATTTCATCTGCCATTTTGTTGCCCTGTCGCCCAGTTTTGTGAGATTCCCTTTGTAATCTTCGCAGTCAGTTTTGGAGTCTATGCATATATATTTTCTCTTTATTTGCTGTAACCATTACTACCTACTGAGTTGTCTACATAAATAGCTCCCTTTCTTAAACTCCGAACCAATAACAGTGTACAAGTAGCTGAAATTATTCCTTCCAGTTTTCACTGGTTTGGCCTTGTGGACCCCAAACTCACAAGTTGTTTTTGTTGGGACTTTTTGAAGTCCCTTACAATCCATACTAGAGTCATAGATTCCAAGGCTAGAAAGGACCGTTGTGATTATCTAGCATGACCTCCTATATAACACAGGCCATGGAACTTCCCCAAAATAATTCCTAGAGCATATCTTCTGGAAAAACATCTGATCTTGGTGGGTTTTTTAGTTTTTTTAACACTTAAAAACAAAGAAGAAATAAACCAAATTAAAAAACAACAACTGTTAAACAAAGTTTGCCACTTCATTATTCATCCTTTTCAGGTTATTAATCAATACAGAGAACACCAACCTTAATACTCACCTGTGGGGTACCCCATTATTAACCTCTTTCCATGGTGAGAGTTTGGCTATTTATTCCTACTCTGTTGCTTCTTGTCTTTTAACCAGTTTTAAACTATAAGAGGGCTTGTCACTCTTTAGTTAATAAGATTCCTTTTTAGCCCCTTGTGTGCGACTGTATTTAGAAACCTTTTGAAGGGCTAAATAATTTTTATCCATTTGTTTCTCGCTTTCTCCTCTCCTTCCCCCCCCCCCCCACCTTTAACTTCTAAAAAGAATTCTAACAGGTTAGAGATGTGGATTACCCTTTATAAGGCTCAGCTAGCTTGCCCTCTGGTTTCACTATGCACTGTTTTATCTTGTGCTTTGCACTTTCTATTCTAAATGTTAATTAAAACAAACTTTTCTTAAGAAGGAACATCTAGAAAACTCTCTTTGAGGGATGGGACCAGCAGTGCAGTGCAGCTGGCCTTAGTCTGTTCTCAAGTTTTTCTTCTCCCCTCCTCCCCATCCCCCTCATCACTTGAGTGCAGTGAAGGGTCATCGGAGTGGCATAGCCAGCTGGGCTACATCTTTGTACTCTCTGCTTCAGGTCCCCAAGCACTAGCCTCTCTGAAGAGTACAGTAAAACCTTCAGGAGCTTGGGGCACTATTATTCTGTCAGTGTTTAATGTGTAGAAATTCTTGTTCCTAATGAATTATGAGTTTCATGTCAGGAATCTTTGTTTTGTCTTATTAGAGAGACTTAAATTGTTTGAACAGTTATTTCATTCTGTTTAAATGGCACATGCTCATAAAAAGAGGGTGTGTTCAGATGAAATTAAATAAATCTGTTCCTATGATGGCTTGTTCCTAAACTTAATTAGCTGTTATCTGATTCATGTAATTTTGAGGAAGAGTTTTTAATAGTTAAAATTAGCTGGTGGCTGTCTAGCCAAGTACTTTTTTAAAAACCCCAAAACATAGTAGGCAACTAAAATATTTCAGTAAACTGCCTAGAACTCTATTTTTCTTGAAATATGCGTATATGGAGAGACTTAACAGAATGGATCAGTAGTCACTGCCCAAACTCCTTGAGTTCCAAACTAGTAAAGCTAAGTCTAATAATGGTAAAAGCAATGTATGCAAGCCTTACTAGACCAGACTTTATAGCACAATATTAAAGGATATGGTGTAGTTATGCACCAGTTTAGTTCAGTAATACTATGTGGGAGAAACCTTTATTCAGATGTGGCGGAGAAATAACCTCCGAAAAGCTATTTCTCCAGGTTTTCCGCAGCTAATGTCAATAGCAGGCACATATGGAACTGGATTTATCCTCTTCAAGTGCAGTTATGTCTAGATGCTGTAAATAGACTTTAAAAAGTCACTAGTGTGTTCATAGATTTTTAAGGAAGAGAACAGAGGTAATATAGGAATTTACATATTGGATCAGGCCTCTGAGGTTCATCTGGTTCAGTGTTCTCTCTGACAGTGGCCAGTACCATATGTTTCAGGTCAGGTTTTCTCAACGAGTGGTCACCTAAATGTACTTATTGGGTTACATCAGTGGTTCTCAAACTTCTGTACTGGTGACCCCTCTCATATAGCAAGCCTCTGAGTGTGATCCCCCCTTATAAATTAAAGCCAGTTTTTTATATATTTAACACCATTATAAATGCCGAAGGCAAAGCAGGGTTTGGGGTGGAGGCTGACCGCTCATGACCCTCTGAGGGGTCCCGACCCCCCAGTTTGAGAACTCCTGGGTTACATGGTGTACTTATCTAGTACTTACTAGGTTAATGTGTATATTATATCATGGGTAAAAAATACTTAGCTTTAGTATAAAAAAATCTGATTTACTATTTATTGGGTCATGACAGGCCATCAAGGTTTACAAAAGGGTCCTGAGCCCCAAAAGGTTGAGTACCACTGTTTCAGATGAAGATGCAAGAACCCAGCAGTATGAAGATGTGAGATAGTCACATCTGATCTTGATGGTGTGTCTCATCCTGGTCTCTAATAGCTAGGTGTAAGTGCAGAATGACGCTTAATATCTCTTCCAAAATTATCACTAATTATACCTTTGGATAGTCTTGATATCCATATAAATGTCCAACCTCTTTTGAATCTTGCTAATGACTTCCTATAGCAGTTAGTTCCACAGTCGGACTCCTTGTTCATTTACATTTATTGGTTTTGAATTTGCCCGTTTAGTGCTATTGAAAGAAGGATTGTGTCCTGCCTTTATAAAATAACTTGAGGGGGGTGATCCTCCTAGGAAGAATTGATATATTTGTGACAGTGGCCTGAAGAAATAAAGAATAGAACTTTTAGTAAGCAATAATATATTGAGGAACACTTTAAAAATCTTCTGACTGTATTGAAATATTTCAGTTTCCATGTAAGAACTCTGAGTTTTTGCTCAGACTCCTGTGCCAGTACAGGCAGTGGGTTTTACGCCTCCTTTACAGAAGGGGGAGATGGGTTAAAAAACAGACCAACCTTCTCTTGTGGCACCTCTCCTACATGAGAGGTTTGGCTGCCTCCACTGCCAGGAAGCTGGCTTTCTGGATGCTCTTTGGTTCGGTTTAAAATGTATAATTTTCTCTCTCCCCCCCCCC
>QXTE01000046.1:8017687-8170207 GCA_003942145.1 Platysternon megacephalum
ATTTTTTTCCCCCCCCCCCCCCCCCCCCCCATCCACTTGTAGGTTTTCCCTGTCTAACACAGAAGGCTTTGGGTGAGTGGCATAGTTCTCAGGCACTGTCTTCTGATCTTATGCACTTCACTCCCTTTGAGTACAAAGGCCAGGTCAGAAAACACCAGTTCCTGTTGAGTAGAGCAGTACCGTGAACCTGTGTTTGGTGGTACAGGCTTTGTTCTCTTGCGGTCAGACTTGCCCATCCGGACTGTGGGAGGTAGGTAAGCAGTTGCCAATCTGTGTAGGATGTAATCTCTAATTTGGGTGTATTTTTTGTGCTGCTTTTCTCCAGTTGCTGGAGTGGACAATCTGTTGCTATTGCTTGGTGAAGATCTAGGATCAGACTTTCCTCTGCTACAGGAAATGGGTCTTGGCCTAGCAGTCTTTATAGGTTCTGGATTCCATGGCAACTTGGCTGAGTCTGGCTCTCAAAGGTGCACTTAATGTATTCTTTTCATCCCTTTTTTTCTGAGCCAATGACCCCCCGAGTCTTAGTTCTTCAAATCTAGTGTAGCTGACCCACTGGATAACAGGGTATTTTGTAGAGCAATTGATATATCTTCTTCTATTGTAGACCTACGTCTGAAGTCATTCACATGCTTTGTGCTTCTCCAGTCTTGATATTGTCTGAAAATTAAACTCTCACTTCATATAAACAAAATGTCTCTTCAAATATTTATAAATCTCTTTTCTCCCCACTCCCCTTCAAATGTATAGCAAACCTAGCTGAACACTGCATAGAAACTTAGAATTCTGTGGCATATTTTGGAAAGCATTGTGTGGAGAATTGGCGAAGCTTTTTGTAGCTAAGGTCACTGTGATTCTCTTAGCTGAAGACACTTGGAACGTAAATGTTTTGTTAGATTCCTTGTATATTTTGATTCAGTTCCTAGTTTTTGACATTAAGGTTATGCTTACTATCTTTGTGTAATTTTTTTATACAATGTTTGTGCATGCCAGGGAAACAGTAACTGCTGTTTAGGTAGGATTTACTAGCTAGGTGTTAAACAGTATATCTGGTCAGCACAAATAGAGCCTACAAACCTTATTTTTAACTATGGATAGGACATCAGTTCTGTCCCACTGCTTTCTGAAATGAACCTCTGGTTCGTAAAAGGAGAATAATATTTAAAAAAAAAAAAAAACTTTCCCATATTAAATAAGGATCCCAGTAGTACTTTCTAGACCTGGTGGTTCATGAGAATCATGCCCCTGGTGTAGCAGTAGTACTTCTCTGGCACTTTGGCCCCAGGACTAAATACTAGAAATGTACTAATCTAGTAATATTATAGTAATAGTAGTAGTAAAGGCTTCATTAGAAAATGACAATTAGGGATCGAAAACTACATAGGTCTGGAACTTCTGTAGTCAGTCTTAGACTTGAACCAAAAAGCCCTACTGGTCCAAGGAACTGACTTTTTTTTGTTTTTGTTTGTTGTCATGAATACCCCAGGGCTAAACTTAAAGTACTTTGGAATTTTAATCCTGCCAGGCCATGAGCTTTTTGAGTTTATAAAAACATATTTTGGTTACTATCTTGATATCTCTTTCACTGAAATTCTGATATGAATTTGGAAGCTGCTCTCTTTGAAGAGAAGGAGCTAGCACATAATGGCTTCTCTGTGATAACTGGTTTGGAATACCACTTTTCCGATGGCAGAAAACATAAATTGATAACTTTAGCAGTTAATAACAGATGGGCTTCTTTTACATGGCTGTAGGAGTGAAGCAAGACTGGGGGGTTGTTGGGAGAGGGCAGGTAGGTGAAAGCAGGGTAGTAATCTGAGATGTTCTACTTGGTGCATTACTCGTTGATGTGTCCAGGCAGCCTCTCAAAGGCAGTCTAGGGATACACAATCAAGGATCTGTTGTTGGAGTCTGCTGGTAAAGTAAAGTCTAGATCTGGAATCCAGACTAATGGGGTGACTGCCTGCTTCGATTTGCTGAAGTGGAGATAAGAGTTGGAGATCCTTGTTCTCCTAATCCAAAGTCTGAATCTTCAGCTAATTCTCCTTTTCCTCAGACTATAAAAAGATAAGCATTTCCCGAAGCACCTGAAGAAACCGAGAGGCTATTTCCTGGGTGAACTGAGTCTTGCTGAGACTGTTGGTAAGAAATCTTGTGGAAAATGGAAATAAGGACTAGCTATAGCTTGTCTGGGTAAGACTCAGAGGTGATGCAAAGAAAGGATTTGTCTTTTTCATCTTTCTGTTTTTGTTTATCGGTCACTGCATGCACTAGGATGTAGAGGAGCTTCTTTGAAGTTCATTCTCAACAAGTTGTCTACATTGCAAAGGTGACTTTAAATATTCTTTCTTCAGTTTTGGTTATGAAGATCACACTAGCAAGCACGAAACCGGGAGAAGTTATGCCATGACAAATGTTTCTCCCTTAGCTGTAGGAGATGTGATCAGTGGTGACCAGATCTGATGTGAATCATGTCTGGATTCTTGAGATCTGTGGTACATAAGAAGATTGAAAGGAGCTTTTTGCTGACTATCATAGAAAACAGTATATTCTGAAGCTTGCTTTCCTTTATTAAATAGTCTGAGGACAGAATCTGTCTATATGTGTAGACTTGACAGATAACCTTTGGAGGCATTTTCTTCAGGTTGTACTGAGATTATGGTTCCTACTGTATGCTTGGAGTTTTTTTATTCTGTGTATAAAATTCCTGATATAGAGGAAAGAGGGGAAACCTTGAAATGTGGGATGTCTGTTGCATCTGGTTCAGATGACCTCAGTCTTGGCACTGACAATATCGACCCCACGAAGCAGTGAATTTACTCTGCTTCTCTGTCATGCAGTCCTCGGGTGTGGCGGTGACTTCTGTGACCCCAGGACCATCTGGGTTGGCTACTTCAGACTACAGGCTGTTTCTGGTGTCTTCCTCAGCACCAATTAAGAATCATGCTACAGAATTGAATCCAGTCCGATTATCAGCACTGAGAGATCTTTTGTCAGAACTGATATCCTGTTCAGCCCTGATGACAATCCCAGCTTCTACACTTTTGGTACAGACGAGTTCTTCAGATTCAGTACAGACCTACTCAGCACTGATGGCCATTCTGGTCCTGAGCATTAGTCCCACATCAGTATTGCAACTGGTACTCTCACAGGTTTGGCTACTGTACCATTCTGAGCACTGTGGGATTCTTACTGTACCTAAGGCAGTCTGAATGCTTTCTGGCTCCCGCAGGGTAGTACCTGCCTTGCCTGCAGATTACTTGAATGGTTCCTCAGGCTCAGAGTTGTCATCTATCTGCCTCCTTCCAAAAAACAGTGTTGGAAGTCTTCTAGGTCTCTGGGGTATCCACTGTGGGTACCAGGACTGGCACAGTTCCAATAGGGAGAGCTGTTCTTGGCCCAGTACATACTGGTGTCCTGTACCATGTTCATTTCAGCAGAGGCCTCCCTGGGACTCTTGGGATGCCTTGGGTATCCAAGCTGAGTTTGTCTCCGAGAATACCTATGAATTGGTAGACATTCTTCATCCCTGGGGAGGGTAGCTCTCCCTATAAATGATGCTCTTTTGGAGCTTGCAAAGTCCTTGTGGCATACCTCTGCTTCCTTATCTCCCACTGCAGGGCATACGGATAAGTGGTACTATGTACCTATGCAATGATTTGAGCGTTTCTACTTCCATTGAGACCATAACTCTTATTGTAATGACTGCAAATGAGTTTGACAAGGAAGGTACAAGGCAACACCTAAAGACAAAGTCTGAGATTAGATTTAATTGTGAGAGAGATTTATTTTACCTCATTGTTACAGATGCACACTGCAAATCAGCAGGTGTTATCTAAATATGATTTTGTAAATTGGAACAAGATGTCCAGGTTTGCAGGTAAGATGTCACTGCAATCAGCACTTGATGTAGCAGATGCTTCCTTCAGGATTATGGCCTCAGCTGTAACAATGAGAAAAGCTTCTTGGGTACAGAACTCTGCAGTAGCTCTCATGGTCCAACAAAATATAGAAGCCTTACCTTTTGATGGCCTGTTCTTGTTTTCTGAAAAGAAAAATAGTGGAACACTGCATTCTTTTAAGGACACTTGAACCACTTAGTGCACATTGGGAGTTTATACCCCAGCTATTAAGAGTGGACAGCAACAACTGTATCATCAATACTCCCAGGAGTATTTCAGACAGCCAACTTCTCTTGTTAGGCAACAAGATGTCTCCAAAAGGAAACACAAGTCACAGAGGAGAAGACCCTCTGGGAAACGGATCCATGGGGCCGGATGCGCTGCATCCGAGGGTGCTAAAGGAGTTGGCCGATGAGATTGCGGCGCCATTGGCCATTATCTTTGAAAAATCATGGCGATCGGGGGAGGTCCCGGACGACTGGAAAAAAGCTAATGTAGTGCCCATCTTTAAGAAAGGGAAGAAGGAAGATCCAGGGAACTACAGGCCAGTTAGTCTCACCTCAGTCCCTGGAAAAATCATGGAACAGGTCCTCAAGGAATCAATCCTGAACCACTTAAAGGAGGGGAAAGTGATCAGGAACAGTCAGCATGGATTCACCAAGGGCAAGTCATGCCTGACTAACCTAATTGCCTTCTATGATAAGATAACCGGCTCTGTGGATGAGGGGAAAGCAGTGGATGTGCTATTTCTGGACTTTAGCAAAGCTTTTGATACAGTCTCCCACAGTATTCTTGCCAGCAAGTTAAAGAAGTATGGGCTGGATGAATGGACGGTAAGGTGGATAGAAAACTGGCTAGATGGTCGGGCTCAACGGGTAGTGATCAATGGTTCCTTGTCTAGTTGGCAGCCGGTATCAAGTGGAGTGCCCCAAGGGTCGGTGCTGGGGCCGGTTTTATTCAATATCTTCATTAACGATCTGGAAGATGGTGTGGACTGCACCCTTAGCAAGTTTGCAGATGACACTAAACTGGGAGGAGTGGTTGATACGCTGGAGGGTAGGGATAGGATACAGAGGGACCTAGACAAATTAGAGGATTGGGCCAAAAGAAATATGATGAGGTTCAACAAGGACAAGTGCAGAGTCCTGCATTTAGGACGAAAGAATCCCATGCACTGCTATAGACTAGGGACCGAATGGCTGGGCAGCAGTTCTGCAGAAAAGGACCTAGGGGTTACGGTGGACGAAAAGCTGAATATGAGTCAACAGTGTGCCCTTGTTGCCAAGAAGGCTAATGGCATTTTGGGTTGTATAAGTAGGGGCATTTCCAGCAGATCGAGGGATGTGATCATTCCCCTCTACTCAGCACTGGTGAGGCCTCATTTGGAGTACTGTGTCCAGTTTTGGGCCCCACACTACAAGAAGGATGTGGATAAATTGGAGAGAGTCCAGCGGAGGGCAACAAAAATGATTAGGGGGCTGGAGCACATGACTTACGAGGAGAGGCTGAGGGAACTGGGATTGTTTAGTCTGCAGAAGAGAAGAATGAGGGGCGATTTGATAGCTGCTTTCAACTACCTGAAAGGGGGTTCCAAAGAGGATGGATCTAGACTGTTCTCAGTGATAGAAGATGACAGAACAAGGAGTAATGGTCTCAAGTTGCAGAGGGGGAGGTTTAGGTTGGACATTAGGAAAAACTTTTTCACTAGTAGGGTGGTGAAGAACTGGAATGGGTTACCTAGGGAGGTAGTGGAATCTCCTTCCTTAGAGGTTTTTAAGGTCAGGCTTGACAAAGCCCTGGCTGGGCTGATTTAGTTGGGTTTGGTCCTGCTTTGAGCAGGGGGTTGGACTAGATGACCTCCTGAGGTCCCTTCCAACCCTGAGATTCTATGATTCTATGAAACCAACCATACTATCCTTCGTTAGCTTTGAGCTAGTAGTCGATTTAACTCTTCTCTTGAAGTCAGCATACAACTTGTCGTCAATTTCCCTGACCGTATCTTCCTGTTTGGGGACAGGCTGTTCCACAACTACAAGGCTTGGGAAACAATAACCACAGACAAATGTGTTCTGAGAGCTGTGGGATCGGGATATGACATCCAGTTCCTAAACCATCTCCTCCCTTGCCCCATCCCTTTTGAGGGACACTTCTCATAAGTTACTGCTTCAGCAGATTTAAGACTCAGGTTTGTGAATCATAGAAAATGTTGCCCTTCATCATTTGGGGAAAGGGATTCTACTCCCGTTACTTCCTGATTCGCAAGTTCAAGGGAGGGGTCAGACCTATTCTCGACCTTTGAAGTCTCAATATTATATCAAATATGAAATTCCACACGGAAACCCTAGCTCTAATTCTTCCTGCATTGGATCACAATGACTTGTTTGCCCTCGATCTTCCAAGAACTCTACTTTCATGTAGCAGTTATGTGAAGCCCCAGGAAGTTTCTGAGATTTGTTGACCAACCACTACATTATCTATACACAGTACTCCCTTTTGACCTGCCCTCAACCTCGTGTGTATCTACCAAATGAATGACTGTAGCAGCAGCCTATGTCAGGAGAACAGGGATTCATATCTTCCCTTATCTGGATGATTGGCTAGCAAGGGGCAAGTCCAAAGACCAAGTTCACCATCAAGTCCGGTTCATACTATGTCTCTTTGATTGGCTGAGGCTGATTTTGAACAAAGGGAAATTCACATTAATTCCAAAACAAAAAATGGATTTCATTGGGGTCCTACTAGACTGAGTGTGAGGGCCTTTCTCTCACACAAGTCGTTTCAGACAATTCGCTGCCTATATCCGTATCTCAAATCTTCACACCTCAACCACTGTTTGGGTATGCTTGACATTGCTAGCCCACATGGCTTCATGTACTTATGTAGTTCAGCATGTGAGATTGCGCCTCCATATTCTGCAAGGATGGCTGAAATTGATCTGTTTCCCAAATCATCAATTTTTGAATAGCCTAGTCTGAGTACTTTCAGCAGTCCTGGAGTCCTTAGAGTGGTGGGCAGATCAGAACAATGTATGGGAGGGTGTATCCTTTGCTTATCCTCCACCAACCAGGACTGTAGTTACCGATGGCTTAACAATAGGTTGGGAGGCACATCTAGGGACTTGAAAAGCACAAAATTTGAAACAGATATGAGGAAATAGGTGGGTGGGTTTTTTTGTTTCTTTTTTTTAGTGTAACTCATAATAACCAGTGGAACTTGCTGCCACAAGATATTGAGGCTGATTTTGGTAGGATTAAAAAAGTATCAATTTAGGTAGATGGTCTCAATTTATACTGATAGACCATCTACGGTAATGTTTTAGGAGGATTTTTTTTTTTTTTTTAGAAGAGAGGAAACACTCATACTTAATGGCATAAACTAACTGGCAAGGTTAAGAAGAAACTACTCCATTGGTAGCTTGGACAATTAGTTTTTTCTGAGGCATTAGCATCCTGACTCAGTGGCCAGTATTAGAAATGGCAAAGCAGACTGGGATTAGAGCGATGTGCTGCAGTAGTTTGTCCAGCAAAGGGGGAGGGGGTCTGAATTGAAAGGGGGAAGGAAAAATTGTTGACGCTTCGGTTTGGTGGAATGAACCGCTCTAATCTATGAATGGTATAAAGAACTGTGGATGCCTGTGTATGAGAACACATCAGTTAATATGCAGGTTACCTCAAAATAGTTACCTTTATAAGAAAACTTTAATTTTTAGCAGTGGTCTGAGTGCTGTCGTAGCCACACTGAGCTGTCTACTGCAGTCTCTCACTCTGTGATTACCTAGTGCTGAAAGCTGGGATTTCCCAACAGGAATGGCAGGAGCTGAAATCTAGTACCTATTGGGTGGGCGCCCACTGCTAAAGGATACCCCCCCCCAGCCTAAGGGGAGGATCTACAGGACCTGAAACCCAACTGATTACGGGGGACAACTAAGGAAATAACAGGGACAGGAATCTAGTAGAAAGTTAAACGAATTAGTCCGACTAATGTAATTTATCATCTTTGTAGTACATACTCTATCTTCCACAGCTTTGGTAAACTTAGTAACTTCTCACAGGTAACTGTATTGAATATGGGTCTCTTTTTAAAGTCTCACTTTGAATTTCCCAGTAGGATCAGCTTTGGGTGAAGGAGTGTGCGGTGGGTGCAGGGAGAAGAAGGGAAGATACAAACTAGACCTATATCTATGCTTGTGGTTCAATCTTATGAATGTACATGTACAGTAATGACAGTACATATGGAGGAAAATATAAACCGTGTAAATTGCTCACTAGCAGAAAATTGCCTCAACGAGTCTCCACTTAAAAAAAAAAAAAAAGGTAACTTCTCCATCTTTGTGATTATCTGGAACTAATAAAGGTGACAACTCCCTGATGGCTGGTTGCTTAATCTGAGTTTGAAATAGTGTGCCATGCTAGTTCAAGAATTCTTTTTCTGGATTTAAGTCGTGGTCTGGAATGTCCAATTGATTAAAAATTAGTATCCAATAGCCTTATCCCCTCCACTTACTTTGCATAATAAGATTCATTAATTGAACTAAGGTTTAAGTTTCTACAATATGCAAAGAAAAACCTTTCGTATATAGTCTTGTTCTAGCTGGTACTTTCTATATCCATTATGTAAATGTTCCTTTGTGTATCATCAGTCACTTTTTTTCCTCTGCTAGTTTGATTGGATTTGCCTCCTGTCCTTTCTAAGCAGATGATTTTGTAAGTTTTTGCATGACTCTACTTAAAGAAGAAAAGGGAAAGGAGGTGAAATGAAACTGCAGCTGAAAAGCTTAGCAGGAGTTGATGGCTGCCCTTCTGGAGTAATTGTCCTATGATAGTTTCTTAATCTGAAAGCCTTTGCATTAATATGACAAAATGAAATATCTTTTAATAACATATACTCCTCGTCTGAATTGATGGAAGCATAGTAAATGGCAAAACCCAACTTCAGATAAAATGCTACAGCAGGGGTCGGCAACCTTTCAGAAGTGGTGTGCCGAGTCTTCATTTATTCAGTCTGATTTAAGGTTTTGCGTGCCAGTCATACATTTTAATGTTTTTAGCAGGTCTCTTTCTATAAGTCTATAATATATAATTCAACTATTGTTGGATGTAAAGTAAATAAGGTTTTTAAAATGTTTAAAATTAAATTAAAATCCAGAGCCCCCCGGACCGGTGGCCAGGACCCGGGCAGTGTGAGTGCCACTGAAAATCAGCTTGCGTGCCGCCGGTTGCCTTACCCCTATGCTACAGCTTTCTAGACTTTGAGTCAGACTCCTTTTCTTGGTTATGCCTACTTCCTTCCAGTGAAGTCAGTCAGGTTGCCTGTGCATAACAGCAGAATTTGGCTATGTGCGTGCATCTATAAATAGAAGAACATCAGAATATGAAAGCAGCCTTAAATTGTGTTGTATGGTATGGCAGATACTTTACTTTGGTTTAAAAAACAACACCACACCCTTCTTAGTGATGAGTGCATCAGTGCTCTGTAGGAGTTTTTCAATTTCTGATTCAGAGATTTGATTGAATTTCAGGAGAGGCATTGGCAAACATTTTTGAGTCTTGGGTGCTTATAAAGGAAGACAGCACTGTGCTTTTAGCTTGCATTTTTGTAGAAACAGACCAATGAAGCTTCAGTGCTCCTAGGAAGCATTCAAGTGTTTGTCTTATCCTAAACAATACCTACTTCATGGCAAGTAAAATCAGAGTGGAGTGAGGGGCAGGAAGAGTGACAGCAGCATATTTATATTATCCCAACAATTTTACTGTTTCCAAAGAAATCTGCTGTTATGTAGGGCTATAATATGAAATTATATTCTCAGGATTACTTCTAGGTGACAGATTTAAAGATAATCTGGCAGTATTGTATGGGTAATACCTAGGTTTTAAATGGCTTTAACTTAAATCATGTACCCAAATAACCTCTGGCTTACTATTAGCAGTTATTTAAGAAACTGATTAGTATATGTGGAAAATACCGGACATATTTAAAATATAAATACAATATGTTGAAGTATGTTTGTAATATAAATTTACAAAATAATCACTTATTTTCCAATATTCCTTAGAATAATCTGTTTTTATCACAAATTGTGTGCAGTGTTGTTGCTGTGTCAGTCGGTTAGAGACAAGGTAGGTGGGGTATTGTCTTTTATTGGATCAACTTCTATGGGTGAGAGACAAGCTTACACAGAGTTCTTCTTCAGGTCTGGGAAACGTACTCAGAGTGTCACAGCTAAATACAAAATGGAACAGATTGAAATGTGTGTTAACCATGTATGGTAAACAATCTGTTCCATTTGTATTTAGCTGTGACACTCTGAGTACGTTTCCCAGACCTGGAGAAGAGCCCTGTGTAAGCTTGTCTCTCACCCATAGAAGGTGGTCCAATAAAAGACATTACCTCACCCACCTTGTCTCTTTATCACAAATTCAAATATAAAAGTTTAAAAAAAAAAAAAAAGTATCCTATTGAATGCAAACAAAACTAGTTGATGGTTTGGTGCCTCTTTTAATTTGTTGAGTCTCTTCCTGTTTGGCCATTCCCAACATTGCAAAACAATTCTGAAGAGTAAACAGTCTTTGGTTACTTTACATTTGACTTGCATCTCTGAATATGTGCTTGGGTATAAATAGCTCTGTTCCAGTTTTGTATAAATGCAAGTGTAGCATCTCTTCCTGATGCTTCACAAAGCACATGGTTTAAAGTGAATCAGTCTGACTTATTATTCATTTTTATTTGGTACTATCAATTTACATGATGTGTTTACAAAGGCAGTGTGAGGTGTCCCTACACTTAAAAGCTGACAGTCTGAAATAAGTAAGCTAAGATATGGGACAACAGGTTGGGTGTAGAGAAATTATTGCTGAGACAAAGGTAGAAGTGAATTTGGAAGCCTAGAGGGGTCCAAGGTAGAAGATGGAAAACCAAAAAAGAAGAGAGATTTACATCATTGCATGGAGAAGTGCAAGGAACAAGAGGAGAGTTAGAGAAAATGAGCAAAGATGATGGGGGTGGCTTTGGTAAGACTGTTCGTGATGTATGTAGGTAGCTAATGATCTTTGAAGAAAAGGAGTGATGAAAGAGAGGTTACTTTCTGGGCAATGGTGATAGTAGGGATAGCAAAAGTAAAGGTGGGTAAGGGATGACCAGGGCACAGCATGCACAGCAGTGAGCTTACTGTTGGTTTCTCTTTATTGCTCACCAAGAAAATGTTCTTCAATTTAAAATGTGTATTTAGAATGCACGTTTACCTTTCCAGTCAGCTTTCTGTTTTACAACTCTAAGATCCAATTTTAGCTGAAGATCAGTAATTATAATTGTTAAATATACATTTGTATAAGCGTTATTGGTCTCTATACATATCTACCTAGAAATATAGGGAAGCAGAAAATATATTCAAAAAAACCTCTCTCCCATTTTGTTCATACATATACAAATCTTTCAGCTAGATCTGCCAGAGGGGCCTATTTGGGAAACACAATATCCATTATGTTGAATAGCCTGAAGATCTTTCCTGTTTTACGAAACAAGATTCTACATTTGTTTGTCCTTCTTCTTATATAAACTTACTTTTCTACACACCTGTCACTAATTTTGCTTTAGTGATTTTTTTTTAATGAGAAAAAGGAGTCTGTCGATAGAGCATACTGGTTGCTGTATAGAATGTCTTGTGGGAAGAGAGAAAAATAAAGGCTGACAAGCAAAATTACTGAGATGTGACTTCCGCCTTTGTGGTGGTAATTGTCAGCGATCAGTATAACAGCAGTAGGAGCCATACTTTGTGAAATGAGACCTGTAATCTGTGAGGCAAGGGGCAAAAATGCAAGATAAATTTGGGGGTACTAACATCTTTGGCTATATGTAAAAGGTCCTTAAGTATAAATCCAGTTATTGTAAAGAATTTAGTGGGTACAAAGCTGACTTTTTTTTTTCCTTCCTCCCCTCCAACTTTACAGAAAAGCAGACATGATACACTGAAGGCCTTTGGATATAAACTTTGGCAGTAAGATGGAAGCATAAATCTTGAGATTTAGAACGGAACCAGAAATGGCTCACGAATACTGAAACAGGACACAGAAGAGCCTCCAACACTTCCCAGTGTGAGCAGTGGCAAAGGGACAACTACCATGGTAACACTAATAACGGAAAAGCTGCAGAACCAGAGCTTGGATGATCTGACATGTAAAACATACAATATTCACCTGGTAAGGACATGCCAAATTACCGTGTAAGCTTGTTGAAGTAGCAGGTAGTAAAGAAGCAGCATTCATAAAATACACACCAAAGCCAAGAATGGAGAATTAAATTAAATTATGGATTTATGTTGGGGCAATGGGTGAGAGTTCCTAAATGGAGGAGGGAAGTGAAGCAGGGGTCCTGTGGAAAAATAATATGTAGTCATGTAGCTGAAGACTGTATCATAATGCATATGTGCAAGGGAGCCAAATTGAGGTTGCACAGGCAGCCGTAATTCTGTTTCCTAACATTTGAGTGCTTGACTTTGCCACCTTAATGTTCTCTTAGTGTATATGTTTTGTGTGTAACTTGCTTGAGGTTAGAGGGAAGCAAGGATGGTAAGTGTTGCATTGTAGATCAGGAGAATCTTATTTTTAAATTTCTGTAAACATTTGCCACTTAAATTTTGTTTGCCTCATTTATTCAGAGAACTTTCTCAAGTAATATGAATACTAATTAGAAGGCATGGTTATGTGCTTATGATGGGCCTTGAGAAGATATGATGAAATGCTAGAATGTTTTGTCTGTAAAGATAGTAGATGCTTTCCTTGCAGAGAGATGCCCCAATTGCGGCCTTCATTTATTCACCTGGTTCTACTGCAGGAACTATAAAGCAGCAAACCTTTTTCTTTTCTTTTCTTTTTTTAAAAGATGTGTAGAACACACAGCTTTGTGGTTAATTATGGTATGTCTTTGAGTGGGGGGAAATCTGCTACACCAGGGGTGGGCAAACTTTTTGGCCCGAGGGCCACATCGGGGTTGCAAAACTGTATGGAGGGCCGGGTAGGGAAGGCTTTGCCTCCCCAAACAGCCTGGCCCCTACCCCCTCCCGCTTCCCGCCCCCCCCTCAGAATCCCTGACCCATCCAACCCCCCCTGCTCCTTGTCCCCTGACTCCCCCGTCCCTAACTGCCCCCCGGGGCCCCACCCCCTACCCAACGCTCCCTGGCCCCTGACTGCCCTGACCTCTATCCACACCCCCACCCCCTTACAGGCCCCCTGGGACTCCCACGCCTATCCCGTCCCCCCAGAACCTCCACCCCATCCAACCGCCCCCTGCTCCTTGTCCCCCAGACCCCTCCCAAACCTCCACCCCATCCAACTGCTCCCTGTCCCCTGACTGCCCCCCGGGACCTTCTGTCCCTTATCCAACCCCCTTGCTCCCCACCCCCTTACCATGCTGCTCAGAGTAGCAGGAGCCCACTGCCTGGCCACAGCCAGCCAAACTGCCGTGCTGCCCGACAGGGGACTGCAGGGGAGGGACCGGGGGCTAGCCTCCCCAGCCGGGAGCTCAAGGGCGGGGCAGGATGTGGCCCATGGGCCGCAGTTTGCCCATCGCTGTGCTACACTTTCACTTTTAGCACATTGGTTTGACTCCTTGGCTAGTAGCTATCATTTGATGGTGCTTTGCTCTGTGAGAAATAAATTCTAGAGGGTGATTGCCATGGACAATTTCATCAGAAACCCTAAGGGTTGCATGAGTTTGGAGACTAAGCTAGCTTTTCACTCTTACTGGTGTACTGGAGATTTAGGGGTAGGGATACACTTGTGGGGGTTGAGTAGAGAAGCATATACTCTGCTTCATGGACTGTATCTGGTCTGTGGATAACAGTGCTATGAATCTAGCAACGTTCACAAGCCTTGTATATTAGGTAATGGTGGAACTCTGTGTAGAGGGATCATTTAGCAAGTTTGAACTAGGGGAAATAGGGAGGATGAACCAGGGTTACAGTAATTGTAGCTGTTTGGTTTTGGCACTTAGGGGAACCATCAAGATGTCTAAGCAAAACTTGGTTTTGTAAATCAGCCTACACCTTGCAGGTGATGAAACAGAAACAAGTTGCTTTCAGCCACACAGGGGAGGAGGGGGTGGGAAGAGATAATCTCTGCAAAGAAACGGGCCAGGTTATTCTTTCCCCCTTTCCTATAAGCAGCTCCCATCCCTTCCCTCCTGCAAGGCTGCTGCTGGCCAGGTTCTGGTGTGAACCCTGGCAGAAATCGGGGAGGCGGGGACATGTGACCCTGCATGCCCCCCCACTTGTAGCGTCGGGAAGATGCGGCACCAGGTACCAGGAGAGGCAGGCCCAGCTAGGCATGGAGGGTGGAGAGTACTGGGCAGGGAGGGTCCGGTCAGTTGGTCACCCCCCATGTGAGAGAGGTGTACAGGAGTGTGTGTCACTTTTTTTCCCATGGGGGGGGGGAGGGGGGAAGGTAGGGATGTGTGTCACCCCTGCCCGTGTGACCCCTAAAGCCTTAAAGATGATAAGGTAAATAAAGAATCCAACTATGCAATATTTCTTTTTAACAGGGGCTCAGTCAACTTGATATTAATTTGAATGTTTGTACTGCATAGTTCTGATTGATTGCAGTTGAACTCGCTTGAATATGAATAATTTTACCAAGTGTCCCATATTCAGCATAGGGAAATATGGTCGCCCTACTTATAAGCAACCACTTTTGCTAACTCCCATGAGTGGTTGCTCTTAGCATGTTTTACTGTATCTGAAAAAGGTGCTGATCAGCTTCACCCATTATGGGCCCATTGTATCCCTGCTAGATTTGAATAGACAAGAGACTAATCTGCAGGTGGTATCTTGACCCTCTGCCCGTATCACTAGAAACTCCAGTGAACAGCACTGGCCAAGATGTACACTGAAAAGATTAAAGGTTTGACCCATTTCCACCTTCTCAGGTCTCCCTTCCACCTGAAACTTCTCTGCTCTATGGAGATTGGTCATTGTCTGATTCCTCCAAGCAACTTTATCCTTAAAAATGTTCAGATGACTTTTTTTAAGGTGCTCTGTTTATTTGAATTGTTTTTCTGTAAGGTCTCATTGTAAATAAGAAGCGGGCAGCATTAGCTCATGTAGATGTAAAGAAACTTGTTTGTCTTAGCAATTGACTGAACAAGAAGTAGGACTTAGTTGACTTGTAGGCTCTAAAGTTTTACATTGTTTTATTTCTGAGTGCAGTTAGGTTTAAAAAAAAAATCTACATTTGTAAATTGCACTTTCACAATAGAGATTGCACTACAGTAACTGAGGTGAATTGAAAAATACTATTTTTTACAGTGCAAATATTTGTAATAAAAATAATATAAAGTGAGCACTGTACCCTTTGTATTCTGTGTTGTAATTGAAATACATATACACCTCTACCTCGATATAACGCGGTAAAGCAGTGCTCTGGGGGGGTGGGGCTGCGCACTCCGGTGGATCAAAGCAAGTTCAATATAACGTGGTTTCACCTATAACGCGTTAAGATTTTTTGGCTCCCGAGGACAGCGTTATATCGAGGTAGAGGTGTATTTGAAAATGTAGAAAAAGATCCAAAAATATTTATAATAAATTGATATTCTATTACTGTTTAACAGTGCGATTAAAGAGGCGATGAATCCCGACTAATTTTTTAATCTAATTAATTTTGTTTTGCGTTAATTATTTAAGTTAACTGCAATTAAGTCACAGCCCTAATTAAATTAAAAAGATATTTAGTAGTATATATTTGCTGCCAAGTTTGAAAGAAAGTCAAACCATTGAACTGGTGGAAATCACTGGCATAAGCGCCTATCACCAGAAATTGTTGAAGTGCTAAAGAAAAAACAAAAAACAAAACCCACTTCTATATGATGAGGAAGCTTTCCTGGGTGAATGCTTTTAGCTTCAGCAGAATCTAAACTTGCATTTTCAAATAAAAATTTCCAGCCTTACTGATCACAGCCTGACATTCCATTGCTGCAGGATGGTGAAACCAAATTTCACACTTGAAGAATGTGTCTGGGTAAAATGTAAGGCCACCTATGTCAGTCTAAAATATAATATAAATGCTAAATACTGTGATGGGTGGGCACATGTGTATGCACACTTACCCACTCCCTTCTCAGGCCAGAGTCAGAACGGCTCAGGTTTGTAACACAGGCACTATGCTAAGAGAAAGATAGAACCTCCTTCAACTCAAGTGGTCTGTGAGAGTGCTAATCCTCACTAACCCTCTGAAGTTCTGAGGACATTGTGCTACAAACCATAGCCAGCTGAAGTGTTAGGTGGCCATTGAAGTGTGACAGCAGTTATCTCTTCTGCAAGTGCAGAAGAATGTTTTCTTCATTTCGGTTCATTCAACTAGTTCAGGTCAGTGACTAGTTCATCTCAAGTTAAGAAACCAATTGGAATTTGAAAAAGCTGGAAGACTTGTTTTTCCCCTTTCAATCTGCAAATAAAACTAGGTGTGAAAAGATGAGATCTATTAGTTAAAAAATCTTGAGCATAGTGGCGAGAAATAATCAGTTCACTAACTACAGGTAATACTTCCTTTAATAAATCAGCTACCTTTAAATGAAAAACACATTTTAATAAACTTTCTTATGTATCCAGCATCTTTAAGATGCTTCATTTAGCTAAAAAAATTATAATGCTGCTCTTGTGCATTTTAATTGAATTTCCATCCGAAAGAGTTTGACACAAATCACAAGTGAAAAATGAATCATCATCATAATAAATAGGTGCCCAGGCTCCCTATACAGTCCTAACGTATCAGTCACCATTTTCAAATGTCGTATTAAAAAAATGTTAAGCATCAGAAATAAATGTAAGTTAAGCTTATGTGATTGCTTAAATAAATTTGTATAGTTATGTTTTATCCTCTTGGTTACCCAAAAAACACCAAATTTAGTGTAAAATGATATAATTGGTTCTAAATCAACATGTTTTAATGGTTACCAACCAGTAAAAATCAACCTATCTTTAGACAAATAGCAAAAAAGTGCTTTAAGTATTTTTTTATTTTCTTTGGCCATGTAAAACAAATAGTGCATTTGACTTGCAAAATTGATGCTCTTCTGGAAAAAGGTGGTAGATATTTCATTAGTCCATGACATTCTGGCCATTTAATTTTTGGAACTAATATTCTGGTTCAGAGACTGACTGATTTGTGTACAGAAATAGTTTTCAATGCCCAACACGTCTAAAAATCAGATCACATGTTTCAAGAGGACTTTGGGCGTGCTGGGTATGAAGAATTGTATCCTGAGGTAGGAGATTTTACTGGTGAGTGGAATACTCAAGAGAAGACTAGATAGCTCTTCCAGTAGCTGGGAGAGAGCATGGACTCAAGGGCCAAAAGGGGAGCTGGTAGCATTGATGTCGTATTGTCTCGCCCTTTTGTCCTTTAGGAAGAGGAAGCTAGGGGCCATGCTAGTGAGTCAGAAAGGCGTGCTCTGCCTGGGTTCTGTGATCTTTATATCTGGAGCTATAAATTAGACTTGATCATTTCTGGCTGATATGAAAGTATATCTACAGAATGTGCTGAAAATACACTGCAATCCCCTTGGGTTGAGGGTTTGGCCAGTGAGCGTTGTAAACTCTTTTTTCCTTGAGCAAATGTGGCTGACATACAAAATAAGTTTATCCATGCTGGTAAGAATCGTCAGAGGTTTTGTCTGCTGGTACTGTTGCTTTTGGTTTGATGGTTCTCATGTTGGGGCTGCTTTTTTTTTTTAAATGACTTTTCATGGAAGTGAGCTATGGTATGTGAAGTAAGAAAGGAAATGCTGAATAGCAGTACCTATGACTTCAAGTTTTAGGATATTGACATTGTAACTGCTAAAGATCTAATAGGCTGGTTAAGATTGCTTGGTTTACGATTGGTTAGAACATGAAGCTGATCAAATAACTGGACTGCAAATATTTTAAACTAAATGTATTCTTAACAGATCTCTCTTGAATCATCTGGGCATTCAGTTAATGATGGCCCATGCAAGAAATTTGGGATCAATTCTGTGATTTGCTATTGGTTTTTTGGCCCTTCTAAATATATAGTCCAAATTTGAGCCCTTAATCCAATTGATTCAGGTTTTTTGGATTTAAAAAGACTGTTTAAAGATTTACTTACATCTCAGTCCTTTACCTTTTTTGTGGTTGAAGATGTACAGTTTTCTAAGATTTAAATATTCTTGTTTCCATATCTTAATAGTTTGAATTTCCATAGCATTGTGCTTCACAAAATAAAATTTTGTAATCTGCCCTAAAATGCAAATACGGTACTTATAAAAATGGAATGAACATTCCACTGACTTGTCATTTTTCAAGGGATGGTTTGGGACACAGGTTGACATTTTCTCCAAATGAGACCTTAAATTGTTTCTAGTTTTCCAGTGGGATTCTACTCAATCCCACTGGAAAGCATACAGATAATACTGTTTCCAGTTTAAAGCAAAAGACAAGGTATAATTGTTAGCTGATGGAAACTCATGAAGTATACCTTGGTTTTCATTATATAATATGATATAAACTGTGTGTATGTACACCCTCCTCCCCTGAGCTATGGTTTTCCCAAAAACTTGGTTCTGTAATTTTCTCTAGCACACAGTTGTTAGTTGATAATGAGTATACTTGAAATGTCTATGGTAATCTGAATTTGGAGGGGAGGGGAGGTTTTTAAATAACCTATTTAAAAGTCTCTTTAAATTTGTCACATATTGTCACTCTGTCCACACTTGCTCCTCAAAACAATAATGGTGTGAGTTCCTATCTCAAATTAGTGGATAGAACAGAAGAGCGCCTCACTCCTAGTTTAGCACAATTGGTTATGTTACATAGTGTATAATTTTATTAATATGTAACTGGGAAAATTCAGTTTTACAAGATGAACATGAATGAAATAATGCTCCCTACCAGTCTCAAGATTAAAACTTTGAAAACTAAATTAGTCCTGGGATCCTAAGACTCTTGCTGTTTCTGGAAGAAGATTTTGTGCTTTATTAAGTAGCTAGTTCCAAATGCATCTGCAGATATAGAAAATATAGGATAAAAAGTATAGACAAAAGTCTATAAGACATGCAGGCATTTTTGTGTGGTAGGTAGTGGGGTAGGATTTTTTAAAGAACGCAAACTGTCCTTGCACTACTCAGTATCTTAGTTGTGAATTTGAAGTTCAAGGTTTTAAAGCTGCCAGTTGCACTTTGGTGGTAAACAGCAAAAATGCTCCATTGCCCAAGGATGTTTACTTAAAACTGAACTTGTATCTGGAAGGAAGTCTCTGAACAATACTATCTTTTTTTTTTTTTTTTTTTTTTTTGTTTGGCTTAATACCGAAAACAAGGTCCAAAAAAAACTTTTAAAAAAAGGGCAGGTTTTTAAAATAATCAGTTCTTCCTCCCCATCCCCAGAAAATCTCTACAACAATCTGAGTTCTAGTAAGGTTATTAATTTGCCTTTTAGTTATTGGGAGGCTCGATATCAAGCTACACTACATATCTGAGACAAATCTTGTCACTTTTCCATCTAAATTTATGATAACTGGGAGAAAAACATTGAGGCCTTGTCTACACTACCGGGGTAAGTCAACCTAAGTTACGATACTCCAGCTACATAAATAACGTAACCGGAGTCGATGTAGCTTAGGTTGACTTACCGAGGTGTCTTCACTGCGCGGCATTGATGGGAGACGCTCTCCAGTCGACTTACCTTACTCTTCTCATGGAGCTGGAGTACCGGAGTTGACCAGAGAGCATTCTGCCATCAATTTAGCAGGTCTTCACTTTGCATCGATAGCAGCAGTGTCGATCTCCCCGGTAGTGAAGACAAGCAGAGTGTGCAAACTCTCCTTACTATGCACTAGACTTGTGTTTCTAAGGATTTTATAGAATGCGCATATAGTAACCATGCTTAGAAGCCATGTTAACATGATGTATCTGATCAATATTTGCAATGATTTGTATGAAAACCTGTAGCTATTCTTTGGCAACCATTACATTTTATTGTGAAACATCTACTTTTTAAAGGGCAAAATCCACAGATCTGCTAAAAGATCAGTAAAACATAGCAAAATACACCCTTAAGGGGCAACAAATATTTTTCTCCTATAAATGCCATAATATGTTTATCCAGTCCTTAGTTATGTATTAATTGAGTCTAAATTTGTGTTTACCTAAAAGACTGGAATGGCTTTAGTAAAGCGCTTCAGGTATGCTGAATTTTCAATACCATAGGAGCATGAAAATTCAGACAACAGCTTCTTAAATTTCAATTTCCTGCTGTTTTGATTAATACATTTTAGGTGTGGATCCAAAGTTCTCTTTTTTTTTTTTTTTTTTTTTAGGGGGCGGGGGAGTTAGGGATAGATTAATTCAACTTTGGAATTACTTTATTTGGTTCATATTGCAACCCAGGAAATACTTGAAAGCTTTTTGAAAGATATTTTGGATTCTTGTATAGCGAACTACAATATTTTAAATTTTCCTTACGGCTTGTGCTCACTGCCTTTCACACCATGTATAGTTGTATGGTGTTGAAATTTTTTTCTGATTAATTTCAGTATTCATCTGAGAAGCTGAACAAAAGTGGCAGCTTGTTCCCTTTCGAAATCAATGGTAAGTTTTTTTTGTTTTTTCCCCCCTGAAATCGTAGCAGTATTTTACTGAGGTAATTGGTATAGTAAGCAGCCTTTCTATTGAAATAAGGTGGAGGGGATTGGAGCATGCTCTTATAGTGCCTCCTGGCTTATGCGGGTCTTGGAACAATACTGGGAATCACTGGTTAATTTTTGTACTTATCTGCTTTGCATCGTAAAACCCCTTGTTACATGTTTTTGTTCAATATCTGTTGTGATGTACACCGTTTTGTCCTGTCAAGGCTTTCTCCAGAGCAGAAAACCACACATTTAACTTCTTTACACACCTTCATAAAAATAGGGCTTTGCAATATAGAATAAATCATATATTCGCTCTCAAATATCTGTTAACGTGATGCAAACAATTGAAGTTCATGTCCAGTGTCTCTTTTGATGTAGGAAAACCTGCATGTATGTGGTGTTCTGTGTTGTTTTTGTCCTGGGATATCTAGTTACTGTTCTATGTTTCTGCTATCTTACTGCCATGTCATGGTTTTTTTTTAATATCTTTGATTTATTGATGATGGGAAAAGTTGACATTTTACATCAGCTTAATTTCTTTATAAGGGGTAGTACATTTCATTTACTCAGTGGGATTGTCTCCTGAGATACTGATCTTTGTTTCTTTGAGGTTCCCAAGGGAACAGCAGTCACACAATCTTACAACAGCATCATACAAACAACACTAGTCTCAGCACATTTACTGTAAAAATCATCAGTGACTTTGAGCAATTATTTCTGTTTTTTACATGAACCAGCCTTTGTAAGAGATCTTAAAACTAGATGCTAACAAAATTTGCATTACAGTAGTATCTCGAAGTCACAGACCAGATCAGGGCCTCACTGTATTAGGTGCTTTATTCACACTGAGTTAAGGATGGTTCCTGCTCTAAAGAGCTTATAGTTTAATTAAGGCAAAACACATATGACTGTACCCATCTGAAAGACTGGAGGAAGGAGGACAAAGGAATTCTAATATATATTTGCATAGGCCAGCTGTCTGGACAGTTATAGTTGGAAGTTGGAAGGGTCTTTTTGAGTAAACAAGATGTGGAAACTATTGGAAGACCCTACTGGCCATGTAGCCTATACATCTTGTAGCTACTTGGGTTTGCAACCCTCAAAGCATTTTAACAAATCAACTTTTGCCTGTTGGTACTTTAAAAAAAAACCAAAAACCAAAAAACCTAGCTGCAATGGAAATATAAGAACTGCCATACTGGGTAAAACCAGTGGTCTATCTCGCCCAGTATCCTATCTCCCAACATGTCCAGTATCACAGCTTCAGGGGGAGCATACTGAACAGGGCAGTGGGAGTGATCCAACCTGTTTGCCCTTCCAGACTTCTGGCAGTCAGAGGTTTAGGGTCACCTGTGAACATGGGTTTGCATCCCTGACCATCTTCAAGATCCATATGTAAAATATTATTAATCAGTGAACCTAGACAACTTTTTACCTCCAGCTTTAAAAGTAATACTCTGCTCTAATATACTTTTAGTGTAGAAGATGAAGTTTTTATCTTCATTAATTACAGGCTTTAAAAACTTACTTGGGAAAGACCTTTGGGTGTCCCAAAACTTTAATTCATCCTTTATTACCACACCCCCTGGATGAGTGAAATTTACTTGGCTAATTGGTTTAAATTAGCAAATTTTCTAACCAAGCATGAAGAGCTGTTTAACTGGCCAGCAGGACAATGATATGCCTTTCAATTTGCAAATCCTAGGCCTCTGTTGTAGTTCCTCTTACGCTTCACTCTATAATGTAGGGGAACAGCTGTAAAATGTGCAAAATGTTCTCAAAGAAAAGCTTCACAAAAGAATGAGGCTTGGCTGGCCTTTTTTTTTTTTTTTTCTTTTTTCTTTTTTCAACCCAGCATTGCCACTTCAGATCATAAGAAGTTGTACACTATGGGCTGTCTGCATTCACAATAAAATTTGTATAAGGTTTTTAAAAAGTGTAAAATAAGGGGAATGGTGGCCTTTAATTTAGGGCTCTCAGAGGCTTTGTGTCATGGATATGGGTGGGAGGGACAAATGTTTCACTATCCAAAAAAACAATCTTAACTAACAGTTCCTAAAATAAGAGTTCTCAGTACTTTATTTTTAAAGCTTTTAGTCACATTATAAAGAATGAACACACATCACATAAGCCTTGGATTTCCATAATGTGGTGTCTTGAAGGAAAAAACCTGTAACTATTGGGCTTTCCGTATGCAGTATATCTCCATAATGGAGGAAAACAAAATTATCTGTGGTCCCTATAGACTTAAAATGGTCATAGTTATCAGCTAGATTTTAATTGGTGTTAAGCAAAAAAACCCGTCCAACCTACTGGATTTTTCACAAGATTTGTTGAACCAGCTCAGCCCTACTTACCGTGGTTCAGTTCTACTGGTCTTAATGGCAATATATTTTTTGTAGTCTCTGGAGCAGCAGTAAATTTGCCACTACTGCTTATTAATATCAACCTTCTATTGTGCAAGTTTTGACTGTACAAAATGGTGTGCTGAGAGTACTATGCTTTGTAAGTGACTTGGAGCTAAAGTATCCATAGCTCTTAATGTGCAAAAGTAATTCACATTTTCACAGTTGCCATATTGAAGTACAAAGGTTGGGTATTAGGCTACAGAGTTCTAATGTTACTTCAGGAAGACTTCAAGAGAATTTGTGTATACTAGTTTGTTTGTTTGTTTTTATTTTACTCTGAAATACCAGAGTTCTCCAGTAGTAATCTTCCCCTTCAGAACTAGCTCATGTTAGAGGTTGGGTTTTGGTGATGATGCAGAGTTAAGTGTCCCCTTCACAGCTAAGAGAACTCGGACTTCCAACTTGTTAGTTTTTACCCAAATAATATCTCTATTAATGTAAGCTAACTGTATCCTATTTTTTTTTTCCTCTCGTCCCTTACATTTTTCTTTCTTAGAAGAGAGCCCTTGGAAAGCTTTAAATGGGGGTTGTCCAATCCAAGCTGACGCGACCAAAAATTCAGCTTACCCTTTCCCAGTGTGCCCGTTCAGTAGAGGCACAGCTAACAACGTGAGTCTGCAATGGCAGCAGGAATCTTCCAGCACATCTATGGTGTCAGGATGGATAAGTGAACTAAACCTTAATGAAAACTCTGGGCAGCCATTGGCGCCGCCTACCAAACGCCACTGTAGGTCACTCTCTGAGCCAGATGAATTGGCTCGTTGTCGGTCACCATGGAAACCCAGCAGTTCAAAAGTCTGGACTCCTGTATCAAAGAGACGATGCAACAGCGGTGGCAGTGCCACCTTGCAGCGCTGCAACAGTCATGGGAGTGCAAACTTACAGAGAAGCACAAGTATCAGCTTGCCACAAAATGTTCTGTCCTTAAATAACGTCTTCACTATCACCAGCTTCAATACTTCTCCAGTACCCCGACCTTCCTCTGCGAGCAGCGGCTTTGTGGACAGTAGTGAGGGAAGCACAAGTTCAAGTATCCGTTGGAATTCTGGAGGACCTTGTGACTTTAATCCTAGGCGTCGCCTCTCCCTCTCACAGGAGCACATCACCGAGACAGGAAACCTCTTGCCTTCAGCCAACAGCACTCCCACCTCCACACCAGAGCTCAGCCGGCGTCAGGGCTTGCTGAGATGCCGCTCACAGCCTTGTGTCCTGAATGAAAAGAAAAGCCGGCTAAAGCGCAGACGGGAGGAGGATGTACGGTGGAATCGTCCATCTTTAGACTTTTTTAAAATGACACGGGTGAGATTTTACTTTCTTCAGTAGGGTGTAGAAATGAATTATTGCATGTAGGCTATTCCTAGAAAATAGTTGGCTAAATCAAACTCTTCTGTTGGTGTGAAAGTCAGATAAATTGGTGTGTTAATATTGGCTTTTGTAATTCCAGCAATACAACAAGGCTTCTGCCACTTGCTAACTTCATGCCTTGTAGCTACCTATAACTCTCTACTACTAAGGCCCAGCTTGTGCACTGCAGCCTGTTTCTACAGCCTGTACAAAGGGTTGCATAAAAACACTTTAACAGGGTTGGGGCTGAAAAAAAAAATTGAGGCTTGCTTCTGAAATGCCACAGCAACTTCAGGGAGGAAGTGGAGGGAAAAGTAGTCAGTTAAGTAAATCTGTTCCCATGAGATGGGATTAGGTGCAGTAGTAAAACATTCTATTGTGGTGCAAATGTGTTCTGGTTTAAGTAATCCCTTATGGCTCTAATACCTCTGTAAGTCAAAGAAAAAATGAGTCAGAACATATATTGGCCGACTACAATAGCATAGATAAATGTGCATCAAAAAATCCTGTAGGTGAAGGCAATTAAAGAAACTGCTAATAAAGAGACAACAGTGGAAACAGATGTATCCTCATAGGGCTTCTCCAAACATTGTCCCACAGTACTAGAAAAATGCATTCTTTAGACCAGCTGTGCAAAATTCTATTTCCCCACTCAACTGGGCGTGAGAATTTTCTTTGAATGAGTAACCTTTTTTTTTTTTTTTTTTTTTTCTCATTATCTGCATAATCATGAACTGGGGGAAGTGTAGACTTTGTACATGGGTTAACATTTTCATAACTATGCAGTGCTGACGTAGATTTAAGCATGTGCTGCAATTAAAAATAAATTCCCATTGTTTGGTGTCCATGGGAGCAATATCAAGTACTATCACTTGGGCCATAGAGAGAAATCTGGCATTGTGGTGTCATCATAGGTCAGCATCATCCACACCCTTTAACACATCTTCCATAACTTCATTGGCACCAGCCTTGGAGAGGTTCATGTAACCTGCTTTCCTCTTCAAAGGAGAGCTATCCTAGTGATAGCCTGGTGAGGGAGACAGTGTAAAAGGATGATAATGAAAGATAAGATGAGAAACGATGTGTTAATCTTAGTGTAAGAACTACCAAATCTTTCAAAGGAACAAGTTGAAAGGAGTGGGACCCTGGAAATCTGTGGTTACCAGTTATTGGTGAATTTTAGATGAGGACATAGGGAAGTTCTGGTAAAGTGCTGTGGGATGAACTTTTAACTGCTGGATGTCTTTCAGCTGGACTGATTCTTACCTTTATTGTATTGTGGTAAGCAAAATTAATTTGGCAGATCAAATATGAAATAGGCAAACTTCCTTGGTTTCAGAAAGGCAGTATTCGTTCCCAGAGAGTGTCTGAGCCCAGAGTAACCTCTAAGACCGATGGGAAATAAAAGAACAATTGGGTAACTTTAGGTACAGTAGCAGGAGTAAGATAGCCAGATGTGAATAAAATTGACAGTCTCTTCCTTTAGTAGACAATAAGTCTTAGAGTCTTCTGAAACTGGTCTTTCCTGGAATGATCAGACCATTGGTCAGATGGGTAGTTTTAGTTCATGAGAATCATAATATGAATTTTATATGGGTGGGGGAGGAGAGTTGCAGTTATGTGATCTTAGCCCATTTAAAAGGTATGTAGTGTGTGAACCTTTAATGAAAGTAAACACTATCTAAAAAAAAAAAAAACATTCTGAGGGTCATCATTAAATTTCTAGTGTACTAAGTGAATTTTTTTCAGCAAACCTTTATTAATTATAATGTCAACATCTTAAGCTAGCTCTTTTATTTATCCCCCAGATAAATTGAAGATTCTCTTTGATAAGACCTTGACTAATATATTTTTGTATTATGTGAGTCAGTGCTCTTCTTTTGATATTGATTTTATTGGTTCTCTTTCACGTGAAGTAATTTTGAAAAATTGTAGTTAAAAACTATACAAAACTTGGATTTGAAATGAGATCATGGGCCTTGATCCTGCAGCAAGTGCCAGGCAGTATCTACACAAGGCTTGATGCAGGATTGGAGCCAAGAAATCTGCTCCTTGTTGAACTCTCAATTATTGCCTTTCTGGCTTTTAAGGACTCCTTATTCACAAAATAGCAATAGATTGTGACATTGGGGTGTTTTTTATTAATTTTAACTTAATCTAAAATATGCAGTTAGGCTTATTGCAAATGAGTCTTGATTAATCAGTCATCTAAGATCTTCGTGTGCTAACGATTGGCAGAAGTCTAAAACAGATTATGGAATTAGCATTAATTTACAGTAAGCTTTTTTTGGTAAATAAAAGCTAACTAATTAAAATACAATTTATTTCATTCCTCTAATAGACTGTAGGATTTGGGGGAAATTTATTTGCAAAAAGCTTCATTTTGGGTAGTTTTTGATTTGCCTAATACTGATGAATCTGAGCCATGTAAGAAAAATATCCGAAGGGACAATCTTGGTTTTAGTCAAAGGTTGCCCCAGTTTCTCATACTAGTCTATAATAAAGTCTGCGAAACTGAAAGCTAAGCACCTGCTTAAATTGTCTAAAATAAGAATATTTCAGAAACTGAAGCTAATTTGCATTTTCACTACTAGTGGTTCAGTTAACTTTGTCCACTATTGATCTATTTCTAATTTTTGAATGACTGTTTTTTAGTATATAATATTCACATACATATGTGGTGTAGCAGTCTTTTGGAAGGAAGAAACCCTGAGAAATGTGTGCTTTAATTTCTTGAAACTTTTTATGGTGAAGGTCTATTTTCTGCTAGTAGTGTCTCTGCACTCTTATATAGGGTTAACACTATTGCACTATCCCTGCAAATTAAACCACTTGTTTGTTTGCTGTAAATACACAAGAATCTATAACTGTACAAAAGCCAGGACTGCTTCACCACTGCATTTTAAGCATAAAAATTTGAGCACCTTTCTCCAAAGCCCTACATAATCTAGCCTCCAAGCCTCTATGGTTGTTCTCATTTCCTCCCACTCCCCCACCTCTTACTTGATGCTCCTTCTTGTATCTCTTCTCCTGCACTCTGTTTAATGTCTTTATTCCTGCTCTTCCTTGTACTTAGAAGTCTCCTCCTCTTGTTCACCAAGCACAGTCATATTTTCTCTCTCGCCCTCCTTCCCTCCCACAGTCCTTCAAAATCTAATAGGAATCCTTCCTTCTATCTCCATTCATTGGAAGAACTGTTGTCCTGTGTCTGATCTACCTTAGACCATAAGCCTTTCAGGGGAAGAAATGTGCCTACCTCTGAAAGTGGTGTGTAGACTTAAAATGCTATATATAAATATGATCTAACTACTATATTAAAAAATTAGGATGACCTTGGGTGTAGATTCAGTCTTCCTTCTTTGTTCATGAAGGAAATACACATAATCATAATGATAAAGTAACCCCTTCAGATTTCCCCTACAAATGCAGTGCAGAAGTAATTGAAAACAGTCGTAGTGATAGGTGCAAAATAAGATGGTCGTTTTTTACCATAAACCTAACTAACTAAATAATCCCCATAACCTTTCAAAAAGGGCATGTTTTCAGATGTGCTCAAACTTTGAGCACAATAGCAAGCTCCATGTGGGAATGAGTTCCACACCCTGAGGGCCTGCACATCAAAGATTTGTTAGACTTCAGGTGAAATGACGCAATCTTTGCAGGATGTTTAAATTGGAACAGCTGTAGTTGAGTTAGATTCCAAGGCCAGAAGGCACCTTTGTGATCATCTAGTCTGTCCTCCTTTGTATAACAAAGGCCACAACTTCCCCAAAATAGTTTGTAGAGCATCTCTTTTAGAAAAACATCCAATCTTGATATAAAAACTTCCAGTGATGGAGAATCTACCATGACTGTTGGTAAATTGTTCTAGTGGTTAATTAAAATATTAAAAATATGCATTATTTCCAGTCTGAATTTGTCTAGCTTCACCTTCCAGCCATTGGATTATGTTATACCTTTCTCTGCTAGATTGAAGAGCCCATTATCAAATATTTGTTTCCCCATGTAATGAAGTCACCCTTACTTGTCTCTTTAAGTTGGATTCAAGGAGCTCAATCTATTTATCACAGTAAGGCATGTCTTTTAACCCTTTAGTCATTCTTGTCTCTTCTCTGAACTCTCTCCAATTTATCAACATCTCTTTTGAATTCCGAGAACCAGAATGGGACACAGTATTCCTGCAGCAGTTGTGCTGGTGCTTGTAGCAAGGCGTAAGCTGGGCCCCTCTGGTTTCTGCCCCTGCTTCCCATGCAAATCAGTCAGGGACTTCTCAGGTTGATGCAAACACCAGTGCTCTTTATTTACAGCTGTTTCCCACCACCACCTTACTATCTATGTATAGGTTTTTCACAGTCAAACTTTGCCAGCAGCAGGCCTGGCCAACAGCAGACTAGAGGGCCCCACCCCTCTCTGTGCCTGGCCTTTCTCTTCCCCACTTTTCCCTCCTCTGGTTTCCTTCCTGCCAGCCTTTATAGCCCCTGGCTAATTAGGCTGGCAGCTGTTTCTTGTTGCCAGGCAAGCACAGGGCTCTTCAACCAGCCCCAATCCATTCCCCTTGATTTGGGGCTGGAGTGGCAGGGGGCTGATTAAGTCCTCCTTACTCAGCACCTGTCACAGTGCTGAATACAGAGGTAAAGTAACCTCTCTACTGCTACTTAAGATTCCCTTGTTTATGCATTCAGGGATTGCATTAGCCCTTTTGGCCACTGCATCACACTGGGCGCTCATGTTCAAATGATTCCACCACCTTCCCCATATCTTTTTTTTTTTTTTTTTTTTTCTTCTTTTTCTTTTCCGGAGTCACTGCTTCCTTGGAAAGAGTTTTATAAGTATGGCCTGCATTCTTTGTTTCTAGTTGTATTAAAACACACATTTGCTTGTGTCCAGCTTACCAAGTGATTCAGATTGATCTGTATCTGTCCTTTTCATTATTTACTACTTCCCCAATTTTTGTGTCATCTGCAAACTTTATCAGTGATTTTGTTTTCTTCCAGGTCATTGACAAAATGTTAAATAGTGTTCAGCCAAGAACCGATCCCTGCATGGCTCAACTGAAAACAAACCCACTCCATGACCATTCTCCATTTACAACTACATGTTGGGACTTATCAGTTAGCCAGTTTTTAATCCATTTAATGTGGATCATGTTAATTTTATATTACTCTAGCTTTATAATCAAATGTCATGCAGTACCAAGTCAAACACCTTACAGAAGTCTTAAGTATATCACGTCAACACTATTGCCTTTCTCAGCCAATCTTGTAATCTCATTTTAAAAAGCTCTCAAGTTATTTGAGAGGATTTATTTTCTGTAAACCCATGTTGATTTGTTCTTTATTGAATCCTTATCTTGTCTGGGATTAACGTCAGGCTGCCAGGCCTATAATTACCTCGGTCATCCTGTTTATCTTTTTAAAATATTGTCAAAATATTAGCTTTCTTCCAGTCTTCTGAAACTTCTCCAGTGTTCCAAGACTTAATGAAAATTAACATGAATGATCTAGTGAGCTCCTCAGCCAGCTCTTCAAAAAATCTTGGCTGCAAGATCTTGGATTTCCTGAGTTTTAGAAATGTCTAACTTTAGTGGCTGTTGGTTAACATCCTCCTGAGATACTAGTGGAATAGGAAAAAGTGTTATATGGTATCATTACATTTGTTTTTCAAAATACAGAACAAATATTTATTGAACACTTCTGCCTTTTCTGCATTATTTCTAGTGATAATTCTAACATTTCCATCTAGTAATGGACCAATACCATTGTTAGGGTTTTTTGTTCCTAATATCTTATTGTCCTCAATTCTGCTGGCTATATATTTCTATTTGTGCTCCTTTGATTCCATTGTCAATTTTCCACAGTTCCTAGCATCTGATTTATATTCATTACCATCAACTTCTCCTTTCTTCCATTTGTTAATATATGAATTTTTATTTTTATATCTTCCTTCACTTTGTCTCTAAACGAGGTACTTTTTTTTTTTTTTTTTTTTGTAACCAATATGGCCTTCTTTCTCCATTGGAAGATTGTGGCTTTTGAGAGATCTAATAGTGTTCTTAAACTATTCTTAGTTGTCATTCACATTTTTTCTGATTTTAAATTCTTTCTCCCAGCTAATTTGGCTCATAATTGTTTTCATCTTTGAAATTGCCCCTTTCAAAGAACTGTGTGTGTATATATTACTGGTCTGGACTTTATTCTGTTTGCACATTATAAACGCGATCAAGTCATGATTACTTGTACCTACGGTATCATTAATTTTTAGTTCTGCGATTATTTCCTCTTTATCTGTCAATACAATTCCCCCATGTTGATTGCAGCACTTTTTGGGTTAGGAAACTGTCATCTATAATATCTAGGAAATCCAAGGATATTTTAGTATTGGCAACCTGAGACCTCCAGCATATGTCACTCCAATTGAAATTCCCCAGGATCTCAGATTTTTTTTTCTTTTCTACATGTTATAGATAGGTGCATAAAGAGCTAGTCATCTTGTTCCATAGTGTGATTTGGTGCTCTGTAGCAGACACCAATACCGCATATTGTGCTTTATTGGTTAAGATGTTCATCCATATGCATTCGAGATCATTTTCTTCAGAGTTATCAGTGACTTGGAAACAGGTAATGCCATTTTTGAAAGTGTTACTCCCCTTTTGCCACCTGATCCTTCATCAATAGGTTATAACCATTGATGTCAAGGTTCCAATCATGCGAATCATCAGACCAGGTTTCAGTAATACCAACTAGGCCACATTTATGCTGCTAAATGAGCAATCCAATTCCTGTGGTCTGTTACCCAGGTGCCTAGCACTGGTGTATATTCAATTATTTTCACATCCTTTGGTTCCTTGATTAATTGTGTTCTCAGAATTCCAGTTTTGTTAGTTGAGAGCTCATATCTTCCTCCTTTTTACCCTCCTCTTAGTCAGGAGGATGTTAATCTAACAACTCTAGCTAGCTTGTCCCCAAGGAGATTGTTCCACTTTTTGTGGTGAGAGGTGGTTGTATAGTTTGGAAGGCCTCCTTCTGAGTAGAAGGGGAACCAATGTTCCACAAAACCAAAACCCTCCATCCTACACCACTTACCTAGCCAGTGGCTCACCTCCAGAATCTCCTGTATTCCTTCACTGCTGGGATTGTGTGTGTATTGTGAATAAAAGCTATATACATATAACTGCATTTTGGCCTGTTTTTACCTGAGGCTGGGAATCCTTGCTGAGCCGCAAGGGGGTTGCTTAGTGACTTCAGTATAACATGATCTCCTCTGCATATGCACCACCAGATGAGTTTTGATCTCTCAGTGGTGGGCACTGGAGAAGGGCACACTGTCTGAACAATTATGCACAATGATGGACAGCCCAGACCTCCTGGACAAAGGAGGGGACAATATTTAAAATGTTGGCAAAAATAAATACTGGTACTTGAATCGATACAAGTTGTCATGTTAGGATAGTGGCATTATCATGAGCTAAACTGCATTTCTGGATTGTGGTGAGGATTCCTGGTCCCTTTAGCTGCTGCAAGAAAAAAGTCATCCTGCTCATTTGGTGTGTCCGTGTCTCCTTTGGGCTGTTGCTATCCTGCAGAACTTCTGGTGTGTGCTCTTCTTTTCTTTTCAGCTTCTTGTATCTTCCAGCGAAGTTTAGAAATTCTCAGTCAGTCTTGAACATTTTAGGACTCAAACAATAATGAAGATTTTGTTGAGGATTTTTTTTTTAAACTTGATAAGTCAGTTGAAGTAACTGACAGTTACAGGTGCAATATACTCTTGTGCAAAATAAATAACAGCATTACCATTTTTAAAACATAAATAAGCTTTAACTCCAAGGTAAAGATTTTTGTTTGGGCATCTTTTATTAAGAGTGAAACTTATTCATGCAAACATTTTTGCCCCTCCTTATTCATATACAGTACAGCAGGCATTTTGAGATTGATAAGAATACAAAGACTATTTGTATCAGTCTCCATAGCTTTAAGTTTTAGTATGTGTGGAATGCTGGTATGCTTCCTGGGATAGGTTCCAACTAAGATATTGCATGGTTTTTTGGTATGGGTCGAATATCTTTTTCAAGAATTGATACTGAATATAGTGTACGATCAGTAAGTACTATGCATTTTTTTGAGCCCTTTTAACTCTCTAAGAGGGATACTATCAACTGGAATTTGTGGAAATGACTATTTTTTCTGTAAATTAAGTTTTCCCCAATAACTTCTCATTTTGTTTCCAATGAGACTTCATCTCTGTTTAGGAGATATATTTTAGATTAATGTATCTCCACATATTTTGAATGGCCCACTCTACACTGGGGTAGGAATAATTTTCTCAGTTTGGCTTCTGAACTGTCTTTTTAGAGTGGGAGAGGAATGTCCTATGCTTACTCTGCTCAGCAGTGTAGTATTTAGTAATTAAACAGCTAGCTGAACCTTACTTTCCACTCATGGTATGCATTGTGGCTCTTAAAATGAGGTCATGTTGGTCCTTTTCTGTGATCTTGGGGTTATGTATGGTTGAATTATTAGCAGTACTGTGGCCTAAATTACTTACTTTAGCAAAACTGAAGACCTAAAACAGTGTCCCTGAAACTTTTTTAATTTTTAACTCTGGTCACAAGGTATATCCATACTAGCAAAAAGTTGCCAATATTGGTGGTACGCATCTGTCATACATCCATAATTGCATTGAAATTCATGACAGGTTATCTCCTCTTCTCCCAAAAATATATATTCTACTTCAGGAATCTATACGCTATTGCAGCTTTAAAAAATATTCTGTAGTGCAATTATATCTCCAAACTCAAACATGGGGAGTGTAAATATGAGATATGGGACTTCAGGTGTCATGTCATGTTGGGCTAGTCCCCTTCCCCTTTTGGCTAATGCCAGGGGAGTTATCTGCCCAGATGGAGAGCCATATCAAGCATGCTAAAGAGGTGTTCTGGGACGACTCTTGAGACTCTTGCAAGGCACCCATTCAATCAAGGTCAAAGATCAGCTGTGGTGGTGGCCTACAACTTGGTGCTCAAAGCTCATTCAGAGGCAAAGGGCCTAAAAGTTTGTAAGTGAAATTTTGCAGTGCTTTGAATGGTGGTTAAATTCCTCCACTTTCACCCCAACTTGTCTTCCAGCCTCCATCCAAAATATGACTATATCAATTTTTTTGCAGAAGACCTCCATGTTTCTTGTCTGTTCACATGGGATTTATATTTGCAAAGGCTGAGTGCTTTGATCTCTGCCAAACTTGTACATTTAAAAATAAGATTTGCCATGTGTCTATATCTAGGTTGTTTTTTTGTTTTTGTTTTTTGGTTCAGGCTAGGATCCTGATCAAGAAAATGAGAGCAAAGGTAGTTGCAAACTACTGTAACTATATAGAACCCACTTGCAAATAAAGTAAGGGAGCAGATGGAAGAAAACTGCTGTGAACAAGGGCATTGATTTGGATCCAGGGCTAGGATTTGGAAAATGTGGCTTCTGATCCAAATCCTTAACCTCTGTCTTGACTCCCCATCTGAATAATGGGGTGGGGGGTGGGGGAAAGTAATGCTAACCTACCTTTTATAATGCATTTTGCAAGTGATTAATATGGAAAGTGCTATATCAGTGATTAAACCGAATAGGGATGGAAGATGAGACCAAATTCTTCTGAAGGGCAGAATGTAATCCAGTTAACTTGTGGGATCCTATGAACCTGTTCAGTTCACCGATATCTAGTCAGTGTACTATGACTACTTTTGCCTCCTGTGTTCACTTTATTTAAAAAAAAGTTAGCTGTACTATATGTTAACTTGGTCACTAATGTGGAGTGCATGTGGGTGGCTCTTTGTATGTGTCTTGCAGGGTCCTACAGCCTGGGAGCCAGCCTGACCCCAGAAGTCTACACAGCAATGAAACAGCCCCACAGCTCGTGTCGGCTGGCCAGCCGTGTGTGTCTGGTTGCTGTGTAGACATACCCTGTCAGGAATTTTAGAGTTAAGCAGTTTAAACTGCCCATCCCCTCTCAACTGCTTGGGTTCTCATCTCTTGCCACCTGTGGTGTCATGTCACTAGTTCTCCAGTCCTAGTGCTAGTCTGCCAGTAAAATAAGGTAGGCAAGACAGACCTTTCTAATGTCTAAAACAAAATAATGAAAACCACATGCAAACACAATGTTTTTGTTTTGCAGGTCACTGTAAAAGGTGCTTGTAGCAGTAAAAAGTTTTCATGTAAAAGTAAATTGGTCTTATCTGCTGTGAAGAAATACAAAATTAAGAAACTGATCTGTTCCTTGACTTGCCTTGATCAAGCTGACTTCACTTTTCATGAGCTAAAATATTAGTGTGCTTAGTATTAGTTTCTTAAAACATCATGAGTTGTTCAGTTATGTGGTGAATTTTCCTGTCACGCTTCAGGTTGTTTTTAAACTGCGAGCAGGAACGTGACTTATAAAAGCTAACGTTGATTACTGATTTGGGGAAGGAAACCCTATCTTTCTTTGTATGAGCTTGTGCACTTCCAGTTTGGCTGTGTTACTTATGAAGCAACTTAACTTTAAATGATTTGAATTGCAAACACTCGTGTGAACTAAAACATACCTCTAACCACACTGTTTTTAAACTTTCTTCAGTAAAGATATCTATCTTCTAGTACTTATATCCTGCTGTGTACCTTAGCTAGAGAAATGTCCTTTATAGAAGAAGAAAATAAGTACTGATAATGTTCTAGTGCAGATGCTAGACTATTTTTGAGAAGTAGGCTTTTGTACTTTCTAACTAATAGTTCAGATAGTTTTCAAAGCAGCTGTTTGACCTTGTTGGAAATCTATTTCCCATTGGGCTTCGGACTATTATCTAACAGTACTAGCTCAGTTCCATAAGCTTGGATTTTGTAGTTTTCTGCATTTTTTTTCTAGCCTGGCAAATCTGAACAAGTTGAATGCATATATGTGGTGTGAAAGGTGGAAATGTACCCTAGAATACAGCTTTAATGAACATTTAATGGTATTAAAGAGTAATTCTATTAACATAATATCAAATGAATGACTTATCCATAATGTGTATAGCTCTTGTTACTTGAGAATAGTGTTGCGGTTGCTGAAAACAGGTATGTTTTAATTTTCATAGGCAAGTTTTCTGAAGATTTCTTGCGTATGAAGTGCTAAAGTTCTAGCTGAGAATACTGTGTGGCAATTTTAATAGCAGCATCATATTGCTACACTTAATAAAAATTTGCTGATAAAGGTGTTAAGCGCTATACAAGATGTACAAAAACAGTCCCTCTCATTTTAGTGTTATGTGCCCCAGTATTTGTAGAAGTGTTTGGTAGCTTAGAACTTTGCATGCCTTGCCTCGCCTCTCTGGATGCCTAAAGTTTAATCAAACACCACAACTACCACAGGAGTGCTATTATGTTTAACGATGCAAGGGATCTAAACTCAAGTGTTGAGCTTGATGCTGAGCTCTGGGGCTGGGAGTGTGTTGTGGAAAATCCTTAGGGAGGAGGAAAGGAGTCCAGTTTATTAAAATAACTACAGGTCATTTCCTCAGGGGGAATAGTTGTATGTAAATCCCATATAAACATTCTCATATATTAGAGTATGGAAATGGCACTTCAATATACAATTCATTCTGAAATGAAAAACTGGTAACTTGCGATATCAAGTTTTAGAAGTCTCCAAATCAGTGGTGGCCAGAAGGGACCACCAGATCATCTTGTCTGATTTCCTGAATATCATGGGCCACCAACACCACCCAGCACCCAAACAGTAAACCCAGCAACCGAAATGAGACCAAAGTATTACAGGAAATGAGACTTGTGTGCCACAGGAAGAGACTAGGAGGGACTGAAGTGCACCAGTGGCAGGGATTAAGTGATATATAGCCAGATAATCTTGGAAAGTTNCCCCCCCCCCCCCCCCCCCCCCCCCCCCCCCCCCCCCACACACACACACACACACACACTGCCAATCTGACATGGGGAAAATTACTTCCCAACCCCACAAATGGCAGTCTGGTAAACCCTAAGCATCTGAGCAAGAACAGCCAGCCGTGCACTGAGTGTGTGTGTGTGTGTGCTTGATACCATATGGCCCTCCCCTTCCAATGTTCCATCTGTAGCCATGGCCACCCCTGATGCTTCAGGGGAAAGAGATTTAAAAAAAAAAAAAAAAACTAGTGGGAGGGGGAAAATCCCTTTTGGGTGGCTGGTTGGAAACCCTGAAGCATGAATTTTTGGGAACATGAGAGAAACTGGGAGTGAGCCCCAGGACCCTCTACCATCACAGGCAATCTTACCATATAATCACACTCATAAATTTTGTCCAGCTCTTAAAACTAATTAACTTGTTTGCCCCCACAACTTCTGTTTAGAGGCTGTTCCAGAACCTCACCCCTCTGATGGTTAAAAACCTCATTTCTCCCCCTGAATTTGTTTATGGCTAGTTTTTTCCATTTGTTATTAGGCCAACATGGTCCTTTAGCTTAAATAGCTCTTCCTTCTCCCTGGTATTTATCCCCTAGTGTATTTATAGAGAACAATCATATCCTCTCTCAGCCTTCTTTTTGTTAGTTTTCCAAGTTTCCTCTCATAATATAGGCCCTCCATTCCCTTGATCATCCTAGTAGCTCTTCTTTGCACCTCTTCCAGTGTAAATTCATCTTTCTTGAACGTGGTTGACCAGGACTCTACACAGTATTGCTAATGAGATCTTACAATGGCATTTTAACACTTCTCTATCTCTACTGGAAATGCCTCGCCCAATACATCTTAGAATTGCATTAGCGTTTTTCACAGCCACATCACATTGGTTGCTCATAATCCTCCTGTGATCTACCCACACACCTACATATCTCCTCTGTTGCTTTCAACTGATGAGCCAAGAGCACAAGCCAAAGAGACCCCAGAGCTGAAAAGTACAAATGGCCTTTTCTGCAAGCTTCTGTACTTGTGAATAACTTGTAACTTTGCTACAAAGGTATACTTTGTTTTGTTCAGTTTCATTGCTAGCCTTATCTAGAGGTGTGCTAGAAATCTTTGAACTGTACTGATGGATTTCCATTTTTTTTTTTTTGTAAGTCATTCTCCTTCCCCCCTCAAGAATCTCCTTGCTCTCACAGTGGCTGTAATTCAGCTGTGAATGCCGTGAGGCTTTTCTGTTGGAACCATTCTGGACTTTAGAGGATGTAAGTTTATTCCTCCTCATTTGAATGTATTCATATTACCTAAGAGGTCTTTACTGTGTTCCTAACTTCTGTCCACACATTTTTCTCTAACTTGTTTTTATTAAACAGCCTGATACTATTTATCTACTTCATTGAAGACAGATGTAATGAGAACTACTAAGCATTTTGTCTGTCCTTCCTCTTTAGTAGAGGACCAAAATTTAGTTTTATGTGAAAATCATGCTAGACAACTGAAAATTCTTGGGCATTTTATAAGTATAATGTAGTGCTTGCTGTTTGTGTTGTCTAAAAATAGAGTAATTTATGGGTTACCATGCAAATTGACTTTAACTGAGAGAATGTCATTCTTTCCTTTCCCCCAGGCCTCCGCCACCCTTAAAGTGCATGTTAAAAGGACCCTTATATTTTCAGTGTAGACACTTCAGATCTCATTGCTGGTCCAGATCCTTAATTTATTATTTATATACTGTCCAAAATGTGCTTGATTTTTCTCCCATAATTAAGTTAAGATTTTAAAATTTCAGAATATCACCTCAGCTGTTTCATGGTGTGTCATCTGTTTTGAAAGTGGTAATACCATTTCTGTATCAAGCCATTTGGAGTTGCAAGAGAAGGGTATACGTTCTTCTGTCCCAAACAATCAGAGTCTGTCTGTCCTCGACCATCCCAATGTTTTTTGTTTGTGGCTGGCTTCTGGCTCAGCCATGTACAACAGTGAGTCGTCTAGTCTGCCTCAGTTTGTTCTTTTGAACCCAGTGCTGAAAACATTAGACTTGAAAAAAACATTGAGTTTTATGATTGGGGTAGTGGGGAGGGAACTGCTAATGCCTTTTTTAAAAAAGTGTAAGAATATTTTTGTCTTCCGTAGCTCTTTCTGCAACCTAATATTCTAGAAATTGGGAATAGATAACATTTTTGGTGGCTTTGCACCGCTGAAAGTAAGGTTTTATAATGGAAAATAATGACAAGTTCTCTAGACTGGCAGAGCTCTAATGAAGACTAGCAGAATAAAGAAAAATTCAGAACACAAACCCTGTACAAAGCAGGCATTTCATGTTTGTAAACAAGATGTGTGACACTCCGGTGAGGTACAATCTGGACTATGGGACTGCTGTCTCCTTTAACTCTCGGAATCAGGGTACCTTTCGCAATGCTCCACTAGAGACAAGCAGCCCCTTCAGGCTTCACTCTCACACAGCCACTAGCATGTGAAGGCACACCCAAAGTTACATGCAGGCTCTGTCTCTTTTGAACGATACACAGGGAGACACCTGCAAATCCCCCCAGCCGTGCAGCCCAGAAATCTACCGTCTTGTACTGCTCAAGACCCTCTCTCGAACAGTGCAAGCTCATTAATTAGTTGGCCACTTCATCAAAGGATAGTGGACATGCCACCAGCCTTTATAATCTAAGCAGATTCCCCAAACACTTTTAGACTAACTCACCGGTAAAGATAAAACATTAAAATAAAATAAATTTTGTAAGCGATTTATTTGAGTGTTTGGCATAGAGGTCAGAGTTGGTTACATAAGAAATAAAAGGTAAAATCGCATTCTAAATCCTAAACTTTATCCGACTAAGCAAGTTTTGAATCAAGCAGTTTTTCTCATCCCACTAGATGTTGTAAGCAGTTCATAGTTCTTAATACACAGGCTGAATTCCCTGCTCAGCCTGGGACCAATCTCCCCAAGTTCCAAGTCTTTTCTTCCAAACGTTCTTGTTGCCTTCAGAGTGGTTGGGGATGGAGAGAGGTGGACTCATGATTCCACTGCCCCTTATTTTATACTCTGTTCCAGTGCCTGGAAAAATACTGACTCAAACATGGAGTCAAATGTCCTGATATCTTGCTGAATCACGGAGTTAAGCAATCCCCATTGTGTGGGGCTTGAGCAACTCTTACTGAATCGCAAATCTCTTGTTTACGATTCCTCTGCTGGTCAGTGGCTGGTGTTCATCGCTTAACACCTGTCGGGGTGTGGGTCACCCCCTTTGTTGCCAATTTAGGGCTAGCTGTGGGCGTCTCCCAGACTCTCAACATATTTCAGTGACAACCATATAGCAATCTCGTAACTCCATATACAATAATGATGTACATATTTTGACAAAACAATGAGTTTCAATAAATCATGACTTTTCATAGAATACCTTGCAAGGCATTCTTTGTACAAAATATCATAACCATATACAAGTGGTGCATGTGTGGGTTACGGGGTGCTATTTTCAGGTACAATATGTCACAGGATGAAATTCAGTAAGGTCAAATGCGGTGTACTCCACATAGGAAGGAACAATCAATTGAACACATACAAAATAAGAAATGACTGCCTAGGAAGGAATACTATGGAAAGGGATCTGGAGGTCATAGTGGATCACAAGCTAAATATGAGTCAACAGTGTAACACTGTTGCAAAAGAGCAAACATCATTCTGGGATGTATCAGCAGGAGTGTTGTAAACAAACACGAGAGTAAATCTTCTGCTCTACTCTGCACTGATTAGGCCTCAACTGGAGTATTGTGTCCAGTTCTAGGCACCACATTTCAGGAAGGATGTGGACAAATTGAAAGTCCAGAGGAGATCACCAAAAATTATTAAAGGTCTGGAAAACATGACCTTTGAGGAAAGATTGAAAAAATTGGGTTTGTTTAGTTTGGAAAAGAGAAGACTGAGAGGGAACATAAGTTTTCATTACTACTTTCACTACCCACTAAGCTTTATTAACTGCATGGTATCGTTTTTTCGGGCTGGTTTAGGAAAATTGTTAGATGAAATTATAAATCCGAATTAACTACATAAAGTCTAAAATGACAAATTGTCCCACTTTACAGGCAATGTGAATTTCTTTCACAGGATATCCTGTTTAGTCTCTCAATTCGTATTAATGGCATATGTTCTCAGTCAGCAAGGATTCAAGATGAACTAATCTGCAGAAGATCTGATATTTACTTCCGTTTGGGAGGCCAGTTATGTATAGCGCACTAGCATACATATAGCGCACTATAGCTGAATATTGCCGTAAACCTGTAATGATGAGCCAGCGAATGTCACTTGAGATGTTAGGGTATGTGTCAGCCAAAGTAGAGTTGGGATCTCCATAGTCTTATTATGGGTCTTCACTCATTTAATTTAACTAGTCTGATTACTTGGATTTAATCCTATTTTAAACCATTTTCAAAACTTTAGCAATAATACTGGTGAGTTCAGCAAGTCTCGAAAATTCCATTTGCCAGTAGTTGAATACTAAACTCCTCCATACCAGCCACCAGAAGCTTAAGTCCTCATAGAACTTACTTTTTCATTTAGGAGAGAAAAGCTTCAGCCCCATAATTGGTTTACATTCAGCACAATCACTAAATGCTGTCTTCCTGAGTCCGTACACGGCTTCAGTATCTCTGCTGCTCATACAATGGCTTTGCCAAGCAGAAATAATATAAAACTGATAAGACTCTAGTCCATTTCACTGTTACTGCTCAGAACTACCAGTGTGGCTGATGGCAACTTGTCATGTTAGGGAATTGACCCTCAACTACAGTGTTGCGCTTGTCAGTAAACATTTCACACCTTGATTTATTGAAAGTTTGTCAATTATTCCCATTTGTCAGGGTTTTTTTTAATTATATTGCCATGAGGTCAAACAAAATCCAATTTGGAAGAGCCGCATGATTTTAGTATATTTAAATTCTGTGTAGATTCACTGCTGGAATTTTTAGCACTTCTTCCAGCAGCTCCACCTCCCCAGGCTCAAGGACAGAGTAAAAAAAATTCCAAATGGTGGGATTAGCTCGTAGGGCACTCTTTCCCCCCTTCTCCCCCCCCCCCCCCCAATAAGAAATAAAAAATCACGGTCTTTCCCCAAGTCCCACTGAGTAAAATCTGTGGTGCACTGGAGCTTGGGTAAGCTGAGTCTTCTGTGTAGAACAAATAATTGTTCCTTCCTTCTCCCTCAAAAGGCTGGTCTCAATAGTCCTAGCTTTCATGGTACTGATGTAGAAGTGAATTGTATTCTGTATTCAGTTTAGTAGTGTAATAGTCCTTCTTATGAAGGTTGATACAGATGTTCATCCCTCTGTAATCCTGCTGAATTTCATACCTTACTGGTCTTGCTCTCAATAACATGTTTCAATATGAAATATGTAATCTAGTCTTGGTCAGACTTAAGTTGGTATAACTACATAGCTCAGGGGTGTGGAAAATGCACACCCCGAACAACCAGTTATAGTGACCTAACATCCGGTGTAGACAGCGCTATGTGAACAGGAACGGCTTCTCCTGTCAACATAGCTACCGCCTCTCTGGGAGGTGGAGTACATATGCTGACGGGAGAAGCTCTGTATGTGCAGACAAGCCCTTACAATTGCATTCCGTAGCCTACTCGATTGAGCAGATCAAAGTTAGCTATGAATTGGCCTTGTGGTCTGTAACCTAGTTATTTTCAAAAGACAGATTTTTTTCTTACCTTTTTGTACATCATGTTGCCTGGGAGCTAGTCTGTTGATGGTATGCATAGAGAGCACTTGGAGAGTTTTGTGCCTTCATGTTCATGGCTGAATTTGGACTGACTTTTTTTTTCTATCCTAACTCTGTGTTAAGTGAAAAGCATTGGAAGACTTCTTTAAAAGAAAAATTGGGCTCTTGAATGTTCAAAGAATTCATTAATGTAGTAGGTTTTGTTTTTTGTTTTTGACCAAAGAATCCCAAAGAATATAGGCACTTCACTTCTTTTCTAGTGTTAGTCTCAAATCGTTTAAATATTTAAACTAAGAGGTAGACTACCTCCTGTGAATCAACACATTTGTGTAATGTTGACTGTTGGGCTTAGACTGGCAGAAACTTGTGTACTACTTAGCTAAGAATGTATTGTGCGCCTTAAAAAGTGGTAAACTAACCTGAGCAGAAATGCATGCGTTGTTAAATCAATACATTTATTCTGAAAATAGTTATTCAATTCCTTTTTCCTTCCAGTCATTCTTTAATTCCACACCACGTGTGCACACGTGCAAAATGCCAGTACAAATATTATGCATGTGCATTTACTGCTGAAAGTTTCCCTACTCAGAGGGAGAGAATGGATCTGGATTTAAAACATAAAGTAATTCCCACTCAGTGGTTGTATCGTCAACTGAGATTGGCGCGGTTGTTGCATTAAATCATTTTAAATGACATGCCACTCCCTCTTCCACTAGAAGTTCTGCTTCTTAGATGGTAATGCTCTGAATCTTATTTTTTCTGGTTTTATTTTTATTTTTAAATATACGTTGATCCTTGCATTGTCTTGCAGACATTTGTTTGACTGCAGTGAAAGTTTAAGGGCTCGTTTCTGTGTAGTGTCCAAGCTACACTTAGAGAAGCTGGGGAGTGATGGTGCAGGCAGTTGTTTGTGGATCCCTAATACTGAGCTGGTTAGCCCCGTTGGAGGTTAGACTTACACCAGTGGAGGATCAGGCAGAGCAGAGTTGTGTGCTACCTTGGTCCCTTCTTGCCCTGAACTGGCCCTATGTTGTGGTGCTTGGGAGGGGACTGCTGTTTCAGGAGCTTGCTCTGCTAGCTTTACTTTACAGGAGTAGTTCTCTTATACAGTACACAGGGAATCTTCCACTGGCCAGTTAAGGCCAGAATCCAGCCACTTTGACACAAGTGTTGTAAAATGACTTTAGCATAAGTGAGAATTCTAAGCATATTATTCACTTTTTTGGTTTTCTTTGCATTTTTTGGAGTGGCTTTAAATCTTACATTCTTCGCTCCACTGTGACAGGGAGAACTTTCTTCATTTAATTAGTACCAGTATGGTGGATTCAATTTAAATTGTCCAAAATGCAAAGGGCTGGTTGTGGATTACGCCTGTAATCTCTTCCAGTAGGCAACTGGTTTCGAGGAAGATTAGGTTCACCTTTCCTTATTACAGGTTCCGTAGAATTTTTTAATCAAATTGGGATAGTGATATCCTTGATACACTTTAGTCAGGGCTTGCAAAATATATCCATCACCTGGAGGGGTATGTCTGCTGGTCAAAGTAATATGAAAGACCCAATGGAGGAGGAATCTGACCAGCAAGGTGCGGAGACCCATTGATGGGTAGCAAGAGGGTACAGGGTCTTGGGGAGGCAGAAGAGGGAGAGGAGGGCTGACTCAATTTTTCTTACCAGCCTCTTAGTAGTATTTCCCTGCCAGACTGGAAGCTCCACCACTTTCAAGCAGCTAGAAGGGAGACAGGAGTACTATATCCCTTCTACACCATCCAGAGACTGCTAGCTGCTGCATGGAAGGTTGAAGATTGGGGAATGGAGAAGTCTCTGCTATTTTGCCCTCCCCAGTCTTTGTCTTAAATTGTTTTGTGGTCCTCTCGTGAATAACTCCAGTGCCTGCCTTTGCTTCTGTTCATAATTTCTCCGAGCAACAGTAGTGTGAAACTGACATGATTAAGACATCTCTGGGTTTTAAATGGCGTCCATTTACAGCATAATCATTTATTTAACTGCAGTCTCATGACCTTTCTTGTTATCCTGAATCTTATTCTTCTACAGTGGTGGGGCGAGGAGTGTGGGAGTTAATTACAGATCCATGAAATAGCACCAGCCACTTTAGGTTTTGTTAAAGGTCCTTGGTAGTAATGAAAGCAGCTGTCAGGTTACTAAATTCTGCTTTCTTGTCTGATTGACGTGTCTGTACTCCAACTAGACTAATGGTGAATGAAAAGTTCCCCTTTTCCTGTAATGATGGAACATCACAGTAATTTGTCTGAGAGCAGAAGAAAGTGTGACCTAATCAGGAAAAAAGCTTCAAACTTGTATTCTGTCTGTCAAGCAAACGGAGTGACCAATTTGGGGTGCTTTGAATTTGGACTGTGTTTATTATAATGAAAGTCCTTTTTCACTTTGGTCTATCTTACAGGAAATATTGTCTTAATGTTCCTGAACACGGACTCTTGGGTTTCAGCTACTACCCTACACAATGCCCCCCGTCCCCCACCCCCTCCCCCTCGCATTTGCAGTAGATACATTGCAGAAGGATTTGTGCATTTTGTAATGCAGGAAGATTATGCATCCCACTGAGATTCTCTATTCTTTCAAATCTCATTGTACAACTGTACTCAGAACTGTGTTTAAATCCAATTTTGAAATAAGAATCTGCAGTATGTAAATAAATAAATAGCAGTATTACCCATAAATAACAGCAGAAATAAGTTTATCCTCTAAATCCACATTTGAGACTTGTAAGGCAAACTGGGAGCGACTCCAAACTCTACCTAACTGAGGGCCATGTTGGTAACTTACCAGGAACTTGAGGGATGCACCTAAATGGAGCAGTTTGCTGTAGCTGCCCTAATCTTAATTTTGGATAAATGTGAACCATGAATGCTACAGATCCTAATGGTCTCAGTCATTCTGTATTAAAAGTGAAGGTAGCTGTAGATTACAGTATATAACTGAGTCTCATTAGGCCACCCATTCCCTAATGCAGTGGCTCTTTGGATGTACTACTTAAAATGGAAATACCAAATGGTTGATGGAGGAAGTCCAATCCCAATCCAAGAGTTTCAATATGAATGGACCATAACGAGTTGCATTAATCCTTGCGAATGCCAATTTGCTGGCTCCCCCAGCAGCAATCTGTTTCCCCACTACTGCGTGTTCCTCAGCTGTAGGAGAAGCACTGAACTTCCCTACCAAGCCGCATGGAGGAGCGGGGAGAAATCTATTGCAGCTTCTTTTGGTAGGGGGAGGAGGTAGTGAGTTAAGAGCCATTCAGAGGAATGTGCCTTCCCTGCTCCAAAAATACAGTACCATTTGGAGCACTGATCTCTCCTCTTCCCCCACCAACATTGTAACCTGCGGGGGAGGAGTTGTCCAACCATCCCATCCCTTTGGTCTCTCCCAAGCTGGCTTGTTAAGAAGTGAGAGAAAGGAATGCCCTTATTTCCTTAAAGAGTCTAGAACTAGCTGCTGAGACTAGGTGCCTGACTGCTTTTGCTCAGTCCCCTCAGCCGACTCCCCATGCCTGGCAGCTTTGAACCCCCTCTTAATTCCCACAGCTCCGTAACAGGGGAGATGTTACCCTTTGTACAGACATTCCCAAGATGATATTCCCCAGTATTGGTTTGAGAACTTCTGCTATAAATGTCATTGATTGTGATCTGTCCTGGAACCAAGAAGCAAGACTGGGGCTGTCTAAATGTGTGGCTACATTGTTTAATACTGTCCCCATTATTTTTGTTTGCAAGATTCAAATTTTTCCCAGCTTGAAGGAAGGGAAGAAAGCTTGAAGCTATCAACACAGTTCTTCACATGCTTGCCTTTTACAGGTTGAGATGGTGTCCCATTAAGATTGATGTACCAGCCAATTGTTCCTGTTTGGGGAGGGACCATTCATATTTTACAAAAAATATATGCATCCCATTTTCAATAACTTGTTGGGCATGCATCTGGTTTTCTTGAAGCCGTTTTTAAACATTGTGTGTGCTGAATGTTCCTCTGGGCAGATGTCTTTCTACATGTTTTTGTGCAGAGCCTAGTATAGTTGGGCTCCAATCCTAACTGGGACTTCTGGACCATCACCATATTATGATTAATATAAATTATCTACATTCTGGGATTGAGGCTAGATAAGACAGCAAAAGTGGTGAAAGGGTAGCTGAAGTGAGTTCTTGAGAGAACTAAAGAAAGAACAAGGTAGCTTGGAGGAGTAAAGCTGTCTTTTTCAGGTCACTCGCATTGTCCCATTCTGTTACAGACATAGGAGTGGTAAGGCAAGAGGGAACTATAGTAGCTGTAGAGTTATTTATTCATGCTGCTAATTGTATATCTCAAGATTTAAAAAAAAAAATACTACATGGACTTTGTAGTTTTATTCTAGGACTTGGAATAATGAGTTATTCTGTAGTTCAAATATCGCTTTATTTCTTGACGTTTGATCCTAGTTTACAACTTTGTTAACATTTCTGTCTTTCTGGATGGCTCCACCAATGATTTTTTTTTTCCCCTAAGGTCCAATTATATTTTATAAGCAAGAGTGTTTAGAGTGCATACCAAGTGTGAATTTTTTAAACAAAATGACAACATACAAAATATAGTGCTGATGATTTGGCAAACCTTAACTTCAGGGGTAAGGTAGAATTTTCAGTGTTGCGTACTGCAGCTGTCATGGGTGTACTGTTCTCCTTTGACTGTTGCAACAGCGTTACACTGTTGACTCATATTTAGCTTGTGATCCACTATTTCCCCCAGATCCCTTTCCGCAGTACTCCGCAGCCATTTTGTATGTGTACAACTGATTGTTCCTTCTGAAGTGGAGTACTTTGCATTTGTCCTTATTGAATTTCACTCTATTTACTTCAGACCATTTTTCCAGTTTGTCCAGATCATTTTGAATTTTAATGCTATCCTCCAAAGCACTTGCAGCCCCTCCCAGCTTGGTATCATCTGCAGACTTTATAAGTGTACTCTCTATGCTATTATCTAAGTCATTGATGAACATATTGAACAGAACTGGACTGAGAACTGATGCCTGTGGGACCCTACTTGATATGCCCTTCCAGCTTGACTATGAACCACTGATAACTGCTCTCTGGGAACGGGTTTCCAACCAGTTATGCACCCACCTTATAGTAGCTCCATCTAGATCAGTGGTTCCCAAACTGTGGTTCACGAAATGTTACAGGGGGCTCTCGGGGGGGGAAAATTCCCTAATGGCGGACAGAGCTGTCCCTAGGGATCCCGGGCAGCACGGGGCCAGCAGCCCGGAGCCTCTGTACTTCCAGGAGCTAAGTAGATCAAAGCAAGCATATCGATCACACTGAGGAGATTTAAACTTCAAGACTCCTTATAAGAAATAGAAAGGAAGGTGGATATTTTTTGCTGTTTTTAAAATTAAATAGGCAGCTAGTATTGTTTTTAAAATTATGAAGAACAGTTTAAGCTTTAAGTTGTAACGTGCGTTGTTTGCCTGGACTGCTCAAGACCTGAATGCTTGTGTAGGAGGAACAATTTGAGTTGGCTTCTTAAATACCTTCATGCTGTTTCACATCTGATACTCCTTGATGAAACATAGGAGCCTTGTCTTATAACAGGCTTATTCAAAGTGATACAAGCTACGAAAGTGAGATCTTGGAAGAGTGTTTCTGTTTTCAGAATGTAATAAAAATACTGGAATGATTAATAATTAATAATAGTGTATAATAAGCATGTCATAAAACAAATCTTATATTTCCAAGATCACTGCTTTTATAATTTATACTCAGGTAAAGGAGGAAATCCCTGGAAATATTCGTTTTTAAGAGGGGGTTCGCGAGACTTGACATTTTTAGTGAAAGGTGTTCACAGGTTGCTAAAGTTTGGGAACCACTGATCTAGATTGTATTTCCCTAGTTTGTTTGAGAAGGTCATGTGAGACATTAAGCTTTACTGATGCCAAGATATACCACATCTACCACTTCCCCCTATCCACAGGCTTTTTACCCTGTCAAAGAAAGCTATTAGGTTGTTCTGACATGATTTGTTCTTGACAAATCCATGCTGACTGTTACTTATCGCCTTATTATCTTCCAGATGTTCGCAAATTGATTCATTATTTGCTTCATTATCTTTCAGGGGTACTGAAGTTAAGCTTACTGGTCTGTAATTCCCTGGGTTGTCCTTATTTCCCTTTTTATAGATTGGCATTATATTTACCCTTTTCCAGTCCTCTGGAATCTCTCTGGTCTTCCATGACTTTTCAAAGATAATAGCTAATGGCTCATCTCCTCAGTCAGTTCCTTGAGTTTTTCTAGGATGTATTTCATCAGGCCCTGCTGCCTTGAAGACCTCTAACTTGTAAGTAATTCTTAACTTGTTTCCCTATTTTAGCCTCTGAGCCTATCTCATTGTCACTGGCATTCACTATTAGACATCCAGTTGCTACTAACCTTTTTGGTGAAAACTGAAACAAAAATGTCATTTTAGCACTTCTGCCATTTCCACTCTTTCAGTCCCGTCCGTCCCCCCCGTTCCCCCCCCTTGATGGGCCCACGCAGTCCTTGGTCTTCCTATCTTTCCTACGCAGTGAGAGAGTTTGCTCTTATGCCCTTAATATTGTCTCTTTGAAAGACTGCCAACTCTCTTGAACTATTTTTCACCTTAGACTTGGTTCCCATGGGATCTTACCTACCAACTCCCTGAGCTTGCTAAAGTCTGCCTTCTTGAAATCCATTGTTTGTTGTGCTGTTTTCCCCTCCTACCATTCCTTAGAATCATGAACTCTACCATTTCATGATCACTTTCACCTAAGTTGTCTTCCACTTTCAATTCTCAACCAGTTCCTCCCTATTTCTCAAAATCAAATCTAGAAGGGCCTCTCCCCTAATAGCTTTCTCCACCTTCTGAAATAAAAAATGGTCTCCAATACATTCCTGGAATTTGTTGGATAATCTGTGACCTGTCATATTATTTCCCAACAGATGTCTGGGTAGTTGAAGTCCCCCATCACCACTTTGCTTTGGATGATTTTGCTTTGGATGGTTTTGTTAGTTGTTTAAAAAAAGCCTCATCCACCTCTTCTTCCTGGTTAGGTGGTCTGTAATACACCCTACCATGACGACATCCTTGTTTTTTACCCCTTTTATCCTTACCCAGAGACTTTCAACAAGTGTGTCTCGTATTTCCATCTCAACCTCCGTTCAAGTGGGTACATTATTATTATTAATAATAAGGCAACACCTCTTCCCTTTTTCTCTGGCTGTCTTTCCTGAGCAAGCTGTACCCTTCTATACCAATATTCCAGTCATGTATATTATCCTAATTGTGATGCCAACTATGTCATAGTTGTGTTTATTAACTAGCATTTCAAATTCTTCCTGCTTATTCCCCATACTTCTCAGATTAGTATACAGACATCCAAGATATTAATTTGATTTCCCCCTGTGTTCTCTTGTCTCTCCCTTATCCCTGCTGTAACGGCCCATGCTCCCCCATGATCCACACACAACTATTTCAACTACAGCGATTATTGTGTCAGAGCTGAATTTGTCTCTTGAGCTGCTGTATTTTTTGTTTAGTTTAATCATTGTATAGAAATTAAATTAGTTTTGTATTTAGTCAGTAACTTAGTAATTTTAGATAATTACTTGGTTGTTCCTTTATCCCCATTGTATTACGTTACTCATTCTCAAGTCTGACTCTACACAAGTTTACCTTGCAGGAGGTTCATTGGGTGGAGAAAGTAGGGAAGCCCTAATGGTCCTGGGTGCCACATCTCAGCTGGGAGCAAACTAAATCAGTATCTTTTGATGGTGGTGATGACTTGACCTCTGAATATGTCTGTCCTGTAGGGTGTCACAAGCCCAGTTTAATTCACTTAAAATTTGGTAGAAAAATTCTATCCCAGCTCCACAAGTAATGTACCAATCTTGGATGAATTTACTTTACTTTTCTATGGCTTGGATTTCTTTAGAGTGACAAACATCAGGCTTATAATGGAAACTTAGTTGCGTCCTTAACTATATGAAATGTCTCTTCTCCCCCCCCTCCTCCCCCCCGCCACCCTCCTCCACCCCCAGCTTTCTTCCATAATGTTCAAACTGGGGTAAAAATCTTTCTAGTTTATCTTCTGGCCTTCCCAGTCCATCTCTCTTGATCTTTGTCTATTTTGATTTGAAGTACATCAGAGCATGGGCAGGGTGTGGGTGTTAACAGCACTGAGCACAAAGTTGGTGCTTAACCAATTCATCATCATCATCATTATTTTATTATTTATTGTTTGTTTTATTTATTTATTAAGTTATTCTGGAAGCATGGCTTCTTTTCATTAACAAAACAAATGAGTCAAATGAACAGGGTTCTTATAAGATCTTTTCTTCAGATAATACCTGGACAAAATGCTGGACTTACAGGGACAAGGTGGGTGAGGTGATATCTTTTATTGGATCAATTTCTGTTGGGGAGAGAGACACGCTTTTGAGCTTACACAGAGCTCTTCTTCAGATCTGAGTAAGCTCGAAAGCTAGTCTCTGTCACCAACAGAAGTTGGGTCCAATGAAAGATATTGCCTTTCCCACCTTGTCTCTCTAAGATACTGGGACCAACACAGCTTCAACAACACTGCATACAGCAATGGACTTACAGGGAACTTTCTTCACAGCAGACATAAAGCTCGTAAAAGAGGTCAAGAGGAGTAAATGAAATAAATTACAACATTTTAACATTGATACTTTGTGTTCTGTAGCTAGATGGTGGAGCTCAGTTGTCTTGATGTGACAGCAGGGACCCAAAGTTAGCCTGAAATACAGCTTTTCAGGTCTTTGGGTCCTTGTCTTTCTCTGTTCTCTAGAACTTGTATTGTGTCATAAACAGGATCTTTCAAGGTATGTAACACAGCCCGTAGAGATGAGACAGAAGCTAAAGCAGTATGAGGCCTTCAGCTAACTTCCTTATTGATCAGGGTTTAGATCATTTAAATTGAGAGTTGTTGTTAGCTTACAGGAAACCTGCATTCTGTCATAGGAACAATTCTTTTGAGAGGTCAGTGAATCATGGAGCAGCAGGCAGAAGATTTCTAAAATAGGGCTATGAGGAATCTGCCTTACAGGTCAAGGACTGTCTGTGTTTGTACAGTGCCTAGCACACAGGGGCTGTGATCCTGGCCAGGACCCATAGCCATCACTGTAATACAATTAATTAAAATAATATGACCCGGATGTGTCTGTCTAAATATTGCTTTTAGGATAATGGATTAGGGAGTCAAAAAACTTGAGTTCTCTTTCCAGCTCAGCCATTGACCTTGAGCAAATCAGTTAACTTCTCTTCCTTGGTTTCCCCCTCTCCTTTGTCCATCTTGCTGCTGCTTTGCAGTGTTTCAAGTGTTGGAGACTACACCATTAAGTTTTTAGGTTTGCTGTGCCATGCAAACAGCTGTTATGTAGTTTACCTAACTTTCAGGAAGAAGTCTGAACACTCAGGCTTCACCTGTCTACCAGCCTATCTTTAATGTATCAAAACAAAATAGCTCTAGTAAATATTTGTATTAGCCAACACAGATGAAACAAGATGTCTGTTACTATAATCAGACACCAGGGACCTTGAATATTAAGTCTGTAACCATAACAGTGTAGTTGAAACCAAAACACAGCTCCTGAATGGCACAACTCTTAACTCTCTGTAGTGTGATACAAGGCAGTCTGAGCTGAATTTATAGTTATTTAAACTGAACAGATGATTTTACATATAAAGTATACTATTCAGTGTCATTGTTCTGTGTCAGTTGTCTTGGTTTGTTTGGAAGTGTGCTTGTGTTTGCATCCTGATCTTACTGATTGAACTGGCATTTGCTTTTTAATTGTAAAACTGAACGATATAGAAGACAGCGTTTTTTATTCACAGCTAAGATTTTGACACTGCCTCAAACATATGGTTTTATAATCTCAATAGCTATTACAGTTAAGTCAGACTTTCCACTATAAACTCCCGTTAAACATTTTGTAAAAGTTGCTATACTAATATTCTGACACTTACAAAAAGGTTTTGTTAAAGTGGACCAAGAATTTGGAACTTGCTACTAGAAGAAAATGGCCACTAAACTTGCCACAATCAGCGCGAAATGTAAAACTTGCCTCTTTGCCTAAGCTTCCCCTCAATAGTACCTTGAATCTCAGATTCATTAAAAGGGTTTTTTTTTAAGTCTCCTTTTTTGGCATCACAAGAACATAAGTGATCTCTCTCCTGCCATCCATCTCCATCCTCTGACAAACACTCAGATAAAGAGCACAGATTTTTTTTAAGCTTGTAGGAGATGGAACTGGGTTCCTACCTGCAGCAATTCAGCTATATTTAAAAAAAGGACTGAGGCCTTCATTTTTAATATTTTTTGTTCTTTGCCGACAACAATTTTGCAGCAGTTAAATAAGAGACCCTTCTAGTAATGACACTGAAATGAGACAATTGAACTGAATTATAGCCTGTTTTTAATTTTAATTTAGTTCAATTTAAAATTTAATCTACATTTCAATACTACAAATTTTCATTAGGGACTTTGCAAAACTACCGGTAATTTAAATTCCTGATGGAAATTGCCTTGACTTAAATTGCTATATCCCTTTGTCAGTGCACATGAATTTTGTTCTAGAAACCTAAATATACCAGTCCATTCCTTTTTGTAAAATAAACTTATCAAGCCAATACTAGTTCTTACCCGAGAGAAGCAAAAGCAACTCATGTTGCTCTTTTGCAACCTTGTGTCCCTATCTCCCTCTCTCTCTTGGACTTGAAGCATCCTTGATTCTACCTGGGGGATGCTGTTGAGCTCCTCTGAACCAGACTTACATTAATTAAGCAGAATCTAATTAAATGCAAGGTACATAGAGCAAACCAACAAAAGGTATCTTCAGACCTGCCAAGCCTCTCTCACTCAAAGGGAAACTCCCTCAGTTGTGATTATGTTAAAAACAGCATTAGCATTCTTTCTCATGCAAGATTTTGCAATGTGGTTAAATAAGACTTAAAACCTCTTTTTTTCATTTCCCTTATTCACATTCAGACTTTGACAACCTCCTGTTTTAAGCAGACAAGTCTTAACGGGGCACCACATATAATTTGGAAGAATGAGTTAGAGCTTGTCTACATGGAGAAGTTATTCCGTAAAAAGGTAGGGTGTGAATTTAAAGCACAGTAGCTATTCTGGAACAGTTCCCAGTGTGGACTTTCTTACTCTAGAATAAGAGCCTCCACCTGGGGGCCTATTCTGGAATAACTATTCCGAGCAGCTTGACCATGTAAACAAACTTAGTTATCTCCGTTCTCCCCGATAGAAGAAAAACGGGGGGTAAAGGGGAAGCTTCTCTCCTAAGGGCTTGTGCAGAACTTGTTACTTTGGACCACTTTGAATAAAATCCTACAAATTGAGGAAGTGTCATTGGCTAGAAGGATTGATCTGTTCAATATACCCCTGGTAGATGTGGTGAGGGATAGGGAGTGGAATAAAAGAATGAAAGACTAGAAATGTTGAACACTCCTTTCTCTGGTCTCCAGTATCCAAGAGTCTGACTGAAAATCATGCAAGCAGATACATTCAGTTAAGGCTTTTCCAGTACTTGGGTATACTGGGTGCTCATTGTTCCTTATTACTGCCAATTGTGTTCAGGTGTTCAACATTCTGAAGGGATCAGGATTTCGTGTTGTGTAGGAAAGAGTCACACATACTAATGTAGGAGTGTGCAAGAGACCCTGGGAAGCACTTAATCAAACATTCCTTCCACCTGTACAGTATCAGCATAGCTGAATAACTCTCACAATTTTGGAATCCAAGAAGTGGAAGAGCATTTCAGATGCTTTGGAATTAGTTTCCAAAACTCATTAATATCTGCAAACTTTGATAATGACAAATGGTGATTATGATGCTGGTCCAGTAGAAACAGTAATCAGAAATGTGTATTTCTTGAATTGCAAGCACAGTTGAAAGTGTTCTCTGAGATTCTGGAAGGGTTTCAAACCCTTAATTTTTTCCACTATTGGGGATTTGCTTTGCTTCCAGTATCCAAATGACTGTGTTCCTGTTTGGTGTGTTATGTAAATTGTAATGCTTTAAGAAATAAAACCCTCTTGGTCTGTTTAAGATATACAAGTAGTATACTGTTTTTAAGTATTTGTACAGCATTGGAATACTGTCTGCCATCTGTGCTAAATGTTTATTTCGTAGAATTCAGCCCATCTTTCTTGTTGACTTAGTACAGCTGTAAAAATTGACCTAATTCCTCTTCTCTCGTGAATTTTCTTTCCTAAAAGATGTAAAAGTGTTAAGCTCTGTAGGCTAAAGAAATTCAGAGGTGATTATGCTGTGGGATCTGATTATGCTGCCCTTACTTGGACAGAATTTAATGAAGTTGAGAATTGTCTATAACTTGTTCATTCTCTTTCCTCTAAAGAAGACTTAGGCCGGGTCTACACTGAAAAGTTATATCAGCATAGCTATGTCGGTCAAGGTGTGTGTGGGAGGCGGGGCGGGTGTGTATGTTGGGGGGGATTGAAAAACATACCCAGGACTGACACAACTGTGCTGACACAACCTCCAGTGTAGATGCCACTATCAATGGAAGCAAACTTCTGTTGCCATAGCTAACTTCGTTCAGGGAGGTGGTGTAGGCTGCAGCTATATTACTGGGCTATGCTGGATTGCTAAACCAGTATAGTCTCTGTAGTGTAGCCATGTTTTGGGAAAGCGTTTAGAGCCAGTTACTTTCTATTCTAGATCATTGATCTAGTACATGGCTTTATTTTTCCTTAACTATTTCTCATTAAACTAGTATCAAAGTTAATTTCTTGTTTTACATTGATCATTATGCACCCTGCCACCCTTCTTTGACACCAATTGATGGTAAAGGTGTGGAAGATCTTTGCAGTGAGAGGACAAGAGATCTATGGCATGAAATATTGATAAGAAATACTTTTATTTAACTTAGTGTCTAGTAGTATTTGTGACCTAACTTTTTGTTTCATGAAAAACATAGGTTTTAGCCTTTTAAAAACATACAATTTTTCTGTAGTGCCAATTACATTATAAAAGATTAGAAGCCGTTTAAGACTTTTGTTAGATTAGGTGGGGTTGGGGTAGCGGTAAAAAGTGGATTTTTTCCCCTTTTTTTAGCTCTCTTATTCTAGGGTCTAACTGCAGCATAATCTGAAAATTGGGGTCTTCGGTACATATTTGGAAAGTATCACAGTATTGGTGTCACAGGTGTCTTGTGGCTTAACCGTCTTGTGCTACTTCACAGACTTTCAAAGTTATTCTCCCGTGTTTTATATGTCTACGTGTAAACTAGTTTCCCCGTTCCTTTTTGAAATCAGGATGTGCTTGTTGGTGTTGATCCAACTGTACAGCATGTCTAAATAGAAATAAAAAATTCTTATTTATTATCGTACAAACTTAAGATTTCACAAGTGGCTGATATTATATTTTAAATGTAGTGTATCAAGGTTATAATTTAGAAAGAGAACTCCAACCCTAAACATCAAGAATTATGGAAATAATTAGCCATGGTAGCTTTTGTGTATAAAAAGCTATATTCCATTATCTTTGCAATTAGCATTGTTTAATATTATTAGAATGTGTAATGAGTAGGGGGAAATTTTGACAAACACCCCAAAGTCTGAACCAGAACACCAGTTAAGAATTTTTATATAGCTCATGGTTGAAAACTCACCTTCCAAATTTTTTAAAGCTTAGGGTTAACTGTAATGTTACATTCATGATAGGCGCTGACCTGATGGAGCTGAAGTGGGAATTTCCTGTGTGCGCGCACATGTCTCTTAAAACTAGAACCCCACACCTTATGCACTGGGTGCATACAGTTTGTTGTACAGTGCTAAGTTTATAATAGTTTGTGCATAAAACTGTGCACCTGACAACTTTGTGTGGTGCCAGACTCTTGAGTCAAATGGCGAGAGAAGTCTGGAGTTGGAGTGATGGAAGGTACTACATATGGGTTTGGAGGGTTTGTGGTGGGTGGAGTGGGGGGATTTAACAAATATATAATGAGCACAAGATACCTGAGCTCTGCTGGAGTGTGGAATTTTTAAGTCCTTGAATCTCCCGAACCACTCAAAGTGCCTTGATGTTTTAAAGCAGAATTGAAAGCCCTTTTCCCACATTCCCTCTGATAAACACCAGACATACCTCCTGTACAGCTGGGAAACTCCATAGAGAAGTAGCAGCATCTTCACTGTTTTTGTTGAGCCCAAGTTGTCTTTTGTTACTATTGAGCTGTTTAAGATTTCCTGCTTCTACAAGCAAACTGTCTTCTTGCTTAAGTGGCTTAACAAAAAAACTGTAAGGAGCTCAATAGATTCCAGTGCCCTGAAGAGATACTAATCTCCCCAGTGTGCATGGGCTACTACCAAGCTACCACCCTGTCCCTGCAAAATTCATACTGCCTTGCAAGAGTTCCTAAATCTGTGGAGGCTGGAATCAAGAACTCTGCAGGGTAATGAGATCTCACGTAGGCTTACCTGAAGACTTAAAACATTTTCATTTGGTTCTCTGGTATAAAATAGTTTTTGGTAATACTAAGTTCACATAAAATTAAGTTGTATTTGAGACTTGTGTAGATTTAGATCTAATTTAGCTTTGTTGTCACACTTGAAAACTTGTGTAAGTAAAACCTTAAAAGTAAGCGGTATAACTGATGTGCACATCTCATTTTCATCTAAGGGATTTTAACCCTGCTTTGACTGAAACTAAATGCAAATTTAACTATGAAGCTGCTGAAACCTCTCTAACGTAAGACATCAAGAACATGGCAGGTTTAAAATACAGTAATATTAAAGTGTAGAAGAGGCCTTAAGATCCCCACCTAACTGTGGGGCTGTTCATACATCATGACTATCGATTTCCCAGTGTCTAGTATCAGTTGCTGCTTTAATGAATGCTGACACACATCCAAATTAGAAGTTATTAAACACTGAACAAATCAAAATAGGTGACCTCACTTTAAACTCCAATTTGATGCAGGGGGCTAAGTCTGGTTATGCTCAGTCTAAGAATTAATCCCATGAAACAGGATGGTACGAATGTGTTTAAAAAAATTAAATTACACACTTTTCTGACCCATGTCTGTTGTCTCTTCCCGCCCTCCCCCCCAGTAAAATAGTTTGTGCCAACAGCATATTGTTATAGTGTTTAGCAGGAGGGAAATAGATTCACAGTGCATTAACAATTGTTCATGATAATGAGCATTATAAAACATCCTATTTTTGGCTAAAAGGATTTCTAAGATAAATAGTTGTAATAGTTACAGAAGTGCATGTGATTTGGTCCTTTCTGGAATTTTTTTTTTTAAAACCTAAAAATCAAGCTGCAATTTATAAATTTGGTAGGTTATTTTTCCTGGTCAGGTAGCTAGTGAGAGTTACAGACTTCGTAAGTGTCCTAGTAACTAGTCTATGATAACTTTTCTACTCACCGCTCCTAGTTGCTTGTTACAAAGATTCACCTCCCAACAGGATGAACACTGGCAGAATAAGATTGAGTTTCATACACTCCTACTGAGTGGGTCTTTTGACCTTAGAAAGAGAACTTCTGCCTGTTATGTGGACACTGACCTCATTTCTCTGCGTAAGGTTTGCCCCCTCCCTCTAATTCAGTGGTCCCCAAATTTTTCAGTGTTGCACCTCCCCTTACCTCTATCTGTACCCCCACCCCAGGGCTGGGGGTGGGAGATGTGGACAGGGGTAAGGGGATTGAGGCTAGGGTCGGGGCCAGGAGTGGGGCCAAGGCTGGAGGCGGGGCTGGGACAGGGGGCGGAGCCGGGACTGTGGCTGGGGGCAGGGCCAGAGCAGAGCTGGAAGCGAAGTGGGACTTGGTGGCACTCCCTCTCCGCCCTGCCACGGGGGCTGGCCCCAGTCCCGCTGTGCCCCCTTGAACGTTCCTTCGCACCCCCCTACGGGTGCTGCACCTACACTCCATTACAGGGGGGAAAGATAGATGTATGTAGCTTTTGTGAAGCACTTCATTATCTTTTGGGATGAAAGGCAATGTGCAAGGTTGTGTAGCTGTAGCAGAACTTGGGCCGTTTTGACGTAGTAGGTGTTACTGTTTCATGGGTATTGGCTGAAAATGGTTCACAGTGCTTGATGTGTAGATCAGACTGTTTCCGTAGAGTACTGTCTATTCTCCTCCACTCCCCTCCTTTTGCCCCCACAGAAAACCAAACCAAAATCACACTTGAGTGCTATTTGCACAGATTTCTTTTTCCAACTTCCTGACTTTCTTTATACCAGGGTTCCAGCCTTACTAAACTCTGGATATAGGAGTCAGGCCCTCAATCTCAGAATGCCTTTCCTTCAGACAGACTTTCCTTTCCACTGGCCATCTGTTCCTAACCAGGTATTTTAGCCCTGTAAAAGGGGTAAGCTAGCTCCTTTATTCAGCTTCGTTTGGGCTTTCTCGTAGTCACTTTTTCCCAATTGCTTTCTGGGAACCTACAGTTCTTCTGTCTCCGAGTAGTCCTGTCTACTTCAAAACACTCTCAAGCTTTATGGCACAGGTACAGCAGAACCTCACTTATGAACACCAGAGTTACGAACTGACCAGTCAACTATACACCTCACTGGGAACCGGAAGTATGCAATCAAGCAGCAGCAGAGACAAAAAAAGCTAATACAATACCGGAAGTACACCTCTACCTCGATATAACGCTGTCCTCGGGAGCCAAAAAATCTTATAGGTGAAACCGCGCTATATTGAACTTGCTTTGATCCACCAGAGTGCGCACACCATCACCCCCCCACCCTCTCCCGGAGCACTGCTTTACCGCGTTATATCCGAATTCGTGTTATATCGGGTCGCGTTATATCGAGGTAGCGGTGTATACAATCAGGCAGCAGCAGAGACAAAAAAGTGAATACAATACAGTACTGTTAAATGTAAACTACTTAATAAAAAAAAAAAAAGGAAAACGTTAAAAAAAATTTTGTGACAAAATAAACTTTCTCTGCTTTTTGCATTTAAATTAAGATGGTTAAAAGAAGCATTTTTTCTTCTGCATAGTAAAGTTTCAAAGCTGTATTAAGTCAATATTCAGTTGTAAACTTTTGAAAGAACAACCATAACATTTTGTTCAGAGTTATTAACATTTCAAAGTCACAAACCACCTCCATTCCTGAGGTGTTCGTAACTCTGAGGTTCTGCTGTATTTGTTAGCTTGTTTCCTCCACCTTTCCCTGATGGGGCATGTTCCTGTAGTAATCAGTGAGTGTCCTTAAAAATCCATAAATAAAGTGTGTGGTTACAGGGGTTAGGTGTGTTGGGCAGAAAGCTGGAGGTAAAGTTTCCTCAGCCACTTGAAGTTTGGAAACTATAACACAATTTGCTAATAAAAGCAGTGAGTCTCAAACCCTCTGGTTGCAGGCAGGAACCTTCATCAGCCATCATATTCTTCAGTAATTCACATTCTGTAAATGCATGTGCAGGTCGTGCAGCAGCCTTTGGGAGTTATAATTCATGTTGCCAATTGCTGAGTTTTACTTTATATATATAAAAAAAAAAAATTGTGGTTGCCAGGTATACCTTTGACTATTGTGACATACAAAACGTATTCCTGTTGGAGTGTTTAAACTTTTTTTCCCCCCCAAGTTCACTCAATGTATGCTAGTTGTGCTCTCTTCCAGAAAGTGACTAAAACCCAACTGTCAGGGCCAAGTGAATTTGATTTCAATAATATGGATTGCTTGAAGAGTTGGTTTGAAATCCTTAGAATTTTATTTATAGGTCTAGAGTTTACTAAAGAGATCGTGTGTGCGTGCACACGTGGCTAGACATGTGATTATATCATGTGTTCCAAGTACATAAGTGAGTTAAATATTGCATAATAGCGATCATTTCTTTGCTTTTGCAGCATAACCCCTATTTTCTAGGAACATCACCTATAGCTATGCTGCAAGTCCAGTAAACCTGATAACCTTTAACACTGCTGCCCCACACAAAGGGTAAGAACATTTGTTCAATACTAACAACTTTTTTTCTCCCTTGCTTTAAGTAGAATTTTTTAAATCTGACATAATTTAAGAGCAAAGCCTTTAAATATTTTTGCTGCTATTTTGGTTAGAAAGGAAACTTGGATGTGTCATATGCTCCTACTCAATGTGTTTCTGAGAACTTAATCAGTATGCAAGTATCCAAAGCATTACTTGAATCAGAATTCGAGAAATCAGCAACCCCTTCACTCTTATCCCTCTTGTCATGCTGAGGAGGCCACCAGTGTTGTGTCCCACGCTAAGAGCAGAATATAAATGTGAGTTTGAAGAGTTAATTTGGTGGGTTTGGGGGGGCTCTTGCCTGGGTGGCAGCTGCTGTTTGAACCATCTCCTCTCTGCTGGGGCAAGTTGCCTGCAGCAGCTGCTTCCACTTTCCATTTCCCTCTCTATAAGGGTAGTGTGGCCTGACAGAATGTACTTGTTACAAAATATCTATGGGTTTAATGAGGTTGAAACTTGGCAACTATCTCCCAGAAAAACACTGCCAGGAGTAAACATTTTTCAGATGGTTTAACGCAGTTAATGAGCATTTATTACTTTCCAGATAGTAACATTCTTTGTATGAAATGTATTGCCCGTTGTTACTTACAAACTTGTGCAGATTTTTTTAACTGAAGACAGTCTGGTTTGCACCAACTCAGAATTATCTTCAGTCTGCTTTCTTTTAAGTGGTATTTTCGAAAAGGTGATTGGGAAAGATTTGATTGCATCACATATTCTGTGGATAGCTAACGTGCACCTTGCTCTCAGTTCTGGTAACTGGAGCAATTTAAGTGGGTCAGTCATAAGGAGCCGTATAAAAGTAAATTGTACTAACTGGGGAACAAGCAACTAGAAAAACAGATGGCGCCAAAAATAGTTTATTACCAAGCCCTAAACATGATTATGTAATTTTTTTCTTTAAAAATAATGCAACTATAAATCCTGCTGAAAATCAGTAAGTAATGAATTAACTCCAAACTACTGAGTGTTGTTAAAGCCTTTTGGCTGCTTTCCAGGCTTGGTGTTGCCCTTCATTCACAGGATCAACATTTAATTTCTTAATGGGAAACCTGAAGAATTCATCCTTTTTGAATGGAAACATAGACACGGTGAGCTTGAATGAGTAGCTACAGGCTAAAGCGTCACATTGGAATGGAATGGGAGCTGTGCTTGATGAGATCCTGCTAGGTTGCAGCCAGGATGAATCTCGGGTCTTTCTTTTCAGCAACGCATGAACAATCAAAGGCCCCCTTTTTATCTATTGTTACCAGGGAGGACATCCATTTAAAGTTCAAATTCCAGCAGGCTTGGGAAGAAGGAAAGGAGATAGCGGTAGGCCAGGCTAGAAGATGATAAGCATCAAAAGTGAGCTGAAGACAAGCCAGCACTTTGTCCTCTGACAGGAGAGACCAGGCTGGGGGTACTTAGTTTTGAATGGGGGCTTGAAGTTTTTTGCAATCGTGAATGAAGCACTACTGAGGTGGCAGGCACAGAGAGCATCTGGCGCTTTGCTTTCTTTGCATCAGCAGAGTGGATCACAATGTGAAATTAGGCCCAAAATGGCATTTAATGAAGTGAAGCCTCTGTGTTGCAGGCCTCCCTGTGCTCTGACTGCAAAGGACAGCCCAATAGTGTATGATCTGGGGACAGCAAGGAAAGGAAATCTCATTAAGGATACTGTTTTTCCTTTTACAAATGTCACTTGTATAACAAATGTCTTACAGATAGCTGGCTTTCTCGTAAGTGTTCAACACCATGTAGCCCTCCGCCAGCCCTGAAAAGCAGTACTTAAACTTACAGTACTTTCTTCTGGAAGTGCTCATAAGAGGATGAAGCTTAATATCCGATGCAGATTTACTGTTCCTCTTTGGCAAGTTGCTATAAGTACAAGTAAGAATTCATTGTTGAAATAGCTAATGAGTACCAGACCAGCTGCATCTGACCTTATGTGAAAAGGGGCTATCCATAAACTCCCATGTAAGCTTGCAGGCAGCTGTGGGCTTTTTAAATTAGTCAGTGATAAACAAGTTCATGCCAAACCTGTTGTTGATCCTTGATACTCAATAGTTATAATATTATATTAAGTTAAGAATCATGGTACAATATGCCAGCTATGAGATATTTTCAGTTGATGTTTCCAAGCTTGTACCCAAAGGGCTATGTTGATGGTCCTGGTTCAGTCCATCTGGGGCTAAGGAGATGGCAGAGAGAATTACTGTTTGTTGTTTTTTCCCCCCCTCAGAATCTGGGATGTAAAGAAGTTATTCAGCAAGTTTCCATCATTTAATATGGAAAACCACTTTCTGATTTCTAAAAGTAATTTGGACAGAATGAAGGTCAATTATTAAGATCCTTAGAAACTGAAGAGAAATAAGTTAATTGTACCACTTATTCAGTTAATAATTCAGTGGAATTCTTTAAATGATTCTGCATTTTATGAATGAAGTATTGGGTGTGGTGTGGTATTGCAGTTATTTAGTTCCAGAATGAAAGCTTTTTTCATTATGAAACCAGCTTGTCTTTTTTATACATTAGAAGGTATTCAGTGTAAAACTGTACTGTAGGAGGTGTACTTTATTTGTTTTTGACTGAAGTCACTGGCTGAGCAATTTCTTCGGAAAGTGCAAAAAAACCAAAACACAAGCTTTGCAAAGCCTGGAGCGATTATAAAAATACATCCTGTAGGGAAATACCTCAACTGAATCAGTTTAACTGTCACTTAGTCTGTCTTTCTGCTAGACTTGCATTGCACAAACCATTTTCTGTTGTACACAGATACTGGCACATAGGTAAACAGATGTCTCAAATGTACTGGAAGATAGGCTAAATTAAGCTGAGTATGCCAGCCGCCTTTATTAGACTTTGATTTCATCCACTGGATTTTTAGAATGGGAAATACTAGTTTATTCATGATTATACATTCCTTTTCTTCAAAATGTACAAACCTGAAAGACCCTTTTTTACACTAATAAAAGCTACTCCTTTTAAATAAATGTAACCCATTGATATAGTCAGATGTTACTATTTGAAAGTAACCTAGCTATTTCAAAAAATAACTCTCTAAGCATTGGCATTGGCCTTAATCAGATATATCAAAGTATTTGAGAATGAACAAAATGAGCTATTTATATTTCTGAGGGTGATTGATAGATAATTCTGTTTGCAGTCATATGTTGCAAACTGGTGTGGTGAAAAACTGGCATTCAAATAAGTGACTTACTTCCTACCTTTAAAGAAGTTTGCTTTTACTAATAAAATTTTGTTTCCTTTTGTTTGAGTTAGGATAATGATGAAATCACTAAAATGGTCTTTCATATTACATTGTTTTCCACAATAAAAGAATGTAAAGAAATTTCCAATAGTAATGCATGAAATTTGATAGCATGGACTATTTACAGCCTTTTAAAAACCATGAAATATATATTTATCATTTTACGTACAACCTTTCATCCAAAGGCTCCGAGAGTGCTTTACAAACCAGAGGGAGGAATCATGGAGTTGGACAGCTGGTGCACAGCACACTGAACTTCAGTAGGGAACTGAGACAAACTCTTGCCATTAAGAAAAATGCCATAGGAATTCTGATGTTGACTCAAAACAGGCAGGATCTTTATTATAAAGTCTTACCTAAAAGAGCCTGCCTGCCTTCCTCCTTTTCCCCTGCCCACCATGAACAAGTATGGTATCCATTTGTCTAACACAAAGGATAAATGACCACTTGCCTTGATTTGTGAACCTTGTCCAGGGAATCTGTATCCAAACATCCCACTCTGTGAGGCTCCAAGTGCCCTCAGCACCCTGTGACTTCTGAACCAAGAAAGGTATCTCCAAACCACATTGTTCTAAACTTCTTTAAAAAGCACAGGTTGACCTGATACTGAAAGGCCAGTCTCTTTGTGGCTTCATGTTAACTAAGTTGTCTCAAAACAGCCCTCATCAGAAAGCATTAATATTAGATATAACAGCTATTGTATTTTAGTTTATAGGTGCTAGATATAGTGAACATACTGGACATGTCTATTGGGCATTTTTCCCTTTACGCAGACAAATGTAACTTTCCTCTGGAAATAATCAATGGCCCTGGTGCACCTGTAGTTTGGATTAACAGGCAATAAGAATTCATTGTAAAACGTACTTTTTTTTAAGTTAAAGTAAGCAAAACATTCCTAGCATCTTTGCTTTTTAATGCTTATATATCAAGAATATATAAATCTGATTTTCTTTTTGTGTAAATAATAATAAGTAAAGGGGATGAAATTGCTTCCAGACTGAGACCTTTTTTCCCCCCCAGCTGGGAGTGAATTTTATGGCCTAATTATAAAACCCTTTAAAATGCTGGTTATAATAGAATGCCAACGCAACCTAATAATGTAGGTGAGGTTGACATCTGTCAGTAACGAGTGCAGTTTGAAGTTTAAAATTCAAAGTTTACTTTTGTAATCTGGTATAAATCTTTCTAACAGATACATGTCACTTTAATATTCACAACACAACTAGCTTTACTGGTCTGTTATATATCTCACCCTTCAGTAAACTCTGCAAAAAAGTACAAAATGATAGTTTTAATAATGCATAGGGATGTGAGTCTATGGACTTCTGAGCATGAATGGGATGGCTGCAGCTATGAGTGCATGAGACCATTAGTGTTGCTAAATGTGTCAGGTATAGTAGAAGATGCATAGTCCTGCATAAAAGTCAAGATGACAAATGTAAGTGGTAAGAAATAATACCATTTGGCAATGTTTCATGGACATAAAGGATCAAATTCTGTCCTCATGTCAGAGGACAAAGGCAATGGATTTACATCAGTGCTAAATGAGGTCCAAATCTGACACAAAATGTTCAGTGTGAACATGAAAAACAGTTTTGACAAATTATTTGTAAGTTTATAATTTTTTTGTCCTTTTATTTAGAAATAGTTTCAGTTAAAGATGATTCATTAGTGTCCAGTAAAATACTACTTCATTGCAAGTTTTCTCTTAGTGAGTTAGCTATTCTTATATTATGAGCTAAGTTATATTCACTGAAATATACTGCACTCTGAGGCCTGGAGGTGAGAGGGAATGTGTTGTACGTTGTTTGAAAGTTTTATCTGTCTGAATAGGTAGCTAAAAACATACAAATGCAACACCAGTGAAAAACGATGGCAGCATTGGTTTGGGATCCTAAAGACCAATGCGGTTAGCCACTATTGCTACAAGCAGTCTTTCTCTTGTTGACCAGTATCCATATACTGTTCAGAAATGTCAACCTGAGCAACCGTAGAGTGTATTCTCGTCTCTATGTAGAGGGACTTGTCAGCATAACTCCCTCATGCAAAACAATGTGAATATACCCCTTTGTGTCAAGATACCCATTCAAAAAACAAAAACTGAAATGCAGATGGACTGGAGAGAGGTCAATTTATATGAATTTTAAAGAGACATGTTGTAAGTGTAATGCTAACAATAGGAAGCACTACAAACACTTTCTTTGTATCTGTGAAACTGGAAATATGATCTTCGTAAGTTAGTGTCTTAAATGATAAATGTGAAAGCTCTCACACTTGAAGTGAAAGATGTGAATTACTAAATCAGATGGGAGAGGGGGAAACCCCCTATAAACTTAGAAGGGCACTGTGGGGGGATATGAACAGTTTTTTGGGGGGAGGGATAGCTCAGTGGTTTGAGCATTGGCCTGCTAAACCCAGGGTTGTGAGTTCAATCCTTGAGGGGGCCACTTAGGGATCTGGGACAAAAATTGGTCCTGCTAGTGAAGGGGTCCCTTCGGGGTCCCTTCCAGCTCTATGAGATAGGTATATCTCCATATATTATTATTATTATTATTTCTTATGTGATTTTTGTGACTGAGCAAATGACTGCATAATTTTCCTTTATGCAAAGATGCATATATTTGTTTGCAGCAGAAACCTTTCAAAAAAGAAAAGACCATTTTCTTTCTGTCAGAGCCCGTCAGGGGAGGGGTTGGCTCGTTTCTAAATTTGCACAGCACCCAGCGTAGTTAGGCCCCAGTCCCCAATAGTTTAATAACATTCCAGCTTTTTGGCTTGTCCATCATCATTTTAGGAGCTCTGCAGAAGGTGGACTCTTTGGTCAGTTCGGAAGCAGTAAAAAGTAGCAGTGGCTATCATGGGTTGCTGTGGGAAGTAGGGCTGCTCTGCGTTGCCCTCTTCTGGGCCACACACGGTTCCGTGGACACTCCTCACCTTTATCTGCAAGGTTTGGCCACCTGCTTGGAGCAGAGTATTCTGTGCAATAAGCTCAGTGTCAGTCTCAAAACAATCAAAGGACAAAATGGCAACTCAGGACTTGGCCGTGTGCCCGTTTAGACGGGGGGGGCGAGACGGCAGAAGACAAGCACTTAATTACCATGCTTAGGGCAAGGCCCTGGTATGCGTCTGGGTTAGCCCTGAGGAGCTCTGGTCCAGTCTCACCCAGCTCTGTCCCTGAGCAACAGCAGGCATGCCTTCTTAACTGGCCTGCTGGTTCTTGATTAGTCAGGTTTTTTTTTTTTCTTGGCCCTCCCAGGCCTCTGGAGGACTGTCTTGGTGGTGGTCCAGTCTGAGTGAATTTTCCTTGGGTGGAGAGCTGAGGGGTAGAGAAGGCCTGATGTACTCAGTCACACACCTCCCCAGCAGAACAGGCCCAGGACTCTGATCTCTTCCCCTCTGCAAGAACGTCAATCCCAGGAAAATAAGTCCACATTCTAGAGCTGTGAACTTTGGCCGGTGTCGTACACAAAAGACATATGGGTGTAATGACCGATACCACTGAGTAATGTATTAGTGTCCTTCCTAACTTGCAACCATTTAAAGGGTGCATGGTCTGTTACTAGACCAAAGGAAGCCCTAAAAGGTAATATTGTAAGGCCCCTACAGTTCATTTGATGGCCCGGCACTCTCTTGATGGTGGAGTATCCGCTCTCCTATGGCTGCAGCTTCTGGGTTATACACAGTATCGGATATTCCACCCCCTGAATGTTTTTGGAAAGTATTGCTCCCGGTCCAACTGTGGAAGTATCCATTTGTAATATAAACATGAGTGAGAAGTCCCAAATACTGTCACACAGGCTGTTGACTGAGGATATCCTTATCTTGGCAGAGGCCTTGTTACACTGATTTGTCCCCTGGACTGCTTGAGATCCATTGGCCTTCTTGAAGTCGGTCAGTGGTGCAGCAGGTGTCATGAAGTGGGGCATGAACCTTTGGCACTACATGGCTAGACCCAGGAAAGCCCACACCTGCTTCTTGGTGGTGATAACTGGGTCTTCCTTAGGGCCTTTGTCTTGTCCTGTAGAGGTTGTACCCAGCCACTTCCTATGAGATACCAGAGATGGTGGGTTTTCAGCATCCCAAACTGGTGATGTATCTCACCTGTCTGGAAATTCTTCTCCACTTTGCAAAGTAAATACTTTTGTAGTTCGAAGTGGGGAAATTGGGAGTCCTGACCCTCCTATGCAATGATTCTATTAATCACCACATGCCAATTGTGTTCCTCTCTAATGGTGATTTTCCTGAACCAAATCAAAGGTCCTAGCTGGTGGTACCATTGATTCAGTGTCAAGAAGTGTTGTCCCAAGGTGGTTCTGTTGAGCTGCCAGCTATCCAGCTTGCCAGCTGCTAAGGCTGCTCGTTGCCAGGCCTTCCTGGCTGCTTGTTGCTGTTTCCAAGTTGTCTTGGGTTGCAGTGGGCCATCACAAAGGTCACATATGGCAATTGGAAAGATGTCAGACAATCAGACTGGAACAGTACCCGGGTTCTCCGGGTGACACAATAGTAGCAAGGAGAAATGTTCTCAGTCCCTTTAGATTTCCCATGGCAAGTTGGGGATTACTCCAATTCGAAGAGTTCCAGCCTGGTTCCCTATATTCAAATGCACCCAGGCCATAGGGTAGGTATGAGTGGGGACACGTGCATTGGGTCATCTTGCAACTCTTCCAGATCCAGTAGGGTCTCATGGACCAGGCTGTAGGAGCATCCAGTATCTGTTAATCCTTTTTCTGTTTGGCCCCCAAGCACTGCTGGAGCTGCAAATGTCCGGCAACACCTTTCGTGGCAAGGGCTTACCTGCCGAGAGTCAGGTTTCAGGCTATGAACGTTACCCTAGACTAGATCATAACCAACCCCAGAATGCCTTTCAAAACCTCTTTCTCTCCTAGGCCATATGTCCTCATGCACTTACGTCACACCTTTTGCAAGATCCACCTTCATTGCCTATGATTGTAGCTTCAAACTGTGTACTTGCCAAACCAACAATCCACGAGCACCATAGTGAGTGTTCCCACCAAAGTAGTGCGATATCCCTGTCATGGTGGAAGAATCCCCATCAGGCTTACATCAGCATTCCCTTCATCGCCTCCGCACCAGAAGGAACAATCATTATTGTATTTTGGAGCTCACCTGGACAACCATGCAGCATAAGGCACCTGGACATCTTGAGAGTACAGGATGCACATCAATGTTCTAGAACTACAAGCAGTTCGAAGGGCTTGTGAAACCTTTTCTCCCTTTCATTCAAGGTCACTAGACCCTAAAACTGTCAGACAACATCGTGACCGTTTTCTACATCAACAAACCGGGAGGAGCGAGTTCTGTCCCCCTGTGTGCAGAAAGGTCAATCTGTGGAACTGGTGCATTGGCAACCAGATTATGCTGGCGGCTGTCTACCTCCCAGAAAAGCAGAATGTGCTAGCAGACTGTCTCATCAGGTGCTTTGCAGTTGATTGTGAGTGGGAGCTTTGACTCTGTGGTAAACAATATTTTCGCTCTATAGGGGACCCCAACCAGGCACCTGTTCAATTCCCAAACAAAGTGTAACATACTCTGTTCCAGAGGAGCCTGGGGTCACCACTCACAGGTCATCGCTCTACTCCTTCCATGGTCAGATCCTCTGATCTATGCCTTCCCTCCACTACCACTCCTGCCTCCAGTTTTGCATAAGATTCCTCAGGACAGGCCATGAGTCATTCTCATTGCCTCAGACAGTTTTGGTTCCTGAACCTCCTTCACATGTCATTTTGGGCACTGATCATTATTCCTACATTTCCCAATCGCCTGACTCAGGGGAATGGCAAGATCATCAGGCATCCCAACCCAAAGCTCCTTCATCTCAGAGCCTGGTTTTTGGTTTGGCATTGTCCTTAAAGCAGTCGTGTTCTGAAGCTGTACAGAACATCCTTTCTAATAGTAGGAAGGATTCCACTAGGAAATGTTACCTAGCCAAGTGGAGGAGTTTCTCAGTGTGGGCACATCAGATGGATTTCTCCAGGAGCCACAGATATATTCCTCTCATTCTGGACTTGAAGACAGCAGATTTCTCTATTGCCAAGCGGACCCGTAAGGAACTGACAATCAGTGCATACCACCAACCTTCCCAGGGCTTCTTGATCTTCGTACATCTTTTGACTAACAGATTCAGGAAAGGCCTAATCAGAAACTTTCCACTTATTTAAAAAAAAAACAAAAACAAACCGCCTGCTCCTCAGTGGGACTTGAACTTTGTTCTCTCCGTAATAACTGAGCGTCCTTTTGAACATTTAGCTTCTTGCTCCATGTTTCTCCTATCTAAGAAGGTCGCATTCCTGATAGCCATCATCTCAGCCAGCAGGGTTGGTGAGCTTGAAGCGTTGATGGCAGATCCTCCTTACACTATATTAAAAAACTTTATGCTTATGGTACATTGACACCCTAAATTCACCCCCAAAGTAGTCTGATTTTTACCTGAACCAGTCTATTCACTTGTGTTCTTCCCAAAACCTCTCACATGCTCAGAAAAAGAGGTTCCATTCTCTCGATGTTTGGTGAACCTTAGCCTTTTACCTGCAGAAAACAAAAACAATCAGGAAATCCCCTAGACTATTTGTTGCCATAATGGAAAGGTTCAGAGGTCAGCCTATATCCTCTCAAAGAATCTCGAAATGGATCTCCGGCTCTGTTTTGCTCTATCAGCTGTCTAACCTTCCCATATTCATTGGATAAGAGCTCTTTCCACAAGAGCACAAGCAACCTCTATGGTGCTGCTTCAAGAGGTGCCTCTAATTGATATTTGTAAGGCAGCTATGTGACGCTCAATCCACACATTTGCTAGACACTATGCCATGGTACCATACTCCTCTGCCAGTGCATCTTTTGGAACAGCAGTCCTTTGTTCGGCTCTGCCATCTATGACCTTGCACCCTCCTCCTATTCGAGTACTGCTTGTCCAGTCATCCACAGTGGAATGCAGATAGGGACCAGCTCTTGAAGCAAAAGAGAAAGTTAACCTCCAGTTATTACTAGGTAAGTATTTGAGATGTGTGGTCCAGATCTGTATTCCACTACCTTCCCTCCTTTTCATCTGCTTCAGATCTTCTCTGACTTGTGATGAAGGAACTGGAAAGGCGGCCAATCTACCCCGCCTTCTGTCTCCTCATGGAGTGCATGTGTGACCACAGTGGAATACAGATAGGGACCGCACATCTTGAAGAACCTCAAGTTACTAATAAGTAACTAACTTTGTCTTACAAATCAAAGTGGCAGTTTTATGCCCAAAACAGTCTTATAAGTTTTAAACTTGAGAAAATGCATTTCCATCTAAGTTTTTAATTTTAATTTTGAGCCTGGAGTGAATCTTCAGATGCTATAAATCACTTTCTTGGAATTTTAAATTACAGGTCTGTCTCATCTTATGCTGGGGTTACGTTCCACGGTTAGCGCGTAAAGCGAAAACCGCGTATAGTCGAAATCCCATTGAGTGTAATGGCGGGCGGAATCGCCCGCACTACAGGAACAGTACATAAATTGCTATTTTTCTTTTTTGTTTTTTGTTTTTGCCAACTGCGTAAAGCTGAAATCGCGCATGTTAAATGTGCGTAAGATGAGACAGACCTGTACAAATGCTCCCCGAGTTACGTAAACCCAATGTACGCAAATCCGAGCTTATGGAAAAAGTTCTGTAAGCTAGAAATAGAGTTGGGGGGGGGGGGGTTGTGTAATGGTTGGAGGTACACCTTGCGTAACTCAAATTTTGAGTAAGTCGGAAACGTAAGTCGGGGATCCTCTGTAACAGAAATGTTAGTAGGTTCCAAACATTCAACACTGCAATGGATAACCTTGTTTGTATTTTTTCCTCTCCTTGTTTTCTGCACTTTATGTGGATGGTTCCGCCTTTCTGCCGGACTGTAGGGTCAAGAATGCCTCTTGCATTTGTTTTGCACAGTGCCAAGCATTTTGAGAGTGCATCACTAATGACAATGACATTACATTTGAGTCAAACATCAAAGGCCTTATTCTCCACAGTTACACTAGTGCAACCTCATATGCTTCAATAAGTATGCAGGTGTAAGAGTGGAGAATCAGGCCACCTGTGTGCATACGGTTTTTGCACGATCATTCTGTGCGATGTGGTGTAGCTGTTAAATTAGTATATCTGCTTTTATGTGGTGTGAGCTAAAATTGGTGCTACTGTGTATAAAGTAAAAGCTGCAGTGATGGGATGACATGGGATCAAATTTCTTGAAATCATAGAATCATAGAATCATAGAATCTCAGGGTTGGAAGGGACCTCAGGAGGTCATCTAGTCCAACCCCCTGCTCAAAGCAGGACCAAACCCAACTAAATCAGCCCAGCCAGGGCTTTGTCAAGCCTGACCTTAAAAACCTCTAAGGAAGGAGATTCCACTACCTCCCTAGGTAACCCATTCCAGTTCTTCACCACCCTACTAGTGAAAAAGTTTTTCCTAATGTCCAACCTAAACCTCCCCCTCTGCAACTTGAGACCATTACTCCTTGTTCTGTCATCTTCTATCACTGAGAACAGTCTAGATCCATCCTCTTTGGAACCCCCTTTCAGGTAGTTGAAAGCAGCTATCAAATCGCCCCTCATTCTTCTCTTCTGCAGACTAAACAATCCCAGTTCCCTCAGCCTCTCCTCGTAAGTCATGTGCTCCAGCCCCCTAATCATTTTTGTTGCCCTCCGCTGGACTCTCTCCAATTTATCCACATCCTTCTTGTAGTGTGGGGCCCAAAACTGGACACAGTACTCCAAATGAGGCCTCACCAGTGCTGAGTAGAGGGGAATGATCACATCCCTCGATCTGCTGGAAATGCCCCTACTTATACAACCCAAAATGCCATTAGCCTTCTTGGCAACAAGGGCACACTGTTGACTCATATTCAGCTTTTCGTCCACCGTAACCCCTAGGTCCTTTTCTGCAGAACTGCTGCCCAGCCATTCGGTCCCTAGTCTATAGCAGTGCATGGGATTCTTTCGTCCTAAATGCAGGACTCTGCACTTGTCCTTGTTGAACCTCATCATATTTCTTTTGGCCCAATCCTCTAATTTGTCTAGGTCCCTCTGTATCCTATCCCTACCCTCCAGCGTATCAACCACTCCTCCCAGTTTAGTGTCATCTGCAAACTTGCTAAGGGTGCAGTCCACACCATCTTCCAGATCGTTAATGAAGATATTGAATAAAACCGGCCCCAGCACCGACCCTTGGGGCACTCCACTTGATACCGGCTGCCAACTAGACAAGGAACCATTGATCACTACCCGTTGAGCCCGACCATCTAGCCAGTTTTCTATCCACCTTACCGTCCATTCATCCAGCCCATACTTCTTTAACTTGCTGGCAAGAATACTGTGGGAGACTGTATCAAAAGCTTTGCTAAAGTCCAGAAATAGCACATCCACTGCTTTCCCCTCATCCACAGAGCCGGTTATCTTATCATAGAAGGCAATTAGGTTAGTCAGGCATGACTTGCCCTTGGTGAATCCATGCTGACTGTTCCTGATCACTTTCCCCTCCTTTAAGTGGTTCAGGATTGATTCCTTGAGGACCTGTTCCATGATTTTTCCAGGGACTGAGGTGAGACTAACTGGCCTGTAGTTCCCTGGATCTTCCTTCTTCCCTTTCTTAAAGATGGGCACTACATTAGCTTTTTTCCAGTCGTCCGGGACCTCCCCCGATCGCCATGATTTTTCAAAGATAATGGCCAATGGCTCCGCAATCTCATCGGCCAACTCCTTTAGCACCCTCGGATGCAGCGCATCCGGCCCCATGGACTTGTGCTCGTCCAGCTTTCCTAAATAGTCCCGAACTACTACTTTCTCCACAGAGAGCTGGTCACCTCCTCCCCATATCGTGCTGCAGAGTGCAGCTGTCTGGGAGCTGACCTTGTCTGTGAAGACAGAGGCAAAAAAAGCATTTAGTACACTAGCTTTCTCCACATCCTCTGTCACTAGGTTCCCTCCCTCATTCAGCAATGTCTGAAATCCTTGGAAAATTCAGAGATCTTTGTAAACACTTTGGGGCACAGACTGCAACCTACTGTGTTTTGTCTGTCTTAATAGACACAAACGGGTACAGAGCCCCCACATGATGGAGGTCTCTGGGTGCTACCACAACATAAATTACTAATACTTGCGCATATCTGATCTCGATTTTTTTTTTTAATGGAAACCTTTTCAAGAAGTTTTTTGTAGTAATGTGAAATGTATGATAAAGGTGGCTTACCATAATTTATAGGCATCTCAGTTGCAGTCATTAGTAATCACCCTAATTGTAAGTAGGGGCATAAACTACTTCATGAAAGTGGAACACTTTCCCGACTAAAGCTCGATTTTTAAAGAGATGCTGGATTCCTTCTGTGGTGACTCGATGGAAATATTTATTAAAAGGTACGCTGTAATGGTGGTGAGATTCAGGCTCACTTTGCATCCCTGTGGACATTTGCTCTTTAATTGTCAACCTTTCCTTAAGAACACCTTTTTCCGCAGTCCTCACAAGACGAGATCTGTGCAGTTGAGCACAACAAGCCTGGTGGGTGTTGTGTAGACTTTATGGCTCAACTTAAATTGTGAGCTTTCTGGGGCCACGATGATATTGTCTACGTGCCGTATAAGTAATTTCTAGAATATTTTGTTAAAATGTTGCCTTTCATAGAGAGGAGAGGATAGCTTGGAAAAAGCAGCATTCAAAAATCAAATCCGGCCACAAAATACCATGAGATTAAAAAATAATTGGGGGAGAGCGAGGGGGAGTCTCTTAATTTGCCTCTTAGGGCTGGTCCACACTAGGGGCGGGATCGAACTAAGGTACTTCGACTTCAGCTACGCTATTCGCGTAGCTGAAGTCGAAGTACCTTAGTTCGAATTTGGCGCGCTTACCTCGCGTCCGCGCGGCGCCGCGATCGACGTTCGCGGCTCCCACGTCGACTCCGGTAACTCCGCTCGCCCTGCAGGAGTACCGGAGTTCGAAGTAGCGCGTTCGGGGATCGATTTATCGCGTCCAGACAAGACGCGATAATTCGATCCCCGATACTTCGATGGCTACCCGCCGATTTCGGCGGGTAGTGTAGACGGGGCCTTAGTTTTTGAGCCTTTAGAGTTTGTTTTCAAGCCTCCATACCAATGAGAGCTAGAAACCAGCTGCTTTTTTTTTTTTTTTCAAAATGAAAGTTGAGATTCTCATGTAATCACGAATTTGCATGTCATCCTTGCGCAGGGGCCATGCTAATCTTCTCTGTATTGTTCCAATTTTAGTATATGTGCTGCGCTCCAGGAGCAAGAGGTTTAAGAAAAGCACCACATCTTGCAAAACTTGCAAGATAGTGGTGAGAACTGGCGACACTAAGTACACATGTGGGATTTGTGAAAAAACTATATTTAGCCTTTCAGGGAGAATTGACTGTAACAAACACATTTCTAGTACACACTCTGGGGTTTTTAAACACCGCTAAGGACATAGCTAAATTGAATGTGTTGTGTAAATTCATGTAGCAAAACGCGCCAGTGAAATCACTTTTATTAAAACAAAAAACTTCACAAGTGTATAGTGGAGCGCACACACATCAGCTTGCTTTCAAATTCCTGTGGGCCTAGCTTGCTTATTTGATTTGAAAGCAAGGGTCTAGGGATATTTTCTTTTATTTCCTTCCCCCAACATTGTTTCCTACACAGAGTTTTAATATTCAGACATTTTATAACCCTATTCCTTCTAAAACTCTCTTTGAGCTTCTTTTCTTTCTTTACACAAAAGAATACTTTTGGCTGATTGAGTTCCATCCATTGCCAACTGTGGGTTCTTTTGTTTTGTTAGTCCAGCATCCTTTATAAAATGAGGACCATTGAGCAAGTACTCACTGACTCCCCACTGAGCATGATTGTGCTTGAAAGGTGTGGTACTGTACTGGTGTAACATGTAAAGCTTTAGTTAGCGGGTTTTGAATGCATTTCAGTGTCTACCTTTTTTGCTTTGTGAAAAATGGTGGGATTGTGCTTGAGATAATAAATCCACCTATTTTTAGTTTGGTGTGGTTGTGACAAGTGGGTGAACAAAGAACTAACTGAATGCACTTGCTGTTGTGTTGAAACCAGCCAGAAGTTCCCATTCAAGTGGTTTCAGTGCAGTATAGCTAACCGGCAATTTTCTGTTTTATGTACACAACCCTAGAAAGACAGCTGTGCTTAGTTTTGATTACTCTGTAGTAGTAACTTGAATAAAGCTGACTGGAGGACAATTCAGGGGTTCAAGAATCCCTTTCCAAAAGCATAAATAAGTTTGTTTCCTTGTTTGAACAGGAGCAGTAACCAGTATCTACCATAAGACTTAAAGGGCTACCTAGAAAATACTTTTTTCCTCTGTCTGGAGACAGATAGCAGGAAATGTTTTCACCATTTCAAAGCAGTAGGCTACAACGAGGATTCAAGTATCCTTAACACCATTTCCTTGCTGTATTGCAGCAGTTCTCAGCCTGGGGCCCCCTATGGGGGCTGCGAGCAGGTTTCAGGAGGGCCGCCAAGCAGGGCCAGCATTAGATTTGCTGGGGCCCACAGTAGAAAGCTGAACCCAGGGCCCTGAGTCCTGCCACCTGGGGCTGAAGCCTGAGCAATGTAGCTTCGTGGGGCCTCAGGCAATTGCCAAGCTTGCTACCCGCTAACGCCGGCCCTGGCTTTTATAGGCAGAAAATCAGTTATTGTGGCACAGGTGGGCCATGGAGTTTTTATAGCATGTTGGGAGCCTCAGAAAGAGAGAGGTTGAGAACCCCTGCCATATTGCATTATTGAAATTCACTGGTTTAAAATCTGGTGTAAATATGAATGAACCCCATATTCCCTCTTCATATACAGGATATAAAAATGTTTGTTTTCAGTAACTATGTATACAGATTGCTATGGATCAATTAAGGACCTGAGGGTGGCTCATGGAAATTTCATACAGATATGTAAAAATACACATGATCTGCCTATAAGTATCAACATAGGGAACAGAAATTTGATGAGAGCTCTTCAGCCTCGCAGACAAAGATAGGATCTGAGGGCTGGAAGTTGAAGCTAGACCAATTCATACTAGAAATAAGATGCAGAACTTTGCAACAGTGATGGTAATTAACCACTGACGCAATTTACCAACAGTTACGATGGATTCTCAATCTACCGAAGAAAAGCGCTAGATAAGAGCCTAGTTGTTGTTGTTGTCGTCGTCATCACTGGAAATCTTTAAATAAAAATTGGATGTTTTTTCCGAGAGATGCTCTAGTTCAGCCACAGCTATTGGACTTGAAGCAGGAATTAATTCATGGAATTCCTATTAGCTGTGCTATGCAAGAGGTCAGACTAAAAGATCACAATGCTCCCTTCTGGCTTTAAAACCTGTGAGTCTATATAACAATGTGGAGAGAGAATATTTTTTATCGCCGAGCACTCCAGCCCCACTTTCTAATAACCTTGCTGTTCAACCAGTGGAATGCTGTTGACTGCTGCAGATTTACTCCAGTCAGAGAAAAATGAATCAAGCCCACTGTACAAATAATGGTAGCAATCAGAAGGCTAGTCTTGAAGATTTGTTCCACTGTAGCAATATGATTTGGTGCAGGTTGCCGTGAGATGCAGCAATAGAAGTTCAGTGGTCTCTACTGTGCAGCAAAATCTCATTGAGGTCCTGTATAAGATTACAAAGTCAGTGAAGCTTGTTCATCTTAGTAGTACTATAATCCACTAACTTTCATCCAAGTTGTGCTGTAAAATCATTCTCTCTCAGATTATCTGATTCTCCCCTCCCTCCCCCCCGCAAATAGAATACTTTAATCCCTGAATGTGCTGGATTCAAGTTATGCATATCTAGGAAGTGACAGGATTTGTAGTAGTGAGAAGGGGGTTGAATGTGAGGGGAGAACCCAAGTTCAGTGATGTATATGGTCTTGGGCAAGTCACTTCACCTCTGTGCCTCTTTCCCTACTTTTAAAATGGGGAAAGAATATCGACCTTCCTTCCTCAGTGGTGTTGCGAGGGCTAGTTAGTAAATGTCTGCAAAGCTCTTTAAATATGTAAAGTTCTTTCTAAAAGGCATCCTGTGCCAGACACTGGTAACATAATGACTGTGTGTACAGTGAGAAAGGAATTCTATAAAATTCTCAATGAGGAATTAGCATATACTGTACAATATTGATAATTATTGGTCAGTGAATAGATTGATGTGTTTTAAAAACCAGGTTTTTAATGAAGAATGAAAGCTAAACTGTCAAAACACTGAAAATTAGAGGGGTCCTTAGTCTTGTCCATGTGGATCCAATTTACGGTATGTGTGCGCCTCATGCATGGGAGAGCAGAACCTTTTGACACCAGTGTCCTTTGGGGCCATGCCTGTGCCCTGCATATCTCGGTGCGCATGCCCCCCCTCCCCTGTTCTGCCTCCCTCCCCCTACATGAGGGCATATGGGGCAGATCAGCTTCTACCACCTCTCGCTTCACTCGTATACCCCAGGGCAGCAAGAGAGAGCTCAGCAACCTGTGTGCTATCCCCCAAAGTACCCTTCAGAGTCAATTTAGAATCATTCAGTTACTTTGCTTAGCTTACTGATAACTTTCTTTGCTGCTCCTTCTTTAAAATGTATTCTCTCTTCTACTTGGTGCTGGGGTGCCTTTCCATCTAAAGGCCAAGACTAAACCCCTCCAGGTTCAAGCCAGACCTTTCACTCTTTTAACTGAGGGGGGCAATCACTGTCTACTCTCTCTATGGGAGAGAGCAGTGTGCTGCTGATTTTTACTTAAACCAAATAATTAACCTCTTATTCTCTTTTTCCCCCAAGCATCACTTAAGCCTGGGATAAATCAAGTTCCTTAGTTTAGATATTTCCAGAGCCTTTCTTTATTATTTAGGTAGAATAAAGCCATTCAGGAAATCAACCTGTTTGTGACATTAGGGAAGGTTGTAAACGATCAGTTCATCTCTTCCTGGAGATTCAAATGGATCACTCAGTACATTAGTCTTCTACCAACTAGCAGATATGGCCTTTCCTCAGTCATCAGGGCCCACTCAGCTAGAGACCAGGCAACGTCTTCAGCATGTCTAAGAAATATTTCTGTATGGGTCATCTGCAGGGCAGCCACTTGGAGCTCAGTTCATACCTTTACCAAACATCATGTCCTGGATTTGGTGACTAGATCAGATGCCAAATTGGGAACAGTGGTTCAGAAATCCTTATTTGGTTAGCTGTAGCTGGGACGTCAGACTCTCGTATTAAGCTGGAAATTGCTAGCTAGTCTTTGTAAGTGAGATGATATGGACAAACATCTGAGAACTGCAGTTACTGCACAGTAAATAACTTCTTTATTTCCCAAATGGATCCCATTTGCAGAGTTGCTGTAAATTCTCTCCTTAACCACTTTCTCTAGACATTTGAAGGGGTGGGCAGGATGTATAATGTCTCTTCTATTGCTTTTGGTTAATATATTTTTTTAATTACAGACTTTAAAAAATTCAAAAAGTCTTTGCTCCCTTGATTATGAAGAAGATGACGACGACGACACACAAATGAAGACAATAGTGTCATCCCCATGTGATTCACATGACTTTATGAACATCACCACCCCTGGTTCCAGTCCAGTGAAAGAGCAACTGGATGAAGTAAGGCATCATGGGCCATGCCAAGTTGGCTTCAATGTAAGGGATTATAAGAAGGCAGCTGCAGTGTGTGAAAGTGACGAGGACACAAGTGATTGTGACAGCACTGAAGAGGGCATCTTTCCGCTAGACTGCGGGGACTTGGATCTAGAGCAGATTGAAAACAACTGAGGCTCAAAGTTGTGTACTAGAATCAGAGTTGTTCTAAATTAAAATGATTAGTGGATTACCTTTGCAATGCATAATCCATGTCCCTGAATCTCTGTATTGCCTATCTTGGGCCTGTGTTAGAAGAAATGTTTCAGGTGGGGGAAAAAAAGAACCATTGTTACCTGTTTATAGTCTATTGATCAGTATATGAACAACAGCAAACGACAACTGAAGGTTAAATGTTATTTTGAACATTAAGAAGTAACTTTGATTACAAATTTCCTAACAGATATTTTGCATTTTTATGGCTTTTACAGTTCTGGAGAAAGCATCTCTATTTTGAAATGAATTTTCAGAAGGGCATTCTATAAAACGAAATCTGTCTACCGTGATTCTGGTGCGGGTATATGTTCCATTTGTTAAAGAGCTTAATGTGAAAAGTGAGTTGCATAATTAAATTGGTAATAAACCATTGGATATCTGGAGATCTGAACACTTAAGTATCTGGTTGACAACTGGTCCAAAATACTTAACTGTCTCCTTATACAGCGAGTGGTTATAAAACTTCATAACATGTACAAATGGTTTTTCATACATTCAAGACTTTTTGATCAAAATATAGTAGTGACCTTAAAGGTTAACACTTTCCATGATTTTACTACTTGAATTGTTTTCCAGCCAGAAGCAATGCTAATCATTTAGGTGGGATGAAACTGCAAGTAGCTGCCCACCTTCTTGGTCATTATTATGTTTTCTGTGGTTCAAAAGAATGTACAAGAGCACTTGAACTTTTAAACAGGGACTTTGTAATGATCAATTCCCCAGGAGGTGATCCCTTCAGCAATACTAGAAGGAAACTAGTCCTTGAATTAAATAAAATGACATTTTGCTTTGCATTTGCATGTGTTTATGAATTTTATTGGTTGATCTATGAAGTCTTCGACAGATACTGTAGCGTGGCATCTCTTTTTAACACGGGGGACGTAGTTTTAGGTTATCTATCCAGAATATTTTTGCGGGGTTTCACAGGGTAATTAAGTGTATATTCACCACTCTTTAAAATGTAATACTGTATTGTTGCTGACCATTACAACACACCATTATTAATGTGGTTAAAGTGAAGGAATTTTCCTCAAATAAGGAGGATTAGTTTGGGGACACTTAATTTCTACCTTTCCCAACTCCATCTAATTTAATTGTGGAATCGTTCAGGTAATGGATTGTGTAGGACGGGTTAAATAAAGCTGAATCCACTGCAGTTTCTGCAGGAGTGCCAATGCATTGCAATGGAGATTTCAGTCCCCTCTGCTAGAGCTCATTTTAAGCTGCCTTGGCGGTATAGGGGAAAATGAGTACATCAGTGAATGTGGTGGGGGAAAGAACATTGACGCAGAGCCTAATCCTGTGTCATTGAGTGCCACAGCACTCCACGGGATTGGGTTCCAAATAGCTAACCCACTGAGATGTCTAGGGTGTCTACAAAATGAAAGAAGCATGGGTAATCAAGAAGTGAAAGTCACTTTATATACACAATGTATGCCAAATGACAACCTTGCTGCTCTAGCAAATGTGGCAGTGTTAAAAAAAAAATAAAAATAAAACAAATACGGGTTTAGAAAGGTATAATGTATACAGGAAAGACCTGTTTGTACATATCCTTGTACAAAGACAATGAAATCTTGCGCCCATGAAGCATGCTGCACGTGATGGAGGGATCCACACATACACACCATTTCAAAGTAAATACACACAGCTATCCAAAGTAATTATTGTGTTTGAAGTGCAAGGAGACAGTGTCTTAAGTGCATCCAATCTCCCTGGAAATGTACAGGATGTGCCAGTGGAATAGTAAGCCACAGTGAGGATCCTAGAGCTGCCTTGGTTGAAAATCAGGTACTAGTGGTTGCAGTACTCTGCATGTTCTCCATTTTTATTTTTTTTTAAATGGAGCAATAAAGGCAAGCAAATTTGAATGAATTTAATGATGCAGAGTGATAGCCAAGGGCAGTAGGATGGCTGGAATCACTTAAAATCTAATCTTTCCATTTTAACACACACTTCTCATTTCCTGAAGTTTTATAGTTTTAAGAAGATTGGTGTGGTGACAGCAGGGGCTCTTAACCAATAAGAGGAAAGCATAGAAGAAGTGAAAATAAAAGGAGAAATGTCTTTCGAGGCATGTATACAGAGGGAGTTCAGGGGAGAGGCTTAGCAAGGAAAAAACTTTACATTTGTGAATAAATTATAGATGTTTTTTAAAAAAAACAAAAAACCTTGAGAGAAACAAAGTTTGAAAGACCTGCTCCAAGCAGAGGACTGTACACCAGGAACTCCAGATTTCTAATCCCAGATCCGTGGTCTGAGCAAGTCAATACTCTGCCTCAGTTTCCCCCAAACAATTAATTCCCCCATCACAGGTGTGCTGTGACTAGGGAACATGCAGAGCTGTAAGGACAGGAAGCACCGTAGAAGTGCTAAACCGTCTTTATTTAAGAGAGTACAGAAGGAGTTAGGGCCACTCTTGGATAAAGAACAAATTTCATGGAAAAATAAATGTAGTAGTAACCACCTACTTTTCAGCTTGGGTTTTTATTAGGGGGTGACCAAGAAAATAATGAGTTGAACAGCTGTGCTAGAAAAATTGCAAAATCATGGGCAAATGAAATCTGTTGAAAGAGGAACATGTGTACTTTAGGTCTACAGACTAATATAATCCCATGTGAGAGCTAGGAATTAAAGGAATTATTGCAATTTTATGGTCACTTCAGACAGTGCTCCTGCCATTGTATAATGCACAAAATTATAGTGCCTGTCCCAAAAGAGCTGATTAGACCATGAACTCGCCACATTTATGTATTACATTCGAGTGCTCCAGGTGAACAGGGCAACGTCCCTAATAACCTGCAGTGGACAAGTGTAGTAGGGAGTTTTCAAAAAGGAAGTCCTACAACCTTGTAGGCCAACTAGCTGCAGTCTGTCACAGGTTGAGCTACTCCCTTTAGAGGGTTCAGATGTCAGCTCTCAGCTGTGCTTGGTCCCAGGCTGAGACCCAGGTCTTCTGGAGGAGATATGAAGTAACCTGTCCTCTGTAGGAAGAAGAGCTGGTAGGAACAGAAGAAGATAAAAGTTTGGCTGTGCTTCCCTTCTGCCAGAGAGCCAGTGAAAGAACCCTGGATGGAAGAAGCTAGGAAAGGGCCAGAGGAGGCCTGGAGCTAGGCTGGAGAAGTACTCTGGGGAGCCAGAGAAGAAAGCTTGAATAGCAACAGCCACCGCAGACATGGCTTTGGGAAACCATGGAGAAGGGCAGCCTTGGGTTTAGGGAAGTATGTGGCCGCAACTTGAGGGCAGAGCTCCATAGTAAGAGGAGGGTCCAGACTTCTGGGTAGTAACAGCTAGAGAGGTGGCGAGGAAACCCTGGCACCAGGGCAAAAAGGGCTGTTGAGTCCGGGGAGGGCTGATGAAGGAGTGATCAGTGTATTTTGTACTTTCTTTACCCCAAAAGGAAAGGTCTGTGTTGTGAAAGACCCAAACATCAAATCATCAACTGTCCCATTGGGAAACTGAGGCAGATGATCTGTCCTTATGGCAGACCAGGTAAGCTGCTGTTATGCAGTCCCGGGTGACGCCAAAACAATCAACTGAGTTCTCACTCTGCTGTTGCCAGGAGGTTCCATGGGGCTCTGGTATGCACCCAAATGATAGATACAGCCTGAAAAAAACAGTTGATGTTGCCAGCTCTTGCAACACCCCCTCTCCTCCCCCCTCCCAAATTATGGGATTTGATTGTCTGACTTCCACACTTGTGCACTGTTGACAGTTCTCGGGGAACCCAGGACTGAGAGTTGCCTCTTGTCTCCAAGATGAGGGAGTCTTGCCAGTGCCTGTCTGGGTGTCTGCTCTCTAACAGCACCAGCCTTTCAACCACACAAGCACTCTCCTCTGGGACATAACCTACAAAGCAACATAAGGGTTGGTAACAGTGCACCCCAATCACTGAGTCCTTTTGAATCATTCCCCTTTGATAGCCAGCCTCTGAGTTGGGCTAATTCCCCATCCTTTGTTCCCCAGAGGTGCAGTGTACCCCAGTTTTATCTTAAACCACTGCTCCTGTAAGCCACATTGAACTTGTGAGCACTTATAATAAAAGTAGGTTTAATCAAGACAGCGTGGTTACTGCTGGGCTGGTGTCGTGGAGATAAGGGGCAGCCCCTAGGCAGTGGTTGGTGAGCAGGAATCTGGGTAGTTGCAGGACCCAAAATCAGTAGCCAAGGGTCAGGGTCAAAGATCGAATTTCAGGCTGGAGTTGGGAGTCAGGGTCGAAGTCAGTCTGGGATCAGAGCAAAACAAGGTGAGGTCTGGAGCCACAGCAAGACACAAGTTTTATGTGGCTGCCCAGTCGACTTTCTGCGGCATCTTCCAGGGTTAAATAGTAAGCAGTGGGCCCATCCAAGGCTGCGGGGTGCTGTCGCGCTGGCCACTTTAGGCACTGCGGGAAGTAGCACCCAATCTCCACAGGGCTCCTTTGATGTGGCTACACATGGCCTTCCACTGGCAATGTGGGAGCATTCGCTGCCCCAAGCTGTACAGACCTGGGTTCTAGTCCTGCAGCTTCTTACATTACACCTCCGTCAGGGGCACCTTTCCTCTGGGTTGGCACCAGGCCTGGTTTGTCTTAATGAAACCAAGTCAGGGGCGTGGGCAGCAGGTTCCGAGGAGCACACTTTGGGACCATCGCCTTTCCAAGCTAGAGGTCGTACAGTCTCCCCCTCTGCAGTCCATTGTTGAGGATAGTTTGGACTTCTATATTCCTCATGCCTTTGGACCTGGTCCAGTGGGAGCTGGGGAGACAGAACTGATGGGGGATTGGGAGGTGGCAGATGGAGGGCCGGAGGCATGCAGAATTAATTGCTGAGCAAGGAGATGGGCAGATGTGGTGGGGAGAGCTCCTGCAGTGGTGGCCAAGATCACCTTAATACATTTGAGAGATTCAGCTGCACTAATTGTCTGTGACGTTGAGGTGTGGTGGGGCAGGGGGAGTTCAAAAATCCAGACAAACACTATATAATATATTTTTAATTAGGAAAAACCTCATTATTTGGGGGCCAATGTCATGATTTTTGACGGTCTGACACACGATTTTTGAACCTTTGGGGTTGGCAATACTGCAGTTAAAGAGTCGGTGGATACGTGTTTCTGGCCCTGAATACAAACTCTTTGGTTAACAACAGCAAACGTTTGCTATCTATATCGTTAGATATCACAGCCAGATACTGACAGCTACTGTGTTCTCTAAGGGCATAGCCATGGAAATGGGTCTGTACCTGATCCCTCTTTGAATCTTGGTGAGTTCTTGGCCTCAGCCACATCCTGTGTCAATGAAGTACGCTTTGTGTGAACAAGTGCTTCCTTGAGTTTTGAGTTGTCCATTTTTCAGTTCCCTTGCACGTCTCCTTGCTCTTGTGTTTTGAGACCCAGGGAACAGAAGTTTTTGATATACCTTCTCTAGACCATTTGTATTGTATATACCAGTGTTATTCTCCTTTCTAAGATAAGCAATCCCAATCTTACAATTTTTTAATGTGATTTTTTTGGTTTCTCTACTCATGGCAGCTAAGATTGCCACAGGAGGGAGAGGGTGTGTGTGTGTAAGTGAGAGAAAGAAAAAGAGAAGCAGCAAAATATATCCCGGGAGAGGAGCAGCTCCTGAATGAGACCTTGAAGGAGCACCCAGTAAGGTAAGAGGAGACCCAGGACAGAACTGCACAAAAGCCTTTTCATCCTCTGGTGATTATAACTTCCTAAACTGCCTCGTGCGACACGATCACTCAACCCCCATCAGACCCTTAAGTTACCACGGCGATGTACAAAAGCTGCACTGACCGAAGAGTGAGAACTTGAAGGCCTCTCTATTATCCAGGGTCAGATCCTCAGCTAGTGTAAATTGTCATAGCTCCATTGAATGGAGCTATGAGAACTTAGACCAGTTGAAAATCTGCCCCTAGGTCTTCTGCTTGTCAGCATCATTGAGCTTTCAACATATTTTAGTTGAATAGCAGGTGTGTAGCTGATAGACGAAAATGCACTGAAAATGACCTGAAGAAGAGCTCTGTGCAGCTTGAAAGTTTGTCTCTTTCACCAACAGAAGTTGGTCCAATAAAAGATATTACCTCATCCACCTTCTCTCCCTAATATCCTGGGACCAACAATGCTACAACACTGCAAACCGAAAATGAACTGTCAAAGGAGCATTTATAGTCCAATAGCCTGTTCTGACACATTTTTCAAGTGGGTTTTGACACAAGTCATTTTGGCCTCTAGGTGCATCTCTTACTGTCTTCACTTGCTAGGTTCATCTGGTCACTGTGGTCTCTCTGAAAGTGCTAAAATTATGTAGGAAATGATAAAGCATAATGTAGTGTTCATGGGTTATAAATAGGCTTGGAAGGATTAAATTTTTATCTGTAAATGTTGGTAAACTTCGATTTCCCCGTAAATGCACATTGATGAAAAAGTGCATTTCAATTGATGATTGAAATTTACACACAGGCAAAGTAAGAAAAATGCTGCTTGAGAACTTCTTAGAGTTTGATTTAAAGATAGTTACTTATATTTTGACATGGGATTTTGATCATTTGTGTTTTAACAGTTACAAAGTTTTTACTTTCTGAATCTCAATGTCTGCTGCTGTTAAATAAATATTCTGACCATCCCGCTCATAATTTCCCACAACTGTGAAAAATCAAACTGATAAAAAAAATCTAACAAAACCTGCTTAAAGCCCATAATTTTGTGCACTCGTGAAAATTTTAATTGATCAAAATNCATACATTACTTACAGCAGACTATTCAAATAAATGCAGATAGAAAAGCCCATGAGGAAATTAATCTATGGTGCCCCATCATCTTAGTTCTTTACAAGCATAAATGAATTCATCTTCACAACACCCTTGTGACGAGAGAGGGTGTTATCACCATTTTACCCATGAGGAATCAAGACAGAGAGAGATTAAAAACAAAATTGTCCACAGTATCCGCTATTTTAGGTGCCCAATTTAAGAAGCCGCCTAGGGCCTGATTTTTTTCAGAGTACTTAGCATTTTACAGCACTTTATATGTTCAGATAACAGCTCCCAGTGACCACAGTTGCAAGTGCTCAGTACTTCTGCAAATCAGACAATAAGGCATACACTGATTACCTGTGGAAATGGTTTAAGTGACATGCCTAGTATCACAAAGGAACGCAGAGGCAGAGATAGAATCCAGTTTTCCAGGATGATGTTCGGCAGCCTTAACGACAAGCATCCTTTCTCTTTCTGCAGTTCCCCAGATCCCTGCTTCATTCACCACCCACCTTCCAGCTTTTGCGCTAAATGAGGCAGATATACTGCAGACAACAAACAACCTCATTCATTGCACAGCCCTAATTCATCCCCAGAGCAGGTCCATCCTGTGTGTGGCAGGGGTCTCATTGAAAAATATAGTATGTGATTAAAATGTGATCTTGTAATTACATATGCACAAGGGGGCTCAATTCAGGTTGCGTATACATCTGGCATTTCTTAACTTCTAAGTACATGACTTTGCAACCTTAATATTCGTTTAATGCAGTTTTTATAGTAATTTTCTACATTAAAAACAATTTTCTTTTTTCAATTTTCGTGATGTGGAACATATTGAACATCCCCGCCTCAAACACACACATAGCAGCAGCAGGGTCGGGGCCTTTAGAGACACAGTACAGTCCTCTTATCACTTTTGCTAATGCAGTAACTAGTAGCAGTTGTAAGCTGTTATCTTCTATATGAATTTGCTACTAGAAAGGGAATGAGAGACACTTTGACAGTGGCATTCACAACTATTTGGTAGACAATATGGAATGTTTAGACCGGGGGGGGGCAAACTTTTTGGCCTGAGGGCCACATCGGGGTTCCGAAACTGTATGGAGGGCCGGGTTGTGTATTAAATTGCTCCCCGTAGTGGTGTACTACTTACGGCTGCCAGCCCTGGTGCTCTGAGCGGCATGGTAAGGGGGCGGGGATAAGGGGCCGTCCCGATATCTAGGCATTTGTCCTGCGTCCCGACCGATGTTTGGTCGGGATGCAATTTGCAGTCCGTTTAGGCAGGGCCGGCTCTAGGTTTTTTGCTGCCCCAAGCAAAAAAAATTTTGGCTGCCCCCCACCCCAGGGCTCCCCCCGCACCCCTCTGCTGCCCCAGCCCTGGGTTCTCCGCCCACCCCCCCCCCCTGCCGCCCCAGCCCTGGGTCACTGGTAACGCGCTCCCAGGGCGGGTCAGTCAGCAGGAATTTTGGATGTGCACAGAACACAGACAGGTTTGGTTCCCATATGGTTACAGAACTGCAGTGAAGTGGAACAATTTTCAGCGTGTGTGATCGGAGGGTATCTGGAGCCATATTATAAGACTGGCCTCCATAAATGAGGAACAGTTGGGGTGCCTTCGTTATTCTTTTGTTCCACTCTTTGTTTATCTGGGGAATTTGCCAATGCAATATCACTGTCTTCCTTTTAAACAAATACAACTTAAAAAAAAAACATGCAATGGCTGTTGAACATAGCAATTCCAGTCCTAATAATCACCGGGAAGCATTTCTTGCTCAATTTTATCCTACTTTATCTACAGCAAGTTACAGTGGATCAGTATATTTGATTTGGGAGAAATGAAGTAACAGCTGCCCAAATTGAGCTTGAGCACTCCTGAATTTTGAGGGTGTTCAAATCTGGAAGGCCGGTGCTAGATTCCCTTTCTGAATATTGGCTAAATCTGGAAAGGAAAAATCCATTTCTGCTTCCATGGCTCAGAAGTGGAAATGCTCCTAAGTGCCGGGTACTGTATCTAAAGCTGCCCAAGCCCTCTAGTAGAGCCTCCCCTCCCTTACGTTTCATTTTAAATTCTAGTGGGATCCACGTACCTCCCTTGCTAGGCTTCAGATAGAGAGGGGCACTGTCCATTTAGTCCACCCAGTTCCTTCTTTGGGGGCTGCAAGGTGAGGTCACACCAGTATCCCTAATCCAGTCTGGGGAAGTCTTCTGAAGGGGATATCTGGGCCAAAGCTGCCCACTCCTTGGGCACACTTGTCCCCCATTCACAGTACCACCCCTTTCGCCTCACAGCAAGCTGCAGCCTGGCTCAGCTACCGCACTCTCTCCACCTCCCTTTCCTGTTGAGAGCGGCCAAGGGAAGGCTGGGAAACGTAGTTCTTTCCCTGCTCCAGGGATGGCTCTATAGGCAGGGAGCTAGGCAAGGAACTACAGCTTCCAGGGTCCCGTGGGTTCTCAGCTCCCATGCTGGATACCCAGCTGCTCCGTGGCTCGCTTCTGCAGGGTTGTGAGAGGGGAGGAAGTGAGTTAAAAAAACAAACAAAAAAAAGGATGGCCCGAATGCCTCCCCCTGCAAATGTGCCGCCCAAGGCACCTGCTTGTTTTGCTGGTGCCTAGAGCCGGCCCTGCGTTTAGGGCAAACAAGGAGGGGAGGCAGAAGCAAATATAGACAGACTGTGAAGAAAGCAACAGAGAGAGAGAGAAATTCTAATGGGAGTAAATCCCGTGTATGCTTTCTTTAGTTAGAATGGGAAGCACCTAGTACAATGTGGGAGCAACTGCAAACATAAGGTGACACCTTGAAGTTCTTGCAAACATGAAAAATAACTATTGATAAGGTTCACACTTGTGCAAGTCTGGCTCTGACTGGGGTGATCATGAGGTTCTATCCTTAATACTCAGCATAATCTAAAAAACCTTTTCTTAAAAAAAAAAAAAAAAAAAAAAAAAAACTCTTGGGGGAAGGAACGTGATTTTAACTTTATGGGGGAAAGATTTGTGGGCTTGATCTGATTTGTACACATACACAAAATCGTTTGCAGTTATCTAGACCTTGAACTCCTCCAGGTGTGTATCTATCTCACACATTAACTATAAAAAACTGTAGTATAGGCTGTAACAACACACACAGCCAGAGGGGAAAGGAATGGGTCTTTTCACTGATTTTGTATGATGCCAGATTGTGACATGTTTCAATATTCATCATGAGGCCTGTTCTTAAATTCATTTGCAAATGATAATATCAAGCTGAACTTTCACACATTCCTTTTAATCTCCATCAGGTTAAGGTCTCTACCCTGATTGATTTGTAGTTGTTTTTCACAACCCAGGGGTTTGTATACCAAGTGTCAAGAGCAAACTGAATGGCTTAAGACAGCCTTAAATGTGAGAGGTGCAAGTGGCATTGCTGCTCTATAGCAAACTACAAGCCTGGGTGGGGAAATCTTTAATATGCAAACTAAGCAAGCCAGACATCAGGACAATAGAATTATATAATCCATTTTCAGAATGGCCAGCTGTTCCATTAGGAGGCTGCTCAATTCCCCACTCTTCTCTTTCCCCCAATGATAATTATGCAAATGTGTGGTGAGACAGGAAGCCAGCTGGGCTACCAACTGAAATATTAAGCTGTGCTTTGTAACTTCAGACTCCTTATTAGCAGTGCTACTTGTAGAGCTGCAAACTGTATGATGGATGTCTCTGGATGGGGCTTGCCATTTGCCTTAACTTACCATCAGCCCACCCAATGCTGTAAACACAATGTTTGTAAATTGTTTAAAGCAAAAATGTTGTATCACCTCCACGCTCATCAAAAATGTTTGTTGTCAGAAAATCCTTTCACTGTGCCGAGAGAGGTTCTATTTTAAAATAATCCACACACCAAAAGAATCATGGTGTTGTTATAAATGGTCAGAACACAAGTTGAGTGCAAAGTTAATGGACTCATATTGCACCATTGTTTCATCCTCTGCCAGTTTAAGCTACCTTCACTATGCTGTGTGTCTCTCTGTCCCCTGATTTTTGATTTATGTTCTTGTCATATACATACAGATAAGGGTAGCATAAAATCCCTCCTGGGTAGCTGTACTGAATCTTTACCTGTAAGGGGTTAAGAAGCTCAAATAACCTGGTTGGCACCTGACCAAAAGGACCAGTAAGGAAAGAAGATACTTTCAAATCTGGGGAGAGGGGGCAGGTTTTCTTTGTGCTCTCTTTGTTCCCTCTCTGGACAGAGAGAGAGACCAGGCAGGTAAAACATCTCCTGAAAACATACCTGAAATGATCCATATAAGATTACAAAAATTGTAAGTAAGGGCAAGGAAATGCATTAGATTATCTTTTGTTTTAGCTTGTGAATTTTCCCTATGCTAAGAGGTAATTTCATTCCTGTTTTCTAACTGGGAAGCAGAGTCGGAGGGGAATCCTCTGTGTTTTTAAATCTTTTTATTTACCCTGTAAAGTTACCTTCCATCCTGATTTTGCAGGTGTGATTCTCTTATTTTTTTATAAATAAAATTATTCTTTTAAGAACCTGATTGATTTTCAGTGTCCTAAAAACCAAGGGGTTTGGTCTATGCTCACATTGTAACCAATTGGTTAGTATATTATTCTCAAGCCTCCCCAGGAAAGGGGGTGAAGGGGCTTGGGCAAATATTTTGGGGGAATAGGGACTCTTTTCCTGAATTTTTGTCTAAATCACTTGGTGGTAGCAGCAATACCGTCCAAGGACAAGGAAAGGATTTGTGCCTTGGGGAAGTTTTTAACCTAAGCTGGTAGAAATAAGTTTAGGGGGTCTTTCATGCGGGTCCCCACATCTGTACCCCAGAGTTCAGAGTGGTGTGGGAACCCTGACAGTTCTGGATTTGGGTGCGGCCTGGTTGAAATATAAAAGTGTTGATGTTGTTTTAGTTTGGGCAAGACAATTGGGTGGCAAATTCAGGAAGAGGGTATGCTGCATCTGCGAGTATCACCAGTCCCCTTTGTCAGAAAAAGACCGAAAGAAACTGTATTCACACACACACACACACACACACACACACACACACACACACACACACACACACACACACACACACACACCCCTCTCTCTCTTCCTTCCTACCTTCCAGGCCTTCTGTAAACATGAGACAGAAACCAAAAGAGGTACAAGTCTAGTGTTGAAAAAAATTCTTTGCCAATCACCTTTAAGAGCCCGTGAGTGGCTCCAGAATTCTCTGGAGAAGGATGCCAGTGCTCAGGCATGCTACCTGCAAGGCATTTCCTTCCTGACTACCTGGTGTTAAGAATGCAAGCTGTGCAATAATGCCACATGCGAAAGTGAGGACCCTGCTCTCCTGTCCAGCAATACAGATCCTGGGCAATTTGTATGTTTAAGTTTCTGTGGAAGAGACTTTTCAATACATCCTGAGGTCCCTAAGTGATGTTCACTTTCTAAAACCATTTCAAATAAATATGGTTTGTCATGGATGTGCTATGGGCCTCTTTTGCTTGCCCTCCATTAAATTTGTTCATCTCCTACCTCTACGCTTCCCATTATTAATATTCGATAAGTGTCCACAGCCTGTTAGGTGCTGCATGCGACACTAAATATAGTCACAGGGAGATGAGTTACAGGAGAAGCAGGTGCTTCAAGGTGGGTATCACTGGAGGAACAAGAGGGGCACAGGGTGATGAAATAAGAAATGAGGTCAGGATTGTAGGTTGGAGCAAAGCTACATGGGAACCTTGCAGTTCGGTGTCCCCTATCCCTGTGCTATCAATAGAACATAAGAACGGCCATGCTGGGTCAGACCAATGGTCCATCTAGCCCGGTATTCTGTCTTCCGACAGTGGCCAGATGCTTCAGAGGGAATGAACAGAACAGGGCAATTATCCCCTGTCCTAGCTTCTGGCAGCCAGAGGTTTAGGGATGCCCAGAGCATGGGGTTGTGTCCTNCTTTCCTGTTGATAGCGGCCAAGGGAATGCTGGGAAACGTAGTTCTTTCCCTGCTCCAGGGATGGCTCTATAGGCAGGGAGCTAGGCAAGGAACTACAGCTTCCAGGGTCCCGTGGGTTCTCAGCTCCCATGCTGGATANCATCCTGGCTAATAGCCATTGATGGACCTATCCTCCATGAGCTTATCTAGTTCTTTTTTTAACCCTGTTATAGTCTTGACCTTCACAACATGCCCTGGGAAGGAGTTTCACAGGTTGACCATGCGTTGTATGAAGAAGTACTTCCTTATGTTAGTTTTAAAACTGCTGCCTATTAATTTCATTGGGTGACCTCTGGTGGTTGTGTTATGTGAAGGGGTAAATAACACGTTTTTTCCACACCACTCATGATTTTATAGACCTCTATCATATCCCCCCTTAGTCTTCTCTTTTCTAAGATGAAAAGTCCCAGTCTTTTTAATCTCTCCTTATATGGAAGCTATTCCATACCCTTAGACATTTTGTTGCCATTCTCAGTTCGTTTCCCAACTCCAACGTATGTTTTTTTGAGATGGGGCAACCAGAACTGCATGCAATATTCTAGGTATGGGCGTACCATGTAATTATAAAGTGGCATTATGATACTTTCTATCCCTTTCCTAATGGTTCCTAACATTCTGTTAGCTTTTGTGACTGTGGCTGCACATTGAGTTTTCAAAGAACTATCCACAGTGACTCCAAGATCTTTCTTGAGTGGTAACAGCTAACTTAGACCCCATCATTTTGTATGTATAGTTGGGATTATGTTTTCCAGTGTGCATGCCTTTGCATTGATCAACACTGAATTTCATCTGCCATTTTGTTGCTCAGTCACCCAGTTTTGTGAGATCCCTTTGTAACTCCTCACAGTCAGCTTTGGACTTTGAGTAATTTTGTCACAAATTTTGTGACCTCACTGTTCACCCCCTTTTTCCATATCATTTATGAATATGTTGAATAGGATTGGTCCCAGTACAGATCCTTGAGGGATCCCACTATTTACCTCTCTCCATTGTGAAAATTCACCATTAATTCTTACTCTTTGTTTCCTATCGTTTAGCTAGTTACTGATCTCTGAGAGGAACTTCCCTCTTATCCCAGGACTGCTTCCTTTGCTTAAGAGCCTTTGGTGTGGGACCTTGTCAAGGGCTTTCCTAAAGTCTAAGTACACTGTATCCACTGGATCCTCCTTGTCCACATACTTGTTGACATCCTCAAAGAATTCTTATAGATTGGTTAGGCATGATTTCCCTTTACAAAAGCCGTGTTGACTTTTCCCCAACATATTGTGTTCATCTATGTGTCTGATAATTCTGTTCTTTTCTATAGTTTCAACCAATTTCCTTGTTATTGAAGTTAGGTGTACCGGCCTGTAATTGCCAGATCACCTCTGGAACGTTTTTTTTTAAAAATCAGCGTTACAGTAATTATCACCCAGTCATCAGGTACAAGGCTGATTTAAGTGATGGGTTATGTGCCACAGTTAGTAATTCTACAATTATATATTTGAGTTCCTTCAGAACTCTTAGGTGAATACCATCTGGACCCGGTGACTTATTACTATCTAAATTATCAATTTGTTCCAAAACGTCCTCTATGGACACCTCCGTCTGGGGACAGTTCCTCAGATCTGTCATCTTAAAAGAATAGCTCAAGTATGGGTGATCAGATAGCAAGTGTGAAAAATTGGGACACTTTTCTTTTCAAGGGTGTATGTGGTATAGTTGCCTATATAAGACAAAGCCCCGAATATTGGCATGATCCTGATAATATCGGGACATCTGGTCACCCTATATGTGAGTATCTCCATCACATTCTCTGCAGTGAAGACTGGTGCAAAGAATTCATTTAGCTTCTCTGCAATGGCCTTGTCTTCCTTGAGTGCTCCTTTAGCACCTTCATCACCTAGTGGCCCCACTGATTGTTTGGCTGGCTTCCTGTTTCTGATGCACTTACAATTTTTTAAAGATAGCTTCCATTTAATTTATCTATAAGGTGTTGGACCATCCAGAACCATTGTTCTGGGTTTACTGTCTTCCATCCCACCTTTTCTTTGACTTTAATGAATGAAAGGTCTGTTTAGCTTATTCATATATTCATTTCCTTAAAACAATTGTGGCCAGAAATAGTGACTTAATCCTGCTCCTCTGGCAGCCAATGGTAAAATTCCCTTTTACTTCAGTGGGAGAGAAGGGCTAGCAATGCACGCTTGTCTGTCCTTGTAATAACATCTGCATGTTTGTGAAATGCACAGCCCATCATTACCATATAGCAGATCTTGACATCCAAGGACTTTGTGACACTTAAAATTCATCCCGCAAGCAGCTGGGATCTGTGTAATGGACTTCAGTAGAACAGGACGATGGTCCAACATGCTTGCAGCAGTGAAGATTATACTGCTGAGGATTCATTGGAATGGTTACATTTTCCTTTTTAGGCTGAAGGTGGAGTGTGGGCTGGCAAAAGAATCTATTAATATGAATGATAATTCACTTGGCTGAAACCTGAAAGTTATTTCAAGGGTTGTGACTTAAGGCTGTGTTGAAATCCGCCCATGCAGGCAAACACTGAACTGCAATTAGTCATGGAACTGTCACTTTCTTAAATGCTAAATTGTATTGTGCAGGAAAAAAGAGACAGAATGCATTCAGTAATGTGGGAGGCCAAATGCTAAGCATTACTTACAATGGCTTGACGTTTGGAGGAAGGAAAATGTAATGAATGTGGAAACTCCTGGACTCGTTTGCAAGGCTGAAGGAATAAGACCACTATTTTTATACAGGATAAGGGGAAAGCTGGCCTTGGGGTTAAGGTGCTGGAGTGGGGTTTGGGTGGCCTGGGTTGAATTCACAAGTTTCCTGCTGATTCCTTTTGCAACCTTTAAACAAGTCACTTAATCTCTCTGTGCTAGAGCTCCATCAGCAAAATGGGGAGAGTAATGCCTACATGCAGCTGAGGCTCTGATATTGTGGTGATGGGAATCATACAGATACCTAGACCAGTAGTCCCCAAACTTTTGAGGGACATGCCCCCGTTACCCTTGTCCATGCCCCTCTGTTCTCCCCTCCCCCCCCCCCCCCCCCCCCCCGGGGCCGAGAGCAGGGCCACGGCTGGGGCGGGGGATGGGGTAAGGGGGCTGAGGCTGGGGCCGCAGCTGGGGGTGGGTCTGGGCAGGGCCGTCCTTAGGATTTATGGGGCCCTATGCAAGTTACCTGGGGGGGATATTGAGGGACGGTGGAGGGGAAGGCGAGGGCTCTGCAGGGGTTGGGGCCGGAGCAGAGCTGGAAGTGGAGCGGGGCTGGGTGGTGCTCCCTCCCGCCCCCTGTGGGGGCTGGCTTGGGGTTGCCACGTCCCCTCCCCCCCGAACATTCCTCCACGCCCCCAGAGGGGGGCACGCTCCACAGTTTGGAGACCTCTGACCTAGGCAGATCTGAAGCATAACCAGCAGTTGTACAGTGCATGCACTGCCATATTTTCAGTGCTGTAAAGGGTACAATTCAGCTGAACAATCTGCTCTGTGCTGAAACTATACACGTGAATTGCCAGCCTGAAAGCACATCTTCTTAAATCCAGTTTGCCTTGCTACAATGTGCGCTTCTAAATTGTCCCAGAGCCAACCCCTGAGAGGTCAGGAGTATCTGCTATCCCCATGGTAGCTAAAGGAAGCTGCAGGTGCTCAGCACACGTTCACATCGGGCCCGATGTAAATGAAACGCTTTTTTAAACCACCTGACGTGTTTTAAAATTTTAAGCATGAAATTATGTGACGCTCACTGTCCATTGTGCATGTGCATTTTATCAGTGGTATTGGGAGAGGGGCTTTTTAAAATTGTTTTTAGGGTTTAGAATGATGATTTACACTGTGATATTTGCCTATGCATCCAGAGCTTGGGGTGGGCACGTTTTGGAAATTAATATAAATATCTATCAGAAATTAATATTCCTGATATTAAACTTGCCAAAAAGGTTTCTTAATTTGCATAATAATAGATGTTTGGTAATGATAATTAGCCCTTGTTAAAGTCTAATTCCACCACATTCCATATGAAAAGCAGAAATGTAGGTCCCAATCCAAGAAGTTGCAAAAACAGGGCCTTAATAATAATAATAATAATAATAATAATATAATTAAAAAAAAGAAATAAAGACTGGGTAAGGCACAAGAAGGCTTCCATCTTTACAACAAGAGATACGTCTGGTTATTCCCTGAAACAAGAAGACAGTGTATGAATTTGTTATACAACATTCTGAATATTTTTGCCTCTGGAAAACTTCCCAATTGTAGCCATGAATTTCGAAAGACTATCTACTTTTTTTTTTGGGGGGGGGGGGGGTAAACTAATGGAGGAGATGAAGTTAGAGGTCCTGAAAAACTATTACCAATAACTGTCACAGATCTCAGATGCAGCTAATCAGTATACATACGTTTGTGATTGAGTTTGATGTTGCTTTACAGCTCAGTATTAATGACCTGTAAGGTGGTTAACGATAGACATTTAGGGCTGGTCTACACACAATTATACTAGGATATTTATACCAGTATAGCTTATGCCCCTTCAAGTCCCTGTTCTGCCTGATTCAGAGCAAATGCTTTTTAACTTGTCATTTATTTTGATACCCATTTTCTCTCTCCACCCATCCCCATCTATTTCTTCCGCAAATGAATATGAAAAGCTCTTGAGGCTTTCGTTAACCCTTGTTGCTAAAGATTTTTACCAGTGGTTTTTAATGCACGTTGTAAGCACCTATCTAAATATTTACCTAACTCCTCTGGAGACATTTTAGTCTATTGGCAACATCATGTGTTTTCTAGTACATGTTAACTGGCTGGTAAAAGCTGTTCGGGTCTCTCAAGTAAATATGTGTTTTAGAGCCACTATGTTTATAAAGAAAAAGTAAAACAGGAATTAATTAGAAAAGAAACTACATTTTTGCATAATAAGGTGGTGTGACTTGAATCAGGAAATCATTGCTGAGGATACTATGCACTTACATAGCAAATGTCACGCAAGGATCTCTCAGCATTGTGCAGGCATTAAATAATGGAGCCCCTCAACAATCACCTTTGGAAGCAGGGGTGATTTGGAAGCATCCCCATTTTACAGATAGGAGATCTGTTGCACAGAGCTAGGCTAAGCAATTTGCCTTAAAACCAGAGTGGCAGTCTGTGGCACATCTAGGAGTAGAATTCTGATCTCCTGACTCTCAGTTCTGTGCCTTGCCCACAGGACCATCCTTCTTCTCTTCATTAACTATAAAGCTGAACCTCAGTGCCTTTAACTTGCATCATTTTTTGTTTATGGCTTTTCTGGCAGCTGAGTAGGACTCTAAGCTTGTCAGCCTCAACTTTGAATATCCTGGTTGCTGTTGCTTTGTGAAACAATAACCAGAACGTCACTGAAATGGATTTTATGCATGTGTTCATGGTCCACTTTTATTTTTTATTTCATTTGGGCTGCTAACTCAGTTCAATATATCCTGATGCAGACTCGCACAGGGGGTTGATGGTTGGTTTGGATATTTTTTTCCCTGAAAGGAGGAAGCCGTATGACAGTTTCTTATTAGGGGGAATGTGCTGTGTATGTTTGATCTTCCTTTCAGGGCTGCAAAATGCTGCTTTCAGGAGCCACCAGTTAACAGCACAGGCCGAGGCTTTCCCCCACTTCCATGATGCAACTGGATACTTGCTTCATCTGTTCCCTTTAGTCAGTTCAGCCTTAGCAAGGGAAGAAAGCTGCTCTCAGTTTAACGAACTCCAGCTCTGGCCTAGTTGTGCTCCATTGTCTCTGCGGTGCCCGCCCTTTCAGCCGAGGATCTCAGCATAAAGCAAACTCCAATTAGAGGGGGGGGGGGAAGAGAAAAGAAAATAGATAGAGGCAAAGTTAGTCGGTTTCTCCAAATCCATAGCACATGGATTAAACAGATGGAATCACGTGGCCGGTTGCTTTGCTGCAGCCTGGCCTCCTAAGCAGGTGGTTGTGATTCAGAGGGGCATTCTGGAAATGATGAGCAGTTTGCCCTTCTAATTCATGGCTACCCAGCTTACAATGGCCATATGTTGATTACAACCTGACTTGGCTCCTGCTGTTGCAGGAATTGGAACATATTTGTACCCCTACAACCACACGCACAAAAAGCCTGCCATAGACAGTAAAAAAAAAAAATATCCAACACTTGTTGAGTGCAGGTTTGGAGACCAACCATGGTACAGAACCCCATGGGTATGATTCCTTGAAGGGCTAATTGCTGACTGCCTTTCATTAAGAGACCATCGCTGTGGTCCCAGCAGTATTTTGAACGTTTGTTCCAATGGGCAGATGGCCCTTTACTGTAATACAAGCAGACACATCTAATGTTACAGATGGATTATTATGTTGATTCATCGCTAAAAGGGGATTCATTTGAACATTAATCCTTCTCTAGCTTATGTTCCTCTTCCATGTTGCTGGTGCTTCCTCTGTGGAACAAAGTTCTCCATCACTACTGCTGGTGCTTAACCCTCCCCCTTGCAAAAATTAAAAATACAAAGAGTTGTAAAAAGCCAGTGTAAGAATAAATATGGTCCTTGTTGGGACCTAGTCTTGCTAAATGCTGGACACCTTCAACACCTATGGAAGAGTGGTGATAAGCTATGTGGATACTGCTTGTCTTTCGAAGGGTATGTCTTCACTACCCGCCTGATCAGTGGGCAGCAATCGATCCCACGGGGATCGATTTATCGCATCTAGTCTAGACGCGATAAATTGACCCCCAGCGCTCTCCCATCAACTCCTGTACTCCAGTGCCATGAGAGGCGCAGGCAGAGTCGACGGGGGAGCGGCAGCAGTCGACTCACCACAGTGAAGGCACCACGGTAAGTCGATCTAAATATGTCGACTTCAGCTATGTTATTCAAGTAGCTGAAGTTGCGNTCCCCCCCCCCCCCCCCCCCTCCCCCCCGTGTAGACCAGGGCTAAGCCATGCCAACAGAGGTGTGGGCCATTCCCAGGTAGAGACTGTGATCTACCCATGTCACTGGTTGGGCAGGATAGAGACTTCGGACAACTCAGCACATTCTGCAGAAGGAAGTGGAGTTGTTCTGAAGCTAGGTAACTTTCCTCTTCTAGAAAGTGTTTTTCTGGACCCAGCTCCTATCGTGGGTATTGGCTACCATGAGGAGGAATGGTAGGGCTGGTTCAAAAACCATTCACAAAGCAATGCCTCTCCTGCTATCCCAGTGCAGCACAGATTTGGTTATACGGAACCTCCGTCACTTTAGTATCTAAACAACTCACAAACTAACTTTATCCTCACAAGACTTGGATGATTTAGCAATGTGATTGCACCCCGTGTACAGCTGGGGAAGCAGGGCACAGAGAGGCTAAATGACTTGCCCAAGGTCACACAAAGAATCTGCGGCAGAGTCGAGCACTGAACTTGGATCTCTGGCCTGAGCCTTAGGCCAGTGTCTTAACCATGAAACCATCCTTCTTGCTATTTGACTTTAAAATGCAGTTCTGTTCTGAACTGTGCCGTTGTGGGGTCCAGTGTTTGTGTCTCACTGATCCCACGTTAAATATGACCAGTTCATGAATTAAAAGCTGTTTTTTCTAACTGCCACATCTGAAAACTCACCTCAGGGACTGAAAGTCAAGCTGGGTTCTTCCTGGCTTGTGTATCATATCCAGCAATAAAGATTTTGCTGCCCAAATGGTGCCCTCAATTATACCCATGCAACACCATTATTCACTAGAGATGGGGATTAAATTTGATTATGAAGTTAATTTCTCTATCAGGATAGGATATTAGAAGATTTATCAGATATTAGAATCCATCAGTTGCCTTGGAGTTTCATATTTGCCCTAACTTGAAATGCCTGTGTTCGTTTTTAGAGTGCTACAGGACAAGCAGTTTCTTTTGACTGATTGTGTCAGTGATGACTGGATTGTTTACGGAGGCTGAGAGCCGTAATCTATGCACCATAGTCTGAAAATGTCCATGGTCATCAACACTGGGAGGAACTCCATTTTCTGTACTCAGGTAAAATGTATTTATTAGTGTGTTTATTAAGAGACAGTTGTGGGTTTTGTTGGAGGGGGAGATATTTGGTGGTGTTTCCCCCCTTCCCCCAAATGATATCATAGAATCATAGAATCATCTAGTCCAACCCCCTGCTCAAAGCATGACCAGCCCCAACTAAATCATCCCAGCCAGGGCTTTGTCAAGCCGGGCCTTAAAAACCTCTAAGGATGAAGATTCCACCACCTTCCTAGGTAACCCATTTCAGTGCTTCACCACCCTCCTAGTGAAATAGTTTTTCCTAATATCCAACCTAGGCCTCCCCCATTGCAACTTGAGACCATTACTCCTTGTTCTGTCATCTGCCACCAGTCAGAACAGCCTAGCTCCATCCTCTTTGGAACACCCCTTCAGGTAGTTGAAGGCTGCTATCAAATCCCCCCCACACTCTTCTCTTCTGCAGACTGAATAAGCTCAGTTTCCTCAGCCTCTCCTCATAAGTCATGTGCCCCAGCCCCCTAATCATTTTCATTGCCCTCCGCTGGACTCTCTCCAATTTGTCCACATCCTTTCTGTAGTGCGGGGGCACAAAACTGGAAGCAATACTCCAGATGTGGCCTCACAAGTGCCGAATAGAGGGGAATAATCACTTTCCTCCATCTGCTGGCAATGCTCCTACTAATGCAGCCCAATATCTTGGCAACAAGGGCACCCTGTTGACTCATATGGGACGAGCAGATTGGACAAAAACTCTAGAAAGACACCACTTGAAATGAGCCAGCAGCAATAGGCAGGGAGGTTTCAAAGGAAACATTTTAGAGTCTCAGTTTGGCCCAAAGTTTTTATTATCAGGGAATTCAATACAGTTTCTATAAGTCAGTGTATAATTGTGCTGGGGTGCAAGTTAACTCTATTCAACTAACATCTCATTGAGCGGTATGAATTGGAAACTGTGGAGGAGGAGGAGGAGAGAAAGGCAAGAATAGTGAGAGATAGAAAAGAAAGGAAGTGAGAGAAAAGAAGGAACTTCCTTTCTCTCTCAACCTGCTTCCAAGTGAAGACCGATGAGGCGGTGAGGTGAGAACATGCAGTAAAAAGGGATCATGTAGGGGCTTTGGTGACATGAAAATGCCTTGCAGCATCTCCTGGGACTGGGAGAACAAGTCCACACTGCTTATTCTAGAGAGGGTGACTTTTTCAGTTTTGAAGGTAGATATTAAATTTGATTTCCGTTCGCAGACTGGGGGAAGATGTGGAGCCGTACTTTCCTAATGTATAACTAACAGCTGTGAGGATACATTATTTAAGACTGGATGGTCCCACTCCATCCTTATCAAGGCTGAACAGGCAGAGCCTAACAGAAGGAGTAAAGGGTTGTCCAGTGCTTGTTGAGATATAATTGCAGATGGCTGTCCACGGGAGGGTTAGCATGTGGAAGGAGTAAAGGATGTTTGATTGTGGGGCCTGTGAATTGGTTGTATCTCCAGGAGGTTCTCTGATGTTCCTGGCCTGTGGCCACACTGGAGAAGGGGGAGAAAAAGCTTCAAGTAACAGCCTCTGGGAGCTGCTTATCAGGTACATTCCAAACTTAATCAAGACAGGCACCATCACTTCATTCGCCTTCCACCAAACACAAACAAAACAAGAGTTCAGTCTCTCATTCTGCTTGAAAATGATACATTCCGTTAGAACCAGGCACACCATGTCTGAGCACAACACCACTCCTTTGGAGGAATTTATTTGCCTACACTTTGCTGGCCAGTGTTGCTGATTGATACCAGCTCTCTGCCACTCTTCCTGACTCTTACTGAGGAAAAAGTAGAACGAAGAACTTGGACTGTCTCTGGGAGATAAAACTTGGAAATAAATCTGGTGCAAAAGCCTATTCAGTATATTTATTTATAGAGTTCCCTAACAGGCAGATTCATAGAACATCCCTGTTTTGCTTCAAGAGTTTTAATAATGGAACAGCAACAGCGAGAGACAAAAGTTGCCATCCAGCTGAATATGATCCATTGGCGAGTCACCCCTGGGAGGACTGGTGTGGTGTTCCCCTTATCAATGGATTATCACTAAACACTCAAATGAGAATATTAAATTGCAGCTATTCAAAACGAATGGTAAGTCATTACTTGTACTTACCGGTGATTATTTAGGGCTTGACTGTGCTGTATAGACACCGGGCCCTGTGTGGAGATACTTTGCACTAGGAGACATTATATTAAAGAGGATAAAGGATCTACTACTACTATAGTGCAACCCAAGGGAGATCTCTAATAATTGAAGGTCAAGATTTTCACAGATAGGAACTTAAAGTCAGATTCCTAAATCCTGATATAGGCTATTGAACAAGGCTCTAATTCAGCAAGTCCCACTGCAGTCAATTATACAGACACATGAAATCAAGTTTCATTTGCAAACTTAACACCATCAATTTGGGCGTGAATAGGGACTGGGAGTGGCTGTCTCACTACAAAAGTAATTTTCCCTCTCTTGGTATTGACACCTCCTCATCAATTATTGGGAGTGGACCACATCCACCCTGACTAAATTGGCCTTCATCACTGGTTCTCCACTTGTGAGGTAACTCCCTTCTGTTCATGTGCCAATATATATTTATGCCTGTATCTGTAATATTCACTCCATGCATCTGAAGAAGTGGGTTTTTTACTCACGAAAGCTTATGCCCAAATAAATCTGTTAGTCTTTAAGGTGCCACCAGACTCCATGTTGTTTTTGTGGATACAGACTAACACGGTTACCCCTCTGATACATGAAATCAAGTGGGTTTAGGCATATGCTTAAAATTAAAGGGTTGACTTAAGTATGTGTTTAAGTGCTATACTGAATTAGTGCCTCTGTCAGCTGGCTTTTAAAAGGGCTCTGAGCCTCCAGCAGTTCCCATTTAAATAAATGGGATCTTTATTTAGAGTATGGATATTGTGTTCATTTTTTAAGCACTTTGGTGGGCTCCTGGGGATGGAAGGCACTATAGAAATATATTGCAGTTGGCACCAAGCCAAAAACCTGGGTCCAAACACCTCCAGACTTTGCGGCTGGATCTGAATTTTGTGGCTCGGACCAATTTTATGCTCAGCTCATCAGTGTGCCATTTTGTGGACTGCACACTCTGTTGCTGGATGGCAACCAGGCTCCTACATGAGCAGAAAGCTAATCTCAGTGTATTTTCTTCTTCACGATCGAGTGGGGGAGGAGGGAAAGGGAATTTTGCATAGACATATAAAGCTCTACTGGAGAGAGGCCACTGCCACATTGCATTGAAGGGGCATAAAAAGCACAACAGCAAAGGAGCTTTCACATCTTTTGGCTATTTCATCAAATGCTCTCTGAATAATTCACAGGCAATATTGCTCCCATCATGGCTTGTATGTATATGGTTGCCAAAGGGTCACATTTCCTGAAATCCAGTTTTTTTAAAAAGATAACAGCCATATTTATTTATCCAGCTTGTGGCGTGAAGAATCGCAAATCAATAAAAAAACAAGTCAGCACATCAAACAGATGCCAATACATAAAACATAAATATTATTTATATTTCTCTGCTAAATGCCTAGCACGCATTTGGGAACTTTAAAAGAGTGATTGTTTGTTTACATTGATTTTTTTGCACATTCGCCCAATTTTCTTCAGCATCTCTGTAGAATATGCTCTATTGCTCCGCTGTTCAATGCATGTAATTATCTGAGGCCATTAGTGGAGGCATGGGGTTGTGGTATCTTCTGTATGACACCTACCTTTAAACTGCTGTCTCATTCTATCTTTGTCTAGGTGCTTTATATGGCTCTCATTATCTGTAGCCTACAGAGATGATGCTTGCTTATGTTTATATAGAATTGTTGAAATGTAAGTAGGCCCCAAAATCTATTTCTTTGACAATTGTCAAGTGAGGCCTGGTAAAATATGTGAAGTGACACAATTCAGAGGCAAGTTGAAGATAAGTTAGGACATACATAACCCCAGGTTATGTTGTAAACATGTTTTGGTCCTTACTGGTTTTTACGAGTGTTTGAGAGAAATTGTTAATGTTTTAGAAAATGCTATCTATATTGATAGTTATTGGTATGGCATTTACACAGGTGCTAAATGAGATGATGTTTAATGTTAAATAGCTAATGAGAAAGTAGAAAATATTTAATTATGCTAAAAGGTGGAATTAATGTTAATTAATTCAGGGGAGTTGTTATAATTGATTATAAAAACAGCAGCATGTTAATTTTAGATTAAGCTCCATTTACCGTCAAGGTACTGTTAGAGACCGGATTATACCTGTTCTCCTCATTTAGGGACTGATCACCCTTAAATGAATCATTTCATTTTACAATTGACTTTCATCCACACCATTACATTGACTTTCTCCACACCATTCATGATTTTATAGACCTTTATCGTATCTCTCCTAAGTTTTCCTTTTTCTATGCTGAGCAGTCCCAATCTTTTAAATCTCTCCTTGTAGGGAAATTGTTCCAGACCCCTAATCATTTTCATGGCCCTTCTCTGCACCTTTTCCAATTCTAATATATCTTTTTTGAGATGGGACAACCAGAACAGCACACAGTATTCAAGCTGTAGGTTTATCGTGGATTTATATAGTGGCATTATGATATTTTCTGTCTTCTTTCCTAATGGTTTCTAACATTCTTTTCGTTTTTGTGACTGCCCCTGCACATCGAGCAGATGTTTTCTGAGAATAACTGCAAAGACTCCAAGATTGCTTTCCAGATTGGTAACAGCTAATTCAGACCCCATCATTCTGTATGTATAGTTGAGATTATTTTTTTCAGGATGTGTTACTGTGCACTTATCTACATTGAATTTCGTCTGCCATTTTGTCACCCAGACACCCAATTTTATGAGATCCCTTTGTAACTCTTCACACTCACCTTTGGACTGAACTATTTTGAGTAATTTTTAATTGTCTACAAACTTTGCCAGCTCACTGCTTACCCTCTTTTCCAGGTCACTTATGAATATGTTAAGCAGTACAGGTCCCACATTCTAGGGAGAACCCATTATTTACCTCTTTCCATTGTGAAAACTGACCATTTATTCCTATCTTTTGTTTTCTATCTTTTAACCAGTTACTGATCCATGAGAGGAACTTCCCGCTTATCCCATGACTGCTTATGAGCTTTTAGTGTGGGACCTTGTCAAAGGCTTTCTTAAAGTCCAAGTACACTGTATCTACTGGATTGTCCTTGTCCTTGTTCACATGCTTGTTGACCTCCTCAAAGAATTCTCATAGATTGGTGAGGCATGATTTCCCTTTACAAAAGCCGTGCCGACTCTTTCCCAACTTACTGTGTTTAATCTATGTGTCTAATAATTCTGTTCTTTACTATAGTTTCATCTAATTTTCCCAGTGCTGAAGATAGGCTTACTGGCCAGTACTTGCCAGAATCACCTCTGGAGCCTTTTAAAAATGTTGGTGGTACATTAGTCATCTGGTCCAGAGGCTGATTTAAGTGATACGTCAATAGAAGGATGTATTAAATAATGTCACATGATGAGGGAGTGTGGTCTAGTGCTTAAGGAGGCAAATGGCTTTGTGGATATATCTACACTGCAAAACAAAGGTGTGCTCCTAACTCGGGTTAGCTAACTGGCCGAAGCCGAGACTGGATAACAGGGGATGGATCACTCAAAATTGCCTGTTCTGTTCATTCCCTCTGAAGCACCTGGCACTAGCCACTGTCAGAGAGAGGATACTGGGCTCCATGGATCATTGGTTTGACCCAATATGGCCGTCGTTCTGTTCTTACATAACCCAACTGAGCTAAATTGGGTTAAAATAGCAGTAAGATCCAGCAACTCTGCTCTTAACATTGATTAGCAGCTTGAGTTCAACCTTAGTTGAGGGGGGAGGGATAGCTCAGTGGTTTGAGCATTGGCCTGCTTAAACCCAGGGTTGTGAGTTCAATCCTTGAGGGGGTCACTTAGGGATCTGGGGCAAAATCAGTACTTGGTCCTGCTAGTGAAGGCAGGGGGTTGGATTCAATGACCTTCCAGTTCTATGAGAGAGGTGTATCTCTCTCTATATATATTAGTCTGCTGTATACACTTGAACTCAAGCTGCTAACCCAAATGAAAAGCCAAGTTGCCATCTTTTCACTGCTGTTTTAACCCGCGTTAGCTAACAGAGGTTAGCTCACCTGAGTTAAGAACACACTTTTTTTTTTTTTTTTTGTGCAGGATAAACACACCTTATGACTTCTCAGTTCTAGTTTTAGATCCACCCTAAACTAGCTCTATGCAACAGTTAACCCATCTGTGAAATAGGGCAGTTGATATTCTCCTGCCTCCCAAGGTGTTTGTGGGCCTTAATTCACGTTAGCACAGCACTCGGCGATCTTTAGATGAAAGTCACTTTGTAGGTGCAGTGAGTGCTCATTAGCACCCCCTGCCGTCATCAAACGCAACATGATTCAGTCTATCAGTTCATTCATGACCTATATTAAACACAAGCAGTTACCTTTAACAAAAATAATCATTTTAAAGGGGCAAACTTAAAGGGAAAAAATCAATTTAATTTGTTAATGCTGTCATCTGATACTGAATTCACCCCCAGCATCTAGGTCTTGGAAGAGTTGGTGGTGATCTTACAAACAAATGCATGTTTTGTACCACAAGAATGCAATGACCTACATACTGACCTTCAACAGTCAGATTAACTGATCATAATGGTCCCTTTTGACCTTAGGATCTATACATCTATGCAGGCTGCCATGGCACTCAACATATGTGTTTGCCTTCTTATAAAACTAGGACCAACCAAGGTTAATTTTGCTGATCACCACCATCAATAACTATCTGACTTATCAAATGTATTTTTCAAGCTCTGTACAGCTGCTCTTCAGGAGACTTATTATTTATACACAATGAGCCAGATTTTCAAGTACCACAAATAGTAGCAAAATTTTTCAAAAGTGCTTAGCACCCAGCAACTCCCATAGTGACTCTTCTGACCTGCTTTTTCCAAAGATCTCTGTACCCAGCGTTCTGAGCTCTTTCAAAAATCAGGCCACTTAGTTTGGTGCCTAAATGGAAGTTGAACTCCTCTGAAAATCTAGCCAAAATATTCCTTTTATAACTAAAAAGGAAAAAATAATGTAACTATTATAACTGACATAAAGAAATTCTAGTATCGGGGGTAGCCATGTTAGTCTGTATCCACAAAAACAACGAGGAGTCCAGTGGCACCTTAAAGACTAACAGATTTATTTGTGTGTAATCTTTCGTGGGTAAAAAACCCACTTCTTCAGATGCATGGAGTGAAAATTACAGATGCAGGCATTATTATACATGAAGAGAAGGGAGTTACCTTACAAGTGGAGAACCAGTGTTGACAGGGCCAATTCAATCAGGATGAGGAGGAGTCAATACCAAGAGAGGGAAAGTTGCTTTTGTAGTGAGCCAGCCACTCCCAGTCCCTATTCAAGCCCAAATTAATGTTGTTAAATTTGCAAATGAATTTTAGTTCTGCAGTTTCTCTTTGAAGTCTGTTTTTGAAGTATTTTTGTTCAAGTATGGATACTTTTAAATCTGTTATGGAATGTCCAGGAAGATTGAAGTGTTCTCCTACTGGCTTTTGTATGTTACCATTCCTGATGTCTGATTTGTGTCCATTTATTCTTTTACGTAGAGACTGTCTGGTTTGGCCAATGTACATGGCAGAGGGCCATTGCTGGCACATGATGGCATATATCACATTAGTAGATGTGCAGGTGAATGAGTCCCTGATGGTGTCTCCCATGTGGTTGGGTCCTCTGATGGTGTTGCTAGAGTAGATATGGGGACAGAGTAGGCAACGAGGTTTGTTACAGGGACTGGTCCTGGGTTAGTGTTTCTGTGGTGTGGTGTGTAGTTGCTGGTGAGTATTTGCTTCAGGTTGGGGGGTTGTCTGTAAGCGAGGACTAGCTTGCCTCCCAAGGTCTGAAAGAAATTCTAGTATCTTTATCATTTAAGGCAAGTTCTTGGAGAGTTCTCTAACCTGTATTTTGCCGAGACACAGTGGAAGTATATTTCCTTAGTTCTCAATAAAGGCAAGATAGTGTAATGGCAGAAAGAAGGAAATGTTGGGTTATGATTACAATTTTTCTACTCAGACCTAATGTTGGCCTCATCCATGCAATGTCAATGAATTAGTTTGGAGCAACGCCATAGAAAATTATTTCTTATTAGGCTCCCAAAGGGGAACCCATAGAAAAGCCCAGTGGATTCAGGGTAGTGAGAAAATCATGCCTCATCCATTGCAGAACCCCTAGAGCAGGGGTGGCCAACCTATGGCTCCGGAGCCACATGCGGCTCTTCAGAAGTGAATATGTGGCTCCTTGTCTAGGCACCGACTCCAGTGCTGGAGCTACAGGCGCCAACTTTCCAATGTGCTGTGCTCAACCCCAGGCTCTGCCACAAGCCCTGCCCCCACTCCACCCCTTCCCTGAGCCTGCAGTACCCTTGCTCCTTCCTTCCCCCAGAGCCTCCTGCATGCTACAAAACAGCTGATCGGGAGGTGTAGGGAGGGCTGCCAGTGGGTGGGAGGCGCTGGGAGGGGATGGGGGAAGCTGATGGGGGGGCTGCTGACGTATTACTGTGGCTCTTTGGCAATGTACTTTGATCAGTTCTGGCTCCTTCTCAGGCTCAGGTTGACCACCCCTGCCCTAGAGACTTCTATTGCAATGGTAGGTGAGGGGGGGGCTCTGTGAACTTTGTAAAGAATGGGCTTGTGCAGAGACATGCCTGCCCCTTTAAGAGAGAGAATTTAGTTATCATTGTGCCTCCCATTTTCTGAATCTGCCTTTGTGAGAAACACTTGGGCTTGGCTATGGTCAAAAATCGGCCTCAGTTTAACTGAGATTTTTAGTGAGACCATGGTGGTGCGCTGCTGGCACAGAACACTGATCAGCCTTAAAGCTGCATTATTTAGTCTGCCAAACTCCCAAGGCATGATAGGAAAAGGGGAACTATCTTGCCCTCTAGTCCCTGCAAGGTCCAGCTGCCGTATTTGCATCACAAATAACCAAACGTTCATTTGACTAGAATATAATCTGGGCTACTGGGGAAAGCGTACTGACTCTCTCTGTGGGCAGTTCACCGCTCCTACAGCCTCACTCCTCCTCCTTCCTGATTCCCCTTCCCCCGCAGAGTCCCATCTTCCAACCTTTCAGCTCCAAGGCCATAATACGGCATTGCATGAAGGATGACTTTGGCCCCGTTTTATTAGGCCCACATTGAAGGTAAATGTTTATCATACAGAGTAATAATATAAGGGTGAAAATAACCTGTTGGGTCAAATTCTGCTATCAATTACAAATGGAACCCGCTTTCTTGCTTGAATGTTAATGACAATGGAACGTCACCCATTGGATAGAAACTGCTCTAAAAGCAAGTCATGGGCTAATCTTAAAGGAAACAAAAAGTGAACCTGCACCTTTTTTCCCTCTCGCTTTCTGATTTATAAAGAGGACTTGAATGAGTTGTGGGGTTTAAAGAACATTTTTTAGAATTCGATTTATTTTTTACATTAACTCAGGTTTGGGTCTCCCCTGGAAGACTTAATGGCTGGCTGGGAAACTGGTAAGCTTGTGACATCAGAGAAACCAGGCAACTGAAACCCAAAGCACTGAGCAGGGAGGTGGTTTTTCACTCAGGCTCTTTCAAAGGCAGACTGGCCTTTGTCTCGTACTTCATTTCATTCCTGCCTGCCCCGTATTCAGGGCCACATGATTTACTCAGTGAATCATGCTCAGCAGCCGTATTCACAAGCTGGAATGAATTTATCTTAGTCTGCTGGCCAATTACACCAACTGCCTCCACTATTGTTTGTTTTCTTCTGTTGCATCCCTCTTCAGTTACTGCTAACAGTGTTCCTTTTGAGCAGGGATGGTTTTTCTGGCACTCAGGCCTGCCAATCTAATGGACCATATCAGTTATCTAACTACTTGTAAGGGCTCCAATTTCAGGACAGCGTGCAGTTGCTGTGGCCACCTGTAATGAGCTGTTGTGGGCGCGTACCACTGCCTTTATTGGCTAGAACATGTCATTCTTCCTCAAGTGTATCTTTTTGAAGTTGCCTCACCCTCTGGTGCATAGGGGGCTACACGGGCTGCCAGAACTAGCTGATGCATGTCTGTGGCTGAAAGTGTAGTGAGATGGTCAGTGTCGGGCATAGCTTGTTCAGTGTAGGATGTGAGACTCCTGCTGTTGGCTGGGCTGAGTCAGCACAAAACGTGCAGACAGAAAGAGGAGCCCCCTTCTGTCGCCTCCAAAATGTTCAGACACTCCATTTGTCTGTGAGCCTGAGATCCATTGTGCAAATCTGAGTGGAGAGGGGGCCGTTACAATGAACAGAATTGCGGGTGAAGTCGAGGCACTTGTTATGCCAAATGATGTGGGACGACTAGAGAGCTGCAGCAGGGAATTTGCTGTCTATGCGTATTGTTAAATGCCCCCAAAACTTCATTAACCCAGAGTTAAGGTTGCCCAGTGGTGCCCTGTGCCCTTCCCGAATGTGGAGAATGGCTAACTTAAACCTCTGAAAGCCAGCAGGTACAAAGTTAAGGTACATGTCACCCCTGTAATTCAGCCTTCACTCTGTCCTCTTTGAACGATGCCCCAGCCTACCGGTAACACACAGACTACCACTCCACCCTTACAGATGCTGTTGGAACACTTTGGGAACAGAGCACATGAGCGTAGTCGGATAATGTCTAACACCTTCTCTTTGCTGAGGCAAAATTTGGGCAGCTGCCTACACCTGGCCTGCATTCAACCACGGAGCATACTCCACTGCAACCACCCCAGACATGCAAAATATTACCATCCTTCCCCTGAGCCCTAGAGACCACTGTCATGTATGGTGCCAGACTGCTGACAGTCCCCATGGCAGAAAGACGCTCCTGTGCACATCTGCAGTCACAACCCACAAAACTCAGCACTAAAATAAGACAAACTTGATCCCTCAAGTTACTTGAGCACTTTTCTTCACATCATAGTCACAGCTCTGCCAAGCTATTCCACCTAATCCTGCCTCCATTCAATGCAGCTACACCTAACACAGTGAATGCAGCTGGAGTGCATGCAGATAAATCTGGAATGTATATCTTTGGAACACAACACAAACACTGGCATATTCTCTTAGTCCTTCCTCCCGTCTACATATTACAGATAGATTGATTTCAAACTCCCATTGATTCCATTTCACTCCTGGCCTTTTACTGAAAATGGGAGAGATTTGTACCAAGACTCAGGTATGGAGTAACTCAAGGTTTAGTAAAGTTTTTGCATTTAGCATCACTCAGTGGGGAAAACTGATGCCGGGCTTTTGTTTGATTCCCACCGTTTCTGCCCCTTGTCTGTTTGGCAGTATGCATGTGTAATTACATGTGAAAATGAAGCATGAGTGTGTATTTTGCATGCTCATTTACCCAGCTGTCTTTTCGAAAATCTGACCCTTAAGTGTCACTATTGGGTTTCAGAGTCAGCCCCGCTTTGAGAAGAATGGGGGAGCTCATAGCTCTCAGAGCCATTGCTTCTCCCCGTTGGACAGCCTTAATTCTGTTCACACTTGGCAGGTTATCTTTGCTACGAGAAGGGCCAGAAACTTACTTGAAAAAAATGAAAATGGCATTCTGCAACATCTTGACTCTGTCACGAGCCCCAGACAATAAAGTGGGCTGGTCATTTGACACCCCTCCACTCGCCTGTTCATGACCATATAAAGAAGTCTGGCTGTTCCAGCCATGGATTAACATGTGGATCTGTGACTTCTTTGATAAATTTTGATACAAAGAGCCAGCGGTTAACACAGTGAGCACCCTGCCTCCACCCTCACCACACAACGTCGTTTGCAAATAGAACCTCTGTAGAGCTTTCCTTGGTTCCTAGGTGTCTTCTAGTAACTCAGGGAGAGGCACACTGTCCCGGGGATGAATTGGGGTCTTGGGCAGGCTCAGAGTCCCAGATGTGAGGCAATCAAGTGGGAGAGAGGGGAGATGCTAGTTCTGCTGGCTGTGAGGGAGTTATTTTCGCCTGTGCCTGGATGGCGACCAGACCGCTTGCTTAAAGGAGGAAGCAGAGAGAGGGGAGGATTAAAGCAAGGATGATTGATGGTTTAAGCCTAGGGAACTAAATAAACCTGACTTGTGAGGAAGGGTCTCATGACAGGGCAGCCCCTGAGGAGCCATGTTGGGAGGAGAGAGAAACCATGTAACATAGAGAGGAGCTAGCTACAGAAGGAAAAATGTGTTTTTTGGTGAGCTAGGGAGTCCCATGCCTGCATGCAGGGTCACCCCCTGAAAACTGGCCTCTGGATTGCTGGTGACAACATTCCTAAACTTGTTCTAGTCCTTGTTGACGGTAGCTCTCAGTCTATAGGTTTCAGCTGGGAAAGCTCCCAACTAGTTAAGGACTATATTAGTTCCTTAGCTCTCTAACTAAAGCAATTACCACATGGGAAGAAATGCTTCTTGCTGCTAGATCAGGATCTCCTGCCTGTTTTAAGACTTTTATAGAATAAGAAATAGGGATTTAGGACATTTAGAGTTATTTTGGATAGGGTCTGTGCCTGTTCCTGAGTACCTCTGTGGGGAGAGGTACCACAGAGGCAGAAGCTCTTTTCCACTTTTTGTAATGCAAAAATCTATAAGCTCAGCATGGGGTAGCATGGACTTCGATCAAGAACATCAGTCCCCTCCTACAGCTGCTGAGGGAACCAGGCCATGATCTGAACTGGAGGATCATCCAAGTCACGGCATTTGAGTGCATCAACCCTTAGGTAGGTAGTCAGGGCCATTGTCTGGAAGATACCTATCCACTGACTGTGTCCTAAAGTGGTGGGATACCTTGCTCTCCACTACTACCAAATACATCACCCTCACCAGCAAGCCACACAGCATGTGTACCGACAGGACATTATTCCTCTCTGCTCTAAGTCACGGGGTTGGGCACTTGTGACCCTAGGAGTATTCGTTTGCATTGTTAATTAATGTTTACCTTTTGTTTAATACAATTACGCAGTCTGATATACTGTATGTCTCCGTTATTCCTTCCATATACGCGGTGGCCGGATCAGGATTAGACAGCGGTTAGAATTTTTTCCCTTCTAAGCAGCGCCCTGGCACTTTTGCCAGGAAGGTGCGCAGGAGATGGAGGCACCACCAAGTGATTGAGTATCAGGACAAGTGAAAGAAATCACTGAAAAGGGCAGTGTGAGGAAGTAGAATCGCTGCTACATTCACTGGGAGGTCGGTAACACAACATCCAATGGCCAATTGACGACATTGGTATGTTGGTGGTTTTGCACAAAACACAGAGCACAAAAAACACCAACACTTAACAGAAGCACCACGTGAAGGTTGTTGTCTTGATCCTCTCCTTTCAACCACCAGCAAGCTCATGGAACGAGTGCTGCTGATACCATCCAAGACATTCTCCCCGCAGAGCAGGCAGGATTTTGCCCGAAGAGGAACTGCTGTTGCCAAGTAACTTCACTTACCAGCTACATTGAGGCAGGATTCCAACATAAATTGAAGACCGGGATCGCCCTTGTTGATCTGTCCTCAGCACTCAACGCTGTTGGGAGACAGGGCCTCTTCCTCAAGATCTCCCATGTCATTCACTGCTGGCGAATGATCCGCCTCTTGGTGGCAACGAGTGGGGACTGCTGCTTAAGGTACACCTTAATGGCCAGAACAGTAAACCAAGAACTCTTAATTTGGGCATCCCTCAGGGCTTGGTCCTGGCCCCGATACTTTTTAATCTATACACCGTGGATATTCCAGCGACGGAGTCAAGGAAATTCATGAATGCGGATGACATTGCCCTAGCTGTTCAGCATACAAGCCTTCATACCATAAGCTGCACGCTAACCCGAGATCTTAGCACAATGACTGATTATGTCCAACACTGGAAATTTAGACCTAATCCCCAAAAAATCCATGGTAACCGCTTTCCATCTGAACAATAAAATGGCTAACGCCAAACCCGATGTGCAGTTCTGTGGTGAGAGCGTCAGCCACGAGGCTAATCCAAGATATCGTGGCGTTACACTGGACTGGAGTTTGACCTTTTGACAACTCCTCGAGAACACCCGTGATAAGGTCAGGTCTCGTGTCGTACTTATCAGAAAATTGGCTGGAACATCATGGGGCTCCAGTCCACAGACCTTACGAACTGCAACAATTGTCTTGACATATTCTGCAGCTGAATATTGTGCGCCAGTGTGGTCTCAGAGCAGTCACACTCAACTTCTTGACACTCAACTCAACAATGCTATGTGCATAGTGTCAGGGACGCTCAAATCGACTCCTGGTCCTATCGCACATCCAGCCTCCACAGATTAGAAGAGCTGCTCAGACATCTCACTTTCTTAACCATGTCAATGCAAACATGAGGATCCCGCTGCACGATGACCTGCAGAACCTGCTAAAGACGAGATTAAAATCCCGTGAACCTCTATGGAATCGTATCAAGACCCTTACACCCAACTTCGATCCTGAGGCTCTATGGAGAGCCACATGGAGCATTTTGACCGGTCAAAACACACAGCTCATCACTGACCCTGCTGAGGAACCACCAGGTTTTGATTTATGTCGGAGAGACTGGTGCAGATTGAATCGCATCAGAACATCTCATGGAAGATGTGAACAAACCCTCTTTACATGGAAAATGAGGCAAACACCTGTATGCGACTGTAGTCACCGGGCACAAACGATGGAGCACATCATATCTGAGGTTGCCCTTCGGTTTTTTTGCCGGGGGCTTGAAGGACATTCACCAGCTCACTGCAGTGGCAATGTGCTGGCTAGCAAACTTAGAAATACATTTGTAGTCATTGCTACCTACCCAAGCCATACAAAAGAAGAAGAAAGAAATCACTCAGCCAAGGCTGAACCATACCTGTTCATCAACCCCGCAAGAAGAGTGACACCAGAGGCAGTAGCTGGGTAGCATAGGAGCATTACACAAAGGCTGGGAGTTTATTTTCCATGCCACATGCATGAGGTTAGCTGATGGTGTATTTCTATATGTAGCCATGGGTTGTAATGGACACTATTGGATATAGTTGGAAATTAGCTGGAAAGTTACTGGGTTAGGTCATTGCTGACAGTGGATGAAAAACATGTGCTAAGTGCACATGGTACTCAGTCTCTTTGGATTGCTGAGTGAGGCTGGGTTCTTCCTGGTTCAGTTATTTAAAATATTTTGGGGTGACTTTGTCAAGTTGTAGATTTGTAATTTGGTGATATGCACTGAAATGTGACTCTCTGAAAATGGCATTGCAGGGTTTCCCTGTCTGTCATTGAATCTCGATCAAATACGCCAAGTTTATAAGTAACAAGAGACCCTGTTGTTTGCTTTCCTTGCAAACTCATCTTGGGATCTGAAAGTCAAGCTGGGTTCTTTCTGGTTGTTGCATTGTCAACAGTAACCCTGAATCAGCTGGGGTGTAGTTATACCAGTAGGTGTAAGTGTGTGCACATCTGTAAATGCAATTAGAGGAATACACCCTGACTGCATCTTAATTACAGCTGTAAGGTCTCAGTGGGGCCAGGGTTACATGTGGTGATGCAAAAGCCAGACAGAATGTAGCTGACTTCATATCCCCGGATGAGTTTGCAGGGCTGGCAGTGAGGAAAAAGATGGTTTTACCTGTTGACTGAGCACATTTGACCTGGAAGTTCACAGAGGGACAATAAACATGATGGGTCCCCAATGCCATTTTTTACAGTCACTTGCCCTAATAGGAATTGCACAAAAGCATCCTTGCTCGTGTGCCCAGAGGTGATGATTGGCACTTTTTAATCAATTGTCTTCAATTAAATAAAAAGATTTTTGGGCAAGGTGAGCTTCACACAGCTTGGCTCCTGGAGCGACTACGGTTGTTTTGCAAGCATGGTGGGGGCTGCCTGTCTGTGATTGGCATGATAAGTAGCAGTTCTGCATCCAGCTGCTGTGCTTCCTCTGGTGTCATCATTCATCGTAGCTGTTCCGATGGCAGGCTGGGTAGTCGGATAGAATGCACGTCAATCCAATACCAGAGCTCATCGCTTGTGTGTGTTTTGTCTGGACAGCATTGTTTTTGTCTATTTTTTTCTAAAGCTGAGTGACCTCTTCACAATTACCAAGAAGCTGCTTGCAGGCGATGGTGCTTGGAGGGCAATGGTGAATATCCTCTACCTGCTATTGCAACACATTGGGCCAAAGTCTGTCCCTTTCTCTGTAGCTGCAGAGGGCCCTGCCAGTGTGATTCTGCTGTATGGGGAAGGGGAGGATCTGGAAGAACCTTTCCAGGGGGGGTGACTCCACATCCCTGAGGGGCGTGGGACAGAGCAGCTGGTGCACCTATTGTAATGCAGATCCACAGGCCATTGCTCCTCACAGAGCAGGTTTGCAGAAGTCAGGAGCAAGGCCTGCCAGCAGTATCAGTATTGACAGAGCAGCCGGGGGAGTAGATTCTCCCATGGAACGTACCTTGCACCAAGCCTGGCTACTGCAGTGTGAAGAGTGGAACTTGAGGAACCCTTTTTGAAATAACCGAGAAAGCCACAGGATTTGTTTCTGTACCTCCCCAATCTCACAGGGGTTTGTGAGTGCTAGCGTGCCCTCGAGGCTTCTTTGGCCCATGAGATTCGGGTGGAGAGAACTGGGTGGCCATTAAAAATGAAATATGGTGCCAGGTGTAGAAGGTGGCATAAGGAGCTTAAGATGCTCTGGTAGTTTGGAGTTTTTTAACGTCTTGTTTCTCTACCTTGACTAACTCTGCAAGGGCTACATTTCCAGGTGTGCCTCTGCAATTTGCAGGCTGCAGTCATTTGCATGTGCAACCCCCAGTTTTGCATGGCACCGGCAAGTGCAAATTCAGATGTTCTTGTGTTAGGCAGCTTGATGTGGGTGTCTGAGTGCTGCTTGCATGTGCGGACTGGAGGGGGCAAATCTCTGCACTCATGAGTGGCAGGTCCAAATTTAAAGGCTGAGATCTACTGAAAAATGGATGTGTGTCTAAGGGCCAAATTTCTAGTGGATCTCTTTACTGTGCTGCAGTATCCATATCCATGCTCTCAAGTCTGCACATGAGCCCTTATACCAGGTAACTGCATGTGTTTTTGTCTGCTTTGAATGCAGATGTGTGAGCTTTTGTGTAGGCAAAGAGACACATTTACAAAGATTTTAGGAAAGATTGAAAGAGACCTATGAACAAGACCTTACAAATATACTTTAGTTAGGGGCTGGGTCAGTAAAAACCTTGGTTGGGCATGTCACAGATAACTAGTGTGCCAGACCCCAAAGCAAGCTGTGAGGGCTTCAGCAGTACAGGAGCTAGATAGAATTGCATTCAGTGTCATTTAATGAGATAATAAGACAGACAATATTATAATATCACTATATAAATTCGTGATATGCCCATACCTGGAATACTGTGCATGCAGTTCTGGTCGGCTTATCTCAAAAAAGATAAATTAGCATTGGAAGAAGTACAGAGAAGGGCAACAAAAATGATCAGGGGTATGGAACAGCTTCCACATGAGGAGAGATTAGAAAGACTGGGACTGTTCATCTTAGAAAAGAGATGACTAAGGGGGGGATATGACAGAGGTCTATAAAATCATAAATGGTGTGGAGAAAGTGAATAAGGAAGTGTTATTTACCCCTTTATATAATACAAGAACCAGGGGTCACCCAATGAAATTAATAGGTGGCAGGTTTAAAACAAACTCAAGGAAGTACTTCTTCAGACAGCGCACAGTCAACCTGGGGAACTCATTGCCAGGGGATATTGTGAAGGCCAATTTAATATAACTGGGTTGAAAAAAAAAAGGTTCCTGGAGGATCGGACAGCAATGGCTATTAGCCATGATGGTTAGGGATGCCAACCCCATGCTCTGGGTGTCCCTAAACCTGTGACTGCCAGAAGCTGGGACTGGATGACAAGTGATGGATCATTTGATAATTGTCCTATTCTCTCTGAAGCATTTTAGCACTGGCCTTTTTCAGAAGACAGGATACGGGTCTAGATTGACCATTGCTTTGACCCAGTATGGCCGTTCTTATTTTCAAATGAGCTTCCTCACTGCTAGTGTTCTGTTCTTAATCTGGCACAGATTGGTAAAAATTGCAAATTATAATTCAATGTCTTGGTAGTTACTGATGTCTTTAATCTACGGCCCTGTTTATTCTGGGGTTTTTAGCATTGTAGCTGCACAAGTGCAATCCCTAGTAGAGATGCATTCATTCCAGTATAAGAAGGGACGTGCAGCAGTGTGATTTCCCCCTCCCTCCCCCCCCATCCCCCAGGGAATTACATTGGTGTAAATGTCCCGACTTTAGAAGAGTTCTAACATCCAAGTGATTCAGGCTGAAAGGGCATGGTTGTACTTTGCACATGAGAAACATACAGTCTTTCACAAGACAAACCATCCATAAATACTGCCCTGCTGAGCCAGCACGTCTGAGAGTCATGGGCCAGAATTTTTCAAACTGTGGTTCCTAAAGAAAATTCATAGGGCCAGAATTGCGAGCCCTTTACTCACATTGGGGAATAGTACTCACCCCAGTTGACTTTGGTGGACCTTCTCATGTGAGTAACTGCTCGCTGTTGTGAGAAAAAGGCTCACATCCCAGGTGCTGTGAAACCACAACTCCACTGACTCAGTAGAATTATGGGTGTCATGCACCTCTGAGGGATCAGGCCCCTTTTCTTTGGGAGCGAGGCTTTAGGCATACGGCTTCATTCAGCTTCAATGCAATAGCAATTTTGGCCCTATACATTAATAGTGCATTTTGGGGAGGGGCGAAGGGGGGGATTGGAGGTTTTACTTTTTCTTCTCAAAGTGCAGTGTTGCTGGAGCAACACATTGGCAAAGATGAGCCCAGGTGCAAAGTTTAGATCTAGACACGCTTTCCCAAAGTTCAGGGCTGCCTGGCTCTGGGGTTCTGGTCTCGGCTTATCTATAGCCCTAGGAAAAAATTTTCACAAGCACAAAGGATCCATGGTAGGACTAAAAACTAAAGATAATCTCTGTTTAGCCCTTTTCTTGTTTTCCTTTTGTCTTAAAACACTTTTTGTTTTCTTTGCTGCACTTAAGAGCTCCACGTGGAATTAAGACTCCTTAGAGTTATTGTAACAAAGTGCTGCCTTGTTGAGTAAGTTCTCAGGACACACAGTCCAGATGCATCTAATCTCTCTTTTTACTGTATGTAGATTTCCAGATTTTAACAATTGAATAAATGCCACCTGCTGGGCACACTCTGTAATTGCAGCTGAAATATGTGTCAAAATTTAAAATAATAAAAAAAAAAGCTTGTACAAACACAACTGATTGTCTGGAAACTGCGTGAATAAAGTCATAAAGTTCCTTTTTAGTTCCCATTCACAATGAAGAGTATTGCTGTGCTCCAGAAAGCTTACTATGGATCACCGTCTCCCTCAGCTTGCGTAGATAAAGATCCCACAATGTTACAATGGCTGAAACATACACCAGTGGCCACTTTCTTGGACCTTGCTGCTTGGAAGAATTGAGAACCCACTGAAGGAGGGTCTGGCTAATGGGTGTAGCTTTGCCATCTCATTGCTACTTATTAGAATATTTTTTTCTCTTGCCAAAGACAATTGATGTGAAGAGGAATGAATTTTCAGCTCATCAAATGCTCCCTCCTGCTTGTCTCTGCAGCACTTAGAGGAACCATGCCTACTGTATTCGCACTGTCCAGGAGTCTTCTCCACCATGTTCTCAAATCCCTTACATTAGCATCCCCATGAAAAACACGTCATGTGACCTGATGGCAAAGTGCGCTGGAATAGCNGGGGGGGGGGGGGGGGGGGGGGGGGGGGGGGGGGGGGGGGGGGGGGGGGGGGGCTCTCCGCAAGGAGATCTCACCTCTCCTCGGTGGAAGGGGTAGGGACTGGCCATCTTCAAAAGGCTCTTTCCTTGGATTTAAATGTTTTCGTATATTGCGTTGATTGAAAAGGCTACTGAGAAACAAGAATTAGATCAGGGAATCAGTAATGAGATACAGAGATTGTCATCAAAAGAGGAAGAATGGTCTAGTAGTTAGGGTGCTAGCCTGGGACATGAGAGACTGAATTCAGTTCCCTGATCTGCCACAGACAACTTATGTGACCTTGAGCAAGTCACTTAGTCTCTTTGTGCCTCAGCTTCCTATTTGTAAAGTGGGGATAATAGGGAAGCTCTCAGGGGCGGTGTGAACAGACATAGTTTAAATACATTAAAAGACTGCGAGGCATTCAGCTAATGGCAGCCGTATGAGTATTTTAGCTAACCATTGCTAGGCCATTTGTTCAAATGGGGATTAGGTTGTTAAATACTCAAAGCTGTAACAAGGGCTCAGTGGCCTGGGTGAACCATGTGGGTGTTTTCAGTAACAGCTGTGCAAAGCTCAACAGTTATGGTGGATGTGGCTTTGGGGAAGTTTTTCTCATCGCTTTCAGTTTGCACGGTTTTGCTCTGTTAAGTTTTGATTTCTTCTGAAACCCATCCCACACAGTCAAAGCTCAAAATAAACCCAGTGCTTTTTGGCATTACTTCAGTGTTAGCATGTTTTAAGGGTCCTAGCAATGTAATTTAGTCACCAGTGCTTTGTAACCCAGGAAAACACCAAAATCTGAGTTGAGACACTCATGTCAAACTATCATTCTGAGATGCCACAGGAAATGTGAGGAAGGCGAGTCCAAATCAGTTTAGATGAAACTCAGACTATGAACCCCTTGGTGAGGGACTATCATTCCTTGAATGTCTGGAATCTAGCACATCATGGGACCTACCATAAATAAGAACTAGTTGCTTCACTAGTTTTGAATCCTAATGGACATATGCCCACATCACAAAACCTCCTCCACACTTAGCACCTTTTTTGGCAGTCTCAGTAGAGAGGATGCCTTCTGCAGACCATGGTCTTTGTGCCCAGGAAAGCTTGCCCCAAGCGTCTGAGCTCCCCAGCATTTAAATCACCATATGAGCTATCACTTATCACAGGCCCCTGGTTGAGTGGTTACAAGTGAGCAGGGCTGCCTTGCAGGTGGGCGTCATGGTCGGAGGGTGGTGGTGGCGCTGTGGTCAAGAGGCAAGGAGTTGGGCAGGCCTGGGGTGTGAGACCATGGAAGGGAGCTTGGGGCAGTGGGCCCTGGGGATGAAGGAGTGGGGGTGGGGAGCTTGAGGAGGCAGCAGGAGCCAGGGGGGGAGGGATAGCTCAGTGGTTTGAGCATTGGCTTGCTAAACCCAGGGTTGTGAGTTCAATCCTTGAGGGGGCCACTTAGGAATCTGGGGCAAAATTGGTCCTGCTAGTGAAGGCAGGGGGCTGGACTCGATGACCCTTCAGGGTCCCTTCCAGCTCTATGAGATAGGTATATCTCCATATATTATTATTATTAGGAGCAATGTGGGGATGGATGGGGAGGCAGCAGGAGGTATGGGGGGATGGTGGGCAGGCAACGGGGGCCAGGGGCACCAAAATACAAGTGTGCTCTGGGTGCCATTTTCCCTAAGGCTGGCCCTGCAGGTGAGGATAGAACCAGGACCTTTAAGTCCAAAAGAGAGCCCCCTACTGCTTGAGCAACAGGACTAAACCCATTAGCTAGAACTTGGGAGCAGTAGCAGCTGATTATGCTCTGTAGATCTGCCACAGAGTGGGATGTGCAACCCACTTCGCCCCCTGGATGAAGAGAGGACTTCATGCTCCAGGGCTGGCAACGGGGCACCGCCCACATGCATGGCTTTTCAGGGAGCAATAGGAAGAATTACATGGAATAAAGGCGGCCGATTTTCAGAGTGTTTTGTTCTTGTACCAAAATTAAACCAGGAGCTTCCACCCACGGACACTATTTATAACTGAATGGTAACTACATTAACTTGGGATCCCCGCAGTTCCCGGCGTTGCTCAAAGAGCACTCGTTTGTTACAGTCCCATTATGTGGTCCGCTGATGTGAAAGCCACAGCTTGTGTAGAACAATTCCTCATTTACTCTTCCAGCACTCCAGTGCCTGTGAATCAGAGCACTCGCTCTCTGCTAGCTCTGTAGCATAACATGGGGCGAGGGCTACGTGCTGCTAGCATTGGTTAAAGCACTAACCTTTGGATACATGAGCTTAAGGCTCGGAGTTGGGACATGAGGGGAATTTATCCTGAGGAGTCCCCATTGGACCATGTCACACACCCTCAAAGTGTGTTGGCCCTCTCAGACCAGGAATGGAATAGCACAAAATGCTGCAGGTTGGGCCTGAGGGGCACTGGCCTCTGCTCACATTATGGGTGACGTTTGTGCACCCTGTACAAAGGCTGCATAGTTTCTGTAGGGACATCATGCTGGGGTGGCAGAGATGGGATCTTCCCCTCCAACATGGAGGAAGCAGTTGGGGCACCTGCACATCTAGACCATGATGTACTCCAGCTACAGAAATGGCTCCCATCACTCCAACATGGGACCTGGGTGGATTCATGTGGTAAGCAGACCCACTGGCCCATGCCCCCACTGTTCCCACCCACAAATGCCCCCAAACACCCACCCACAGCTAGAGCCTAAGTGGAGTATGCTGCAGGGAGCACAGCCTCTCACCCAACCTCGCGGTGTGGTGGCATTCCCCACCGAGTGTTAGGCCAGGCATGGCAATGGACAAGGCAGGGGAATGGAACTTCATCCCATGTTTAGCTTAAACCAATCAGCCCCGCACTTTGCTGCATTTTAAAATTCACTCACACATGAAAAAACATGGAAATTGGACAGACAGAACTTCCAGCCTGTCAGGAGGACAATTTCACAGCCCCTTGGCAGACCCAGGGCTGGCGACTCCCACTGAACTTCCGGGAGGGGGAGTAACGAATTCAAATGAAAGTGTCCAAATGGATCAGAGCCCAAACTTTCCTGGCTTCAGTCCACATAAGGCCACATTCTCTCGAGAACAGAGAGACTTCAGCCCATCTCAACAGCTGAAATTTCATAAGGACTGGTCATGAGACTGCTGCTATGTCAGATCTGAGCCTGAATCCAAACCCCGGCCCTGACTCTGTGTCATCCCCAAACTCTTTTCTGTACCAGCTCTGAAAGCTGTCTTCTGGGCCATTTCTGGTACTTATATAGTACCTTGTATCTCAAAAGATCCCAGAGGCTTTTCAGATTATAAACAGGAATCACTGTCCCTGCCACTGCAGTATACCCCTGTCGGAGGTAAAACACAGTGACTGTTTTAAATCACACACAACAGTATAGGCAAAGAAGGTAATACTTTAACTGAGATGACAGAGAGAATGTAAGTGAGGTAGGCAGAATAGGAATCTGATCAAGACAGCTGGGTTAACACCGTTACAAGTCATGGACTACAATTTTAGGTTTAATCTCATGGGACATTGGTTCACTAGTGACTCTCAGAGAAGTGCATCATCAACTAAATCACTAGTAAGGCTAAGATTTTTGTCATGGTTATTTTTAGTAAAAGTCACGGACAGGTCACAGGCAGTAAACAAAAATTCATGGAAGCCGTGACCTGTCTGTGACTTTTGCTGCTGCAGCGCCATGGTTTCCCCCACCACCGTGGTGTCTGGGAGTTGTGGGGTTCCCCCTCCGCCCATGGTGACCATATTTCCCAAAGAGAAAACGGGACACCCCCAGCTGCTCACCGGAGGCGTCCCCTTGCCCCCTGTGCGAAGTTGTCGCCCAGCGCTGGAGCCCTGGGGAGGCCCCCCTCAGGAATCTGTCATCTGAGGCTGGAACTTTGCAGGGGGTCCCCTGTCGCTTGTCACTGCTGTCGCCTTTTGCTGGAACCCTGCCAGGGCCTCACCGGCTGTCAGCTCCAGGGTCCTGCAGCCCCTGGGGCTGAAGCAGAGAATCTCATGGAAGTCTCTGGAAGTCAGGGATTCCGTGACTTCCATGACCTCCGTGACATAAACGTAGCCTTAATCACCTGTACCAGCATCCCAGGTGCTGCTAGGAACTCTGTGGTGGAAGTACTGACCTGACCTGAGTGCGCTTGGCTTGCCAGGAGGACATGAGCACAGCAGCATTAGGACGTTCTTTTTTTAGCATTTCTCCCAAGAGCTGTGACCTTGTATGCATCCTGTGGGTAATTTGGGAGGTGCTCTGTCAAGAAGGATTTTGCACAATTGCAGCTGATACCCAATTGGCTGCCTGAGCCCCAAGTGTCAATCCAACTACGGATCCAAGACTTGCTGTGGTCTGCTAAGAAGGTGATTGGAGAAAGAGACTCAGGTCAGTATCTTACCAAGCAAGATATTCTCTTGAAGATAAAATACTGCAAGGCGGTGTGTATGGAACAGTGAGGCCTACCAGGACCCACAACAGAAGTAAAAGGACTTATATGCTGACACGAGTCAAACTGCTTAGAGCAAAAATTATCTATATAAAGTTCTGGGGATAGCCAAATATTTGTCATAAATGCATAGATTTTAAGGCCAGAAGAAAACACTGTGATCATCTAGTTTGAACCCTGCATAACACAGGCCATAGAATTTCACTTTAAATCAAGCTTGTAACATCTGGTTGAGTTACCGCTTATCTTTTAGGAAGACACCGAGTCTTGAGTTAAAAACTTCAAGTGTTGGAGAATCTAGCACATCCCTAGGTACGTAATGTTACTTAGGCCTCACTATTAAAAATGTGCATCTTACTTCCAGTCTGAACTTGTCTAGTTGCAGCTTCCAGGCACTGGATCATGTAATGCCTTGCCTAGATTCAACAGCCCTCTGCTATCATAAATCTTATTCTTGTGGGAGACACGTTTCCAAAGAGAGGACATTCTAGCAAACTTCCTCATCACTTTCACGTTGTGTGGTCTTGGCACTGCACCGGGATCTGGGTTCTCTCCTTGGATGTGTCTCAGACTTCCTGGGTGACTGGGCTGAACCTAGCTGTGCTTCAGCTGCTCACCTGTAAAGGGGAGATGATAATACTTCCCTACCTCCCCAGGATGTTGTGAGGAAAAATAAATCATTTCTGTGGCTCAAATACTCTGGGGGGAGGGGCTATGATACATACTGATACAGACATGTTTCAGAGGCACGATTCTGTAATTCAAATCACTGTTAACACGCTTCCACTAAATTGACACTAGCTTTGTGATACCAAATGTGTTCTGTGGCTGCATTTTCATACACAGGTGTTTGTATTCTGATTAACTCTGTCTATATCTGTGTGCATCAATGGTTTTATTCTCAGAACAGGGAGAAGACAGGGAGGGTCGGGGTTAATTGATTATCTTGTAAGCAGCTTTGGGATATTCACACATGATCAGGCATTTTAGACCTTGTTGAGAGTATTTACTGTAAAAGAAGATTAATAAAGCTTCATGTTAAAACGGAAACTAAGCTCTTTGAGTCAGCTCATCTATCTGCTCTAAATGGGGCTTTTACTTGTAATGGAGCCAGTGATCTCTTCTAGCACCCACTCCATTTAAAGTCAGAGGTTTGACCAAAATAGCTCTTGGGATTTTATGATTTTCTATTTTTATCAATGATCTACTTAAATGCTGACTTCATCCTCTTTAAGACAGGCAGAGCCATCCAATTGGCTAAATGCTGCATATTGCTGAAGGAATGGAATTATTTAAAAATATATTGCGTGATGAATGTATGATGGGTATTCTGTGCCATTTCTTGTGACATTCCTAGAACATCCAACTGCAAAAAGGGGTCAAGGCTGAGGCCCAAGGTAAATGGTAAGCCTTAATACAGGGGCAGTTTGTACTACCCTTTATTTCACTGGGTAGCACCTTACTCCTTCAGTTGTTCCATTGAATTCAAGGAGTAAGTATTTAGTATGTGTAAGGGTAGTAAAATCTGGGCCCTAGCTCCCTCCCACCTGTTTTCTCAATTTAGACTGTGAGCTCTTCAGGGCAGCGACGGCCTCTCTCTCTATGTTTGCACAGCGCCTTGTGCAATGGAATCCCAAACGTGGTTGGGGTTTCTAGGTGCTACTGTAACACCAATAACAATAAATGCTAATCACAGAAAAAAAATTAGAGTCTAGTTCTGATCCTGTTGCTCAGACTGATAGCACCTTTCTCCACATGTAGCCCCCATGCAGGCAGTGGAGTAAGGTGCTATTTACTGAAAGAGTATTGAAATCAGTGGAGTGGAGGAGTTAGGAGTGAAACCGATTCTTCTCTCAGTTACATTTAAGTGAGGACAGAAGCTGCACCACTGAGCAGATACAGTAGTTTATAGTGGGATGGAATTTTCCTGGGAGTTCCCCTTACAGGCTTATCTAATTGGTGGCATCTCTTCTTACACTGGCACTTTCTAATTGATTTCTGTAGCTACTGCAGGGAATCCTGTATGGCACTTGGGAGTTAACAGCATGAATGTTCACAGCCATATACAGCGCACAGAGAGCGGCATGATCTCAGGGCCTGAGAAGAGCAGGAGAAGCAAGTTGCTGCTGCTTTCTAATCCTGGCTCTTACACCAACACCCTCGGAGGCTTTAAGCTTTGCCTCCTTTCCACAATTTTCTCTGGGGCACAACACGTGCAGCACCCTACATGTGCATGGTGCTGAAGGCAGCGTGTAGGCTTGAGCAACAGCCCAGAAGTCCGTGTATTTTTGTCTGAACGGGGCCCTATGATTAGCAGAGCTGTAGAGCACTATCAAGGCGGGTATGATCACCTTTCCCTGCTGTACTGCTGACATGTTACTGTAAGCCGATTAAGCACCGGGCCTATCCCCCAGAGATCACATACCCTCTAGAGCACAAGCAGCTGCTGACTCAGAAGTCTGAACCTTATCCCAAATTATACTGTAGTGAGGCTACACGTAGCGCTGGGAGGAAACACTTGGCAAAAGCTGACTGTAATGGTGGTCGTTTATACAGTACAGCACACTGTTCTTAATATACTGGGAACATTCAGTGTGGGACACTGGTAGGCTTATAGCGTTTATCAGACATTTTATTTGCATATGTAGGAGCAGGATTGTATAATTGTACTATAAGAATAGAGGTACTAATGTATGTCTTGATTTCATTCTACCAGCCACCCCATTTAAATAGCAAAAAACCCCACCTTTGGGGCTAAAAAATGATTCTGTTTCCCATGCATTACAAATTAGGCCCTTTTAGTTCTTTGTTTTAAGGTTTAGCTAGTAAAAAAACAGAATTTTGTATTGTGTCTATATTAAGTAAATTAAAAAAATGTTAAGGGCCTGGGCCCTTAAATTGTTTTGGTTATAAAACTTAGCAAAATTTAATTTACAGTGTCTTTTTGCTCAATATAAAATACTGCTGTTTGTATTCTCAAAGGTCTCTGTAAAAAACTGCTTATATAAATAAAAATGCATGCATAAAAAAAAAAAGATATAAAAGCCATTGTTAACCAAATGGTCAAGAAAGGAGGAGCGAAGACACTTATAAAAACTTAACACCAAAAAACCATCAATGCGCATCCATAATTAAAAAACGGCAAATTAACAACCCTAAGGTAAAGGCTAGCACCAAAACAATTAATTAAATCAAACCCAAAACAAAATAACCCTCTCAAAGGTGTTTAAAAATGTTTACATAAAAAAACCCACCAATTAAAAAATAACCGGTCATAAACTAACACAGCAAAATCCATAAACTTCAACAACAACAACAAAACTATAAAAACAAAGTGCTTTGCCATGGGACTTTGGGTTCGTCTTGCCACACTCCCAAAGCATCAAATCGCGACCGACAGAGCCCTGCTCCCCTCTGTGACCAATCTGGCTGGCCACTAAATTAATCCAAACTCTGAACTGGTAACTATAAACATCAACTGGCAAAACTGTATGCATGGTATGTGTGTATGTATAATTAAAAAGCATATGCTAACTGTTGTATTCTCAATAAATGCGGTGTGCTGCCTTCTCCCCTATAAAAATCCCGTGTGCTTCTTATAAGTATAACACATGCGCATGGTTAGAGCTCTCTAGCTGCACCCGCTGTGAGATCATGGAGGATATTACTGAAGGGTGTGTGGTCAGTGGGTGATGGAACTGCAAAGAACGGACCAGTGTGTGTTCTGGTTTCAGATTACCTTATGTGACTGGGAAGAGTATAGCAGACTCAAGTGTGCGAAATGAAGAGGAGCAGATTTAGCTTAAATTTAGCAGCAGTGTTATGGATGGAAAATGCCGATTAGATCCTGGCGTCCATCCCCCAGTCACTGCAGGCCGCACGCTGCTCCTGGGGGGACTATTGCAGAGTGTGGTCCTGTAGCATGACATCACAGTCACCCAGAGGAGCTCTCTCACACACAGAAGCTTTAATTAACCTTCCCCCTTATAGGAACAGCTTTATTAGGCCCTTTTGGTTCCATAATGTAAACTGTCCTTTTGGCCCGGGTATCAGTGTTCCAGCTGAGGGCTTCCTGGCTCTTCTTGGCCCTTCACCGTCATCCACCATTGGGAGCCTCCCAGCCCTTCCTGCTCCCTGCAGGTTGCTCCCCACAAGCTCTCTCTCCACAGGAAACTGCCTGAATCCTGGCATACTTCCCCCGCCAGTCGCCATCCTGGCTCTGCTGACAGAGCACCTTTCCTCCTCCCTGTAGGTCTCTCCCAGGCATGAACAAGCAGCCAATCTTATAGGAGGCCCTGGCTCCCGCTTACCCTCCCTTGACCCTGACTCAGGCACAGGCCAGAGCTTGGCTCTCAGGCCACTTTTGTGCGTATCCACCTAGAAAATGCATGCATGAGCTGTGCAATGTATGTTCATGGTTGAGGAGTGCTCTGGAGCTCATTTAGCTTGTCAGAGCTCTTTTCAGTATGGCTGTGTTTGCTTTCTTTCGGACAGCAGAGGTAATGACCCCGTAAATGGATTTTTATAGCTGGCTTTTTAGGTCACTGTGACGCTGGCAGACCAGGTGCCAGCTCTTGCCAAGGCTGTAGGCATCAGCTGAGCCCTGACAAATTCATAGCTGGAAACCAGAACAGCTCACCTGCATATTAGTATTGTTCAAGATAGGTTTTAGACATATAACAATGCATTTAGTGGTTAGACTCTATGGAATGCTCGTAAGTTGCTGCATGCGTTAATTTCACTTGTAATGTCTGTATCCCATGCTATAAGTTTTTTGCTTTATAACTGTAAAAATGCCTGCTCTGATCCCATGAACCCGGGCAGGAGGAACAATTCTCCCACCTATCAAGATGGACTAAACTAAATAGGCCATCAAAATGCAAAGACTTGGTTAAGGGCTCTCTCACACCCATGAAGGTGCTATGTGCAAGAAAGCCCCTCCCGTCAGCTTGAATGCAGGCAGAAGGAAGTAAAACAAGGACCAAGAACATTTTTCATCTCTCTTTTGATGTTTGGACTCTGACAGGGCCAGAGACACTAAACTGAAGCAGAGGTCCCCAGGGATATTCTGGGTTCTCCCTGAAAGACATTTTGAATTGACAGATTACTACTACAACTCTGTCACATTTTAAAACAATAGGCTGTAACTCATTTGTGTGTGTGTATGTCATAACTAGAAAGGGAAGGGTAACAACCCTCCTGTATACAATACTATAAAATCCCTTCTGACCAGAGGCACTAAAATCCTTTTACCTATAAAGGGTTAAGAAGCTCAGGTACCTGACGGACACCTGACCCAAAGGATCAATAAGGGGACAAGATACTTTCAAATCTTGGGGGGAGGCTTTTGTTTGTGTGCTCTTTGTTTTTGGGTGTGTTCGCTCTTAGGACTAAGAGGGACTGGACATCAATCCATGTTCTCCAAATCTTTCTGCACAAGTCTCTCATATTTCAAACTTGTAAGTAAGAGCCAGGCAAGGTGTGTTAGTTTTATCTTTGTTTTCTTAACTTGTAAATGTTCCTTTTGCTAGAGGGTTTACCTGTTTGCTGTAACTTTGAACCTAAGGCTAGAGGGGGTTCCTCTGGGCTCTTTGAATCTGATTACCCTATAAAGTTATTTTCCATCCTGATTTTACAGAGATGAAGTTTACCTTTTCTTTTAATAAAATTCTTCTTTTAAGAACCTGATTGATTTTTCATTGGTTTAAGATCCAAAGGTTTGGATCTGTGTTCACCAGAACTAATTGGTGAGGGGATTACCAAGCCTTCCCAGGGAAAGGGGTGTAGGGGTTTGGGGGGATATTTTGGGGGAAGAGGAACTCCAAGTGGTCCTTTCCCTGTTTCTTGTTAAAGCACTTGGTGGTGGCAGAGTATTAAATTTAACCTAAGCTGGTAGAAATAAGCTTAGGGGGGTCTTTCATGCGGGTCCCCACATCTGTACCCTAAAGTTCAGAGTGGGGAGGGAACCTTGACAGTATATATATATATATTTGTCTGCTTTAGCCTTCCATTAACTCTCTTATTTCTTTTCTTAGTTATTATATGTTATTTATTGTAGGATTGGCTACACACGTTGTCTTTGGTGTGAGATCTAAGGTGTGAATTGACCTGAAGTAAGTGACTGGTCTCTTGGGACTGGAAGCAACCTGAATTTTTTGATATCTTTGGTGTATGGCAACCAACTATCATGAAGTCCAGCTGGCCTGGGTGGCAAGATAGACCGGAATGCCCAAGGGGACTGTCTGTGGCTCCCTGGTAAGACTGCTATAGTGCTTCAGGAGTTCACATTTGTTACTGGGTTGGTGAAATTTCATTATAGAACATACCATCAGTTTGGGGGGCTCTGCCCCGGTTTGTGACAGTTTGCCTTGAGGTTGGCACTCATGGTAGTGAACCACCCCAGACTGCATGACAGTCACATTGGGAAAAATAACATATTTTAAAAAGGTGAAGTCCTCATCTTTATGAAGCAACAACTTTTGATTAAAAAAATATTTCAGGCTTAGCACTTGTGTGGATCCTGTTGCACTGTATGTTTGAAACACTTTAAAACAATGAAAACAGGGACCTCATTTCAGAATCCATGCTACTTATCCTAGCTTCTGTATTAGAGATGGGCTCAAATGGATTTCAGATATCCGCAGAGCTCCGGTTTCTGTCTGATCCTCAAAGATCTGGGAGTTTGGTTCAGGTCTACCTATAGTTTTCTACATTAACATGAAGGAAAGTATAAATAATGTACTAAAATAAGCCAACAATACAGATGAGATTTTGGGTGGCCACTTTCATAAATCTGATTACATATGTGTCAGAGTGTGGCAAATGCTCTTCTGTGTCACTTCACAGAGCCTGGAATGCTGAGTGTTCAAACTTAAACAATGAGATGGGACATTGGTAAAATGGGTTCTGGAGTGTGCATGGGGTGGGGAGACTTTCTGCCTCTAGTCCTGCATTCCCTGCCCCTACCATCTATCCACTTTTCTGTCTGAGGAGCTTATTATAGGCTTGCCAGTGTTCTCTAATGAGAAGGGCTTTGTCAAAATGGGTTAATTTGAAGAAAGAGTTCCCCACTGAAATTAGGACATCACTGTCCTTGCAATGAACCTTGAGAAAAAGCATCTATGAGCCAGCGCCTTGACTCATTCTTCCTTCTATTTTTTCAATGACACCAGCTCAAGTTCCAGTTCTCACTCTGATAATTATGGACTTATTTGGAGGATGTTCTATGGCCTGTGCTGTGCTGGAGATCACACTAGATGATCACAGTGGCCCCTTCTAGCCTCCAAATGTATGAAATAATGGAATTGTGGTGGGTTTCTGAATACACTGGCTGAGAGAATTCAAAGGCTGACTCCTATGAGATGGTGGTAGAGGAGCCAGTTAAGATAACATTGTCCTGGCATCATGGACCCTGTACTCCCTGTTGGTCAGTAGCAAACATCAGGTGGACAACAGTTGCTGGAGGGATCAATTGTTGTTCTTCTGATGAATATTGATTGTTCAGGGCAGTGCCTTGGACAATGCCCAAATAAATCTGTTAGTCTTTAAGGTGCCACCGGACTCCTTGTTGTTTTTGTGGATACAGACTAACACAGCTACCCCCTGATACTTGGTATACCTAGGATTTGACAAGGAACTTTAGGGAGAGTGATTGGATACAAGGACGACATTAAGGGAAAAAGCCAAGAAAATGTTTTCAAAGTGCAGGGGTGGCGGTGAAAATGAGGTCTCTTTCAAATAATAGCATAACTGGATGACTGGCATGCTGAAACTTCAGCAGGTATTGTAGTTATACTTGTCACTGCCTGTTGCCTTCAGAGCAGGTGTTGTGTGTTTGAAGGGCTGTTTGTACTGCAATTCTTGTAGGTGCAGAATCTGCTGTAATATGCATTGGGGGCGGGAGGGTGGCAGGGAGTAGTGATGGGATACAAGGGCTGTCAGACAGGGAAAAAAACATGGACCAGGCAGACGTCATAGTGTCTGGAAACAGTTTGCAAATGAGCCTGGCTGGCTTTGTCACATGGAGTACTGCACAATGGTGAGAGGAAAGAGTGGACCAGATCCTCAGCTGATGTAAAGCAAAATAGCTCCAGTGCAGTCAGTGGAACTGATTTACACCAGCTAAGGAGCTAGCCCAGCATCTTCCTTAAAAGTGATCCTAGAAGCTCTTCTGAAGGGAGTCAAGAAATCAACGTCCTTCAACTTTAGTGACATACATTATTACAGGAGATGCATAATTTCTAGTAGAACCCAAGTCAGTCTTGTTTTGGGGTTACCCCTGAATGGCTTTTTTCTGTTCCAGTAATGGACACAAACCAAAACCTCGGTACTAACTGCCTCATCTTTGGGGGAATTTTGGATGCAGATCTGAACTGTGCAGCTGCCCCTATTCTCCATAATGATCTGGACTGAGAATCCCAGAAGAGAACATGCCCAGATTTAGGAGTGGTTGAAATTCAGACTTGAACAATTCACTCTTAAGCATACTGAAGCCAATGGGAGTCATTTCAATTAGCTCAGAGAAGATAGGGACTCAGGAGAAGCAGGTGGTCAAAGACAGTGGATGGATGGAGGAGGATGATTATGGAGAAAGGACCCTTGGATTTGGAAAGGAGGCGTTCAGTAGTAATTTGAGAAGGCAGGTTCAGTGGAGCGGAGAAGGCAGATTGGAGGGAATTGAGGAGGAGCTGTAGGAAGGGAAATCAAAGATCTGTGAATAGACAACCCAGACAAGAAGCTTAGAGTGAAACAGGAGGAAGGAAATGGAGTGATATTTTGAGAGGCAGAGTAGGGATGGCACTGAGGGAACACAGTTGTATGCTTTCTCTAGAGAAGAGAGTGAATGATGGTAAAATGTTGGGGGGAAATGAAAGAGGAAGTGAGAGGGGTTGAGAGAGCTGAGGAGATGAAGTTAAGAGGACAAGTCTAGATGTCTGAGGTGGACAGAAGCTATTTAGTCACCAGAGCTTAATGCAATATTCCAGGTGTGGCCACACCAGAGGCATGTAGAGTCTGATGAATCTGCTGCTGCTCTTTTCCTCCTGCTCAGGAGGGAAATGGGTCACCAGGAATGGGTCCCAGAAGCAGGCTGTGTCTGAATTACCTTGAGAGGACCACAGTGGGTGCAGGAAGCGGGAGGGCAAATTGGGACAGTTTCCCAAAGATTGGGGAGGTCAGAGAAAGATTGGTACCATGGCACTTCAGAGACTCCACAGGGGTGATGATTACACGAGGAGCTGTTACCTCCCTGCTGCATGGCATAAAACCTCTGTGCGTGCAGCCTTTGTCCTCTTTTGCTGCCGTATTTAATTAGCAAACTCATGTCTAATTTGCTGTCCACTATCACCTCTAGTTTTCTTCTATCATAATGGCTCTCCCAATGGTTTCTGTCTCCCATTGAGTTAATCACTGGCTTCAGATCTTTGCTGCAGACTTGGTTAACTGTGAAAATGACTTGTGCATAAGCATGTCTGGGTGTCTGATGACGTTAGGTATTATCTGTCTTTTAGTGCATTTAGTATTTAACCGTGACATGATGAAGCCCCTGATGCATGCATTTATGTGTTCTCTTATTGTCAGCAATAAGATGCATACCAAAGAAATCGCAGATCCTAGCCTTGGCTCTAATCAGAACAGTGTGATTATGAATCAATAGAATGTATCAGTTGGTTTTGATTAATGTGCTCTGGACATAAATTGATACCAGTCATTTTGAATATTTACAATGAGCATCAATGATACCACCAGCAAATTAATTGGCAGCAGCTATGCACACTAATGACTTATTAATGAATTTGTCTTGGTAATTGTTATTCTAGGAATGTAAGCCCAGCAATTGCATTGCATGAAATCTGATATGTACGTTACCTTTTGAGATTAGTAGAGGGATTGTGACATTCTGCTCAGGACACCCAGAACTGTGAGCCACTGTGTTACCTCTCTGCCTTAGCAAGAGGGAATGCTTTGTTGCTGTTAAGATGTGTATCAGTTCCCTGACACCCCAGCCTGTCTGCCTTGCCAGCAAACTCTTGAAGACTCTGCCAATCTAAACTTTCCTTTGCAATTAACAATCAGTGACCCCAGTTCCTGAGTTCCTCAGAGATGTCTCCCTGTAGTCCTTCTCACTGGACACTCCCAGAAATTATTAGGTTTGCTGTCTCCAAAGAGATAGAGCACACATCAGTCTGTTAGGTGAGCCAAAGACTCACTCTTCACTTTAATACACAGCACTGAGATGGTTTTGTAATAAAACAAGAATAAGTTTATTACCAAAGAACAGAGATTTAAGTGATACTAAGCAAGAGAAAAAGAGACAGGTGGGATTACCAATAAAACAGCCTTTCCAGCAACTAAAACGTAATCTTAGCAAGTTACGGTCTTTGCCTAAACAGTTTTCTTACAGCAAGTTACCAACATCTCCAGCCCTCCAAGCCGGGGGGGAAAATGCTCACAGAATCAAAGGGTGCTGTTCCCTTTGTTCCCTAAGGGATGGATAACCAAAATGCCTTTTTGCACCTTCTATTGCCCAAAGTCCATTGTCTCTGCCTCAAGAGTCAGGAAAGATTCCTGGTGTGCAGGCTCTGTCTGTCAGCGAGCTCACTGAGCTGCTCCTTCTTAGCCTGATAGTTTTGTTTACTGCATATGTAAATATACTTTCATTGTCCTCTGCCAATAATCTATCTGGTCAGACAGGTAAATACACATTCTTTTGTCTCGGGCAAGTTGGGTTTAAGCACTGCCTCCCAAACACATTTTAAGAACATATTTTCAGCACGCACATATAACTCTGTACACAACCTGTACATACCTCATGCAATGATTTTCGGGACCTGTATGTCACCAGTTTACCTTACATGACACCTTTCAGGTACAGATTATGACAACAGAGTGCTGGGGGGGCGGGAGGGATGAGTGTGTCAGGCCTGATATAAGTTGCAGTATGTTGTGCTCTCTGCCAGTTGGCATTGAGGGGCTCTTAGAGTTACAGAGCTTTCTGCTGCAATTTAACTGTGAGATAGTGGGCCACATTCTCTGCTGGCATAACTCATATCTCAGTTGCTCTGGTATAAAGCTGGAGAAACTCTACTGATGCTGACCCTTTCACCCCACTGTGATTGTCCTTGGAAAAGCCATTCTTGACCATCAGTTCCTTTCCAAATCGAAGGGAATCATCTCCTCATTGATTCTCCTTCCTTTCCCTTTGCTGCCTCTGACGTTCAGTGGAGTTGGTCTAGATTTACGCTGGTATAACTGAGATCAGAATTTTGCCCACGCCTCTGAAGGCCAATGGAAGGGGAATGTCAGAAGAAATTTCAGAATTAGCTGCTCCCACGGAAGTATTATTAAATTTATTTAGGGTTTTTTTTACTTCAAATGACCTATTTACTGCCAAATTATCTCTGAAAATGTCTGCTTGGAAGTACCAGACACTAGTACATCACGGAACCATAAAATCAGAGACTTAAAAGACACATTAATCCATCTTCCTGTCAGTGCAAGATAGATTAATAGATTTTAAGGCCTGAAGGGACAATTATGATCATCTAGTCTGTCCTCCTGCATGTATCTGTAGAATTTCACCAGATGATGCCTGAAGTGGAGGGAATTATTCTTCCTTGCTCTGTAATTGAACACTATCATACTTAGGGCCCTACCAAATTCATGGTCCATTTTTGGTCAATTTCACGGTCACAGGATTTTAAAAATAGTCAATTTCAGGGTTTCAGATGTTTACATCTGAAATTTCAGTCTTGTAACTGGAGGGGGAGGGGCCCTGACCCAAAAGGTGGTCATGGGGGAGTTGCAAGGCTATTGTAGGGGGATTGTGGTATTCCCACCCTTACTTCTGCCCTGCTGCTGGCAGGGGCGCTGCCTTCAGAGCTTGGTAGCCAGAGAGCAGCAGCTGCTGGCCGGGTGCCCAGCTCTAAAGCCAATGTTGCCACCAACAGCAGCGCAGAAGTGAGGATCTCAGGATATGGAGGGTGAGTTACTCTACGTCCGGGTTTTCCCGGCAGTTTCTCCGCCCAGGTCAGGGACTGACAGCTGGGGTCACAGCCTCTCCACTTGGCTCAGGGGCTGAGAGCCACCCTCCCTTCTGCTCTACCTTCAGAGCTGGGCTTGCAGCCAGCAGCTGTGGAGCTTCCTGAAGCAGGGGCAGATTCCCAGAGGTGGGTCTGACCTGGCTCCAGGAGCAGCCCCTGCAGGGAAGAGGAAGTCCTATCCCTCCCCAGCCCGGGCCAGGACTAGCAGCTGGAGCCGAGCACATGGTAGGAGCCTCCAGCTGTGGTGCCTCCAGCCCTGCCCCTCTCCTACAATAGCCAGATTTCATGGGAGGGATCAGATTTCATGGTCCGTGACGTGTTTTTCGCGGCGGTGAATTTGGTAGGGCCCTAATCATCCCCAATAACTTCTTGTTCAACTAGGACATCTTTTTAAAAAGACATACAGTCTTGAATTAGAGACTCCAAGTGATTATTAATTACTTAGACTGTTTGCATTTTAGGTGTGATGGGGCTTCTGTCCCTTCTCTTGGAAGACTAAAGAAATAGCCAGACAGACATCACCATTACTCACTTTTCCCCAGGATGCTAAGGACCATATTCTTTTACTCACTTTTATCCTACCACTCCCAGCTGAACTCTGTTGGACTCATCTGAACACAATGTATACATTTAAAATATCCAACTCCCAAAACCCCAAATGCTACAAAAACAAAACACTACAGTGCACACACAATTCTCCCCTAGGGAGAGAATGAGAGAAAGAGAATGAATCACATGTGACAGATGTTAATCACATTATTTAAAACACTACCAGAATATGCCCAGATGCTACAGTGGTGAGAATGTAAAAAAACCTATATAGGAATACACACAAAAACTATATTAAAAGAACGTTAAGGTGAAGCACTCAGCAGTTAGGAAATGCCAGAATTAAGGTTGTCTGTGCAACTTTAATCCACCCTCCCCCTTGTGTGTATGCATTATGATAGTCTTTAATTAGATGATCGCATATTATTTTTTCCACAAGACCCCTGCCTCATTTGTTGAAAATGAAGGAAGGTATACAGGGGGATTTCAGGAAGAGAAAGGATGGTCTCATGGTCAAGGCTGTTGAATGATACCCTGGAGAATTGGATTCTAATCCTGCCTCTGCCACAAAGTTCCTATGTGGTGCTGGGTAAGTCACTTAAACCAAACTTTTCATAGGTGGTCACTAATTTGTGTTTCACATTTTCTGGGTGCCTGACTTTAAATCCTGGGATTTGATTTGCAGAAGTGCTGAATGCTCACAGCTGCAACTGAAATCAATGGGAGCTGTGCTTTGAACTTATAATGTGCTAGACCAGGGGTCTCAAACTCAAATGACCTCGAGGGCCACATGAGGACTAGTACATTGGGCCGAGGGCCGCATTTACTGACACCCCCCCCCGCCGCCCTCGGCCCCGCCCCCACTCCACCCCTTCCATGAGGCCCTGCCCCTGCCCCGCCTCTTCCCACCCCTTCCCTGCCCCCATTCCAACCCCTTCCCCAAAATCCCCACCCCAACTCTGCCCCCTCCCTGCCAGGGGGCACAGGAGGGGGTGTGGGGTGCGGTGGGGGCTCAGAGCAGGGTGTCGGGATGTGGGGTGTGGCGGGGGCTCAACGCAGGGGGTCGGGATGTGGGGTGTGGCTGGGGCTCAACGCAGGGGGTCGGGGTGCAGGAGGAGTGAGGGGGGCGGGCTCCGGCCCGACTCGCACCGGGGGCAGGGCAGGCTCCCTGCTTGCCTGCCTGCCTTGCCTGCAGCCGCGCCTCGCACCAGGAAGCAGCTGGAACCCGGGGGAGGAGGGGCGCAGGGGGGTGTGTGGCTGTTGCTTCAGGCACCGCCCCCAGCAGTTCCCATTGGCCGGGAATGGGGAACTGTGGCCAATGGGAGCTGCTGGGGGCGGTGCCTGAAGCAACAGCCACACACCCCCCGCGCCCCTCCTCCCCCAGGTTCCAGCTGCTTCCTGGTGCGGCGCCGCGGCAGGGCAAGCAAGCAGGGAGCCTGCCCTGCCCCCGGTGCTGGTCGGCCAGGTAAACAGGGGGGGGGCGGGGGGGGGGCCGGGAGGAGCTCGCGGGCCGAATGTGATAGCCCTGCGGGCCGCGTGTTTGAGACCCCTGTGCTAGACACTGCTAAATACTTGGAAAAATCCATCCCTAGGTGTCTCAAATTGGGCACCCAAAATTAGTGGATACTTTTGATCTCGATCTCTCAAAAGTTAGGAAGACCAGATTTAAGGCTGTCTGTGCAACCTTAATTTGTTCCCCTGGTGTGTATGTATTATGCTAGTCTTTAATCACATTTGCATACTACTTTTCCTCATTCCGTGCCCAGAATGAATGGTGCTCACTGAATGAGCAGAAATTCAATATTTCATTTTGTCCTCATGGTTCAATGTGAGGCCCAAAGTCTTATTTATTGCACACTGTTCAAATCCTGCTCAGTTGGTTGCACAGTTATTTGCTGGAAGCTGAGAAATGGAAAGACCCAGGAATCTTTGCTTCCATTCTAGATTTCGGAGGGAAGTGTTCTCCAGGGGTCACAGACCCTTCATTCCAACCTGTCCCTGTCCTTTTCTCTTTCCCACCCCAGCTCCTTGTCCCAGTCTTCTCCTTATATATATGGAGATATACCTATCTCATAGAGCTGGAAGGGACCCCGAAGGGTCATCGAGTCCAGCCCCCTGCCTTCACTAGCAGGACCAATTTTGCCCCAGATCCCTAAGTGGCCCCCTCAAGGATTGAACTCACAACCCTGGGTTTAGCAGGCCAATGCTCAAACCACTGAGCTATCCCTCTCTCGTGACACTTTTTGGGGTTAACTGAGGTGTCCGGCGTGAATCGTTGCCACCTGCTCATAGCAGGAGGGAGCCTTGCCTGTGCAAGGCAACACAAGTGCTCTGCTCTGGGCTTCACAAGCCTTGCTTTTCCCTCTGCAGGCTAGCAATTTACACACCCCACTTTTTTACACTCATGTGCCCAGTTCTTTATCTTCTGGACAATCACAGTGTACACTGGTCCATTGCCTCCATGGAAACAGTGCACCCCACTTCACTGGTTTCTCCTCAGTTCGGCACTCACTTTAGTGCAACTCACTTAGAAGTGCCTATAGCAAAACAAAACTGATGTTTATTTAACAGAGCTTGAGGCAGAGATTCAAATAAAAGCAAATATAAGGGTTTGGAAACATAAGGTTTCAGGTAAAAGAAAAACATACAATGCAATCTGCAACCTATATTTATTAACAAGTTACTTTTGTGTCTAAGAAGGTATTTCTCAACCAATGGTCAGTCCTTACAGTGCTTGTCCAGCCCAGCAAGCTGAGATCCACCTTTCACTCCCCTTGGCAGAGTGTCTCCACCATAATAGATAACGTCTTGTACCCATTCTTCTTTTATACAGTTATAAACTATTGTCTCTTAGCCCCGGGGGTGGAGGGAAGTGCCCTGTTCAGAGACTTCTCTTGGGGCTCTTTTGTCTTTGTAAGCACTCAAGCCTATATCTGGTTCAGACAGTAAACATGGGGCTTAGGCTGGGTCCATGGATTTCGATTGTTCTCAGTGTTCATTGAGTCAGCTCTGAAACTCCACCACTTCAGGTGACCAGTTTCACTTCCAATCTGTTTTGGAACACAATATCCCACATTACATAACTCTAAATTTATCTCTTGCAATAGCCATTGCAATCAGCTAGTTCTTAGCTTTTGGCAAAGACCGCACATGCCCCTCTTTGGTGAGATATTGAGACCATGGTTGGACAGAGGGGTAATATGCTAGCCTGGGCATGGCTATGTCTCACCTACCCAGCCATAATCTCCACTTCTCAGACTTCTCATCCTAGTCCCAGTCTCCTTGCCCTGTCAGCCCCAGTTCCCCCCTCCTGGAGGCTTATCCAATCTGTCTCTCCCCTTTTGCCCCAGTCTATAGTCGTTCCCCCTCCTGGCCCCCTTTTCTACCCTCTGCTTGGTCCTATCTCCCTTCCCACATTCCTCATTCAAATAATCTCTGAAAACATCTGTAGAATCAGTTCCTCTATGGAAACATTAGGACTTTTACTTCTTTCTGGGGGTCTTAGGGAACTTTCTCAGATACCTGCAGCCTCTAGACCCCCTAAATGGCAGCAAATGGGGTACAGCAGATGACTGGGCACTTTGAAATGTTACCAGATTCCAACAATCTATCCAGGCCTGCCCAGGGAACCATCAGATAAGGGTGGAACTTCAAATAGCCCCTCTGGAGATTTTAAAATTGGTTAAGGGCCACCAGATGCCCAGAGTGGTCCTGCCTTTCATGCACCATCTGCCTTGGGCCAGTGGACACCAGTTCTTGTCTTTATATGCTCCATGGTGTCCTGGAGATGTAATGATCTCTGAATATCCAGAGTAGTCTTGCCTTTTGCATACTATCCATCCATGACTAGCAGATTCTGGCCCAGGCCTCCACCTGCTCCAGATCACCCTGAAAATGTAATGGTCCCTAGTCATATGGGGAGCCCTTCCTCCACTTCCCCTCATAATCTACCTGTACAGGGTAAGCCAACGGACCAGGAGGTCAACATGGATTTCCAATGTGCTTGCTGGGACTTTGAAACTTTTCATGTCCAGCCATCTGGGAACTCAGCTGGCACAGAACCTGCTTGGGAATTCACCACCTGCCCAACCGAAAAAGCTGTAGGCAGAAACCTGTAGTTCCCTGACTGATCTCCTGAAAAGCTGAAAGGTAGAAGAACAACAATCTGATTTGTACAGATTTGTAATCTGTTGATTTCTAAACTAGACACATGATATGGAGGGGATCTGACTCGTGGTGTTTGAACCCATGGAGTTGGCAACGTTGCAAACAGTGCATTTTCTATTCTATGCAACTACATTCAGCAATGGAATAAATCTGCAGTGCCCCAATGTGTGACATTCTGCAGAGCCTCAGCATTTCCCATCTCAGCCTTCCCAGAAGTGGGGGTTAAACCAGGATGGTCTGCGAGATCAAGGAAATCTATGTTCCCTTCCCACAAAGTTGCTGGCACAAACCCAGGGGGATGATGGAGCATGGAGATGTTTATGAAATTGCACGTTGATTTCCCTCTCACGGGTGAAATGTCTTTGGGATTCTCCCCCTTCATTCCTTTCCACCTCAGTACATGAAGCCAAGGTGCCATTGGAAACACAAGCTTTTGCTTCACTTTTGTGACCTAGATAACACAAGGCTAAGTCCTTTGTAGTGCACAATGTGACTGCTCCCCTGCTGCTTGTGCCGAGTGACTGGGCACTGCTGTCTATCCTGCATAAGAGTTATGCCCTCTTCCCCCCTTACAGGCAACCTATAGGCAGGGCCGGCGCAACCCATTAGGCGACCTATGCGGTAATTACGTCAGCGTAATTTTGGGGGCGGGACCTTCTGCCACCGCTGTCGGGGGCGGCATTTTGGGGGCGGGACCTTCCGCCGTCTAGGGCGCCAGAATACCTGGCGGCGCTCCTGCCTATAGGCACACATTGGACGGTTGCCAGAGGGTGAACACTGCTGTCCAGATTCAACGCGGCAACTAGTCCCAGTGAGAAGCCTCCATGTGTTATTCTCCTGGGCTTGAGGGGAAGGGGTTTTACCCCACTGAACTCAGCTCTTTCACACTAGTCTGATTTGCAACCTCTAGTGTGTGCGGTGAGCGCGACAGGGTGAGGGAATTCCATACAGCTCATAGCTACTGACTGCACTCCCCCCAGGGCTCCATCTGATAGCTTTGTGCGGGAGCGTGATGGGTGGTATAAACCCCATAATGGTCAACCATGGGTTAACAGGAGCTTGATCCCAATTAGGCCATTGGGTGGCACTGGTGGTGGTGGGGGGAGGTATTAACCAGAAATGGTGATCACTCCCAGATTGGAAGGAGCTGGGTCTTCATAAAGGAAGGAGCACAGGGCAGTGAGAAGGAGAGCCAGGGTGGAGGCCCAGATGAGAGGTAGCTGGGTATTTCCTCTCCTGGGCTAAAGGCTAAGAGAAGCCTGAGAGGCCTGGAGCCAACAGGTCCTGAGCCAGGAGGAAGCCTGGGAAGCCAGAGGCAGTTATGGTAAAGACTGATTTAGGGATGTCCCTGAACTTGTTCTCCTGTTCCCACTGCAACGCCTATACCCCACCCCCCATTCATATAAAGTACTTATCTGTGTCTGGGGACTTCTCTTGGTTCTTTTCCTCCATGTTGCCTACTTAAATCTCTTCTTTATAGAATCATAGAAATATAGGGCTGTAAGAACATAAGAATGGCCATACTGAGTCAGATCAAGGGTCCATCTAGCCCAGGACCCTGTCTTCTGACAGTGGCCAATGCCAAGTGTCTCAGAGGGAATGAACAGAACAGGGCGATTATGTTGTCCATTCCCAGCTTCTGACAGTCAGAGGCTTAGGTTCACCCAGAGCATGGGGTTGCATCCCTGACCATCTTGGCTAATGGCCATGAACTTATCTACTTCTCTTTTGAACCCAGTTATACCTTTGGCTTTCCCAGCATCCCCTGCAAATGAGTTCCATAGGCTGACTGTGCACTGTGTGAAGAAGTACTTGCTTAGGTTTGTTTTAAACCTGCTGCCTATTAATTTCATTATCAACCCCGATGGGTGTTTGTCTAACCTGTTCTTAAAAAACCTACAATGATGGGGATTCCAGAACCTCCCTTGAAATGTTTGGTTTTCATTCTGAATCAGAATGAAACCAGATTTTGAAAAGTTATAATTCGGTTTCACAGAGGATTTCTGTTCTCTGCCCAGCTCTACAGCTGAGGTCCAATGGCTGGAAGTGGAAGCTAGACAACGTCAAACTAGAGATAAGGTGCAAATTTTTAACAGTGAGGATAACCTTTGGAACAACTTACCATAGGTTGTGGTGGCTCTCACCATATTAGGAAACAATTCCTGGTCTTCAGTCTAAATTTCCTTTACTCATTTTTATGTAAGGCTGATTATTGGTGGCATAGTCAGGCCACATGGATGTACAAATGGGGATTGAGATGCTGGAAATAAACAGCATTGCAAATGTATGGGCAGGTTTGCTGTCTTGTCTTGGCACCCAAGGTTCTGGAACCATTATTGTTCATACTACAAGAGCTCTTGCTACATCTGAATGGCAAATTATAAACATATCTTCTGCTATAAACTTGGCAGCAGATCTTGCAGTAGATTACTTAGGCCCCAGTCCTGCAAATATTTATGCACACATTTAATGTTAAGCAATGTGTTGCCATTGACTTTAAGCAGGCGTAGGATGTTTGCTGGATCGGAGTTTTAGACTGTACGCTCTCTGGGGTAGAGAAAGTCTTTTTGTTAAATGTATGGACAGTACCTAACACCACCGGGCTTCAGTCCCTGACTGAGGCCCTTAGTCCCCACCACAATACAGATATTAACCAATAACCATAACCCAAAAATGAAATCCTCATGGAAGTTAGTGGGAGTTGGGATATGATCCTAGGTTATTTATTTTATCAACTAGAAAATAATTAATGGCTGAGGCATATAACATGAGCACAGTATGCAAATGTCCAGTATTTCAGAGTTATTCATGTCTTCAGATATGAAGCCTGCTAGTTATTTTAATTATCATACTTTTTTTTCAATAGTAAAATAGATCCCATGACAAAATCTTATTAATTTTGCAACAGACCAAAGAGGAGCAAACTTCAAAAGTATAATGAATTTCTTCTAACTTATCTGGGAACTGAACAGCCATCATTCTGATTGATCAGATATGCTCTGCATCAGAGAGACCCCAGATGTGATCCAGATTTTAAATAGATGCTACTACTGTCAAAATGTATTCTTTCTTTCCTGGTATAATGAACTGATGTCTGTCGGTCCTGAATAATGTACTTTTTTTTGTAATAACTGTTAACATCAACAATAAGCTTTGTCTCATTAGCATCACGTAATCCCACCACTGAGTCCCCAATTTCTGCTCCCCATATTATCAGCCGTGAGGAAAAAAAATCCCACAGCAGGAGCTAAGAAGGTCAGTGCATTCTCAGGGTAATCAGCTGTAGTAAATTCAATTCTGACAAGACAAGGCTTGCAAATGTCTCGGGAATAAGGGATCATCTATAATTTTATATAGTGAATGGGAAAGTGTCCTTCCAAATGTTTATTAATTACAGATGAGTAGGCATATGGTGGTCATCTTTGGAGAGATTTCTTTTGAGGGAGACTGAATCAAAGCCAAAAACAAATGTAACTGCTTTCTCTTGCTTTGGAAGAAAAACAACCATATTCTACTATAGATATATAAAAGATCTCATAGCAAGTCAGTGGAAGAGCTGAGAAGATAATCCAGGTGCTTTGACTGCCATTCACCTGTTCTAACCACTAGACCACTCTGTTGAGCTGTGGCTTAGATTTATAAATGAATGGGGGATCTGTTTGTCTCTTCAAACCTCTTTCTGCTGAGAGAGAGGGAAGCAGAAACTGGAACAAGAATAAGTGACAGTTGTGCTTAACCTCTTTAACTTTTCAGCTGCCTAGGGCATTGTCTACATAAAGCATGACCTTGGCCATGCCATGAGAGTAGCACTTGAGGGGTTAACAGAGGTTTCTCAGCTGCTCTTCTCTCAGGCAAATCATTCCTCTTACTCATTGATTAAAAAAACCAAGTTCAGTAGCCAGTGCACACATGCTCACTTTCTCTAGCCATGGACATTGTTTACAAATACAAGCTAAATTCTGATCTCAGTTCCATAGGTGCTGGAACTAGAGGTGCAGGGGGTGCTGCAGCACCCCCTGGCTTGAAGTGGTTTCCATCATATACACGGTTTATGGTTTGGTTCAATGGCTCTTCGCACCCTCACTATACAAATTGTTCCAGCACCCCGGCTCAGTCCCCCTGGTGCTCATCTGTAAGCAGGTCCAACAAAGCCAATGGAGTGACCCCGAATTTACATTAGATCTTATCAGAATCCTTTTTGAAGTGATACTCCCAAATTTTCTCCTTTATAGCAGTGTCATTCCCTAGTTAGTCAGTGAGATGGCTCAGCAGAACATTCATTTTACTTGTGTGCGTCACACCCTGCATCTCTAACACTATCCATTTGAGAACCATCTGCTGGACCAAACTGGTCTCTTCATCCCTGTAAGCTCCCTTGGGTATGTGTTGTTTTGGGGTCATCCTGGTCAGAAATGGCTATTGGTACCACAGGAAGAAAATTAATACCTGGTGATATCAAATACCTGCTATTCTTTAATAAGCCACAGTTACTCATCGGCCAGATTGCAGCACTTGTATGAAAAATTTTCAGTTCCTTTTTGTCCCTGGCAGCTGATTAAAAGTTCAGATTATTTATGGCAGGAAACAGCAGTGTACTTCTGAGTCTGAGGAAGCTGAGAAAGTGTGGTGAGTGTCAGTCAATTAAGCTATTCAACTTATTTATGAAACAAGACAAAACACTGTTTAGGGTGAAAACTCCCCACTCAATAGGATTCTCCCTGATATAAAATGTCAGAGCTGAAAGGGGTCATCTTGTGACCCCAGAATGTTCTTTTAAACTATTTGCAAATCAATAGCTCTTCTTTGGATTTGTTCAGAGCCCCTCATTCCCTTTTATTATAAATCACAGGGCACAGACTGCCTATCAATTAATATGGAGACACATACTATGCTAAAGGAACAGCTGGCTTTAGAGTGATTCAGCCTGATCCTCATTTATATTAAGGTCAATTTACACCATTCTGGCAATGTAAAGAAAGCTCCTTTACAGGGCCAGAGCTGTGTAAAGGGGCCTTAATCTAAATGAAAATTCAGACTATCGTAGTCAGAAAAGTGACTCAGTTAAAATGATGATCTCAGATTCTTGTGCTGCTTCTTCTTTCGCCACCAGCCTGGAGCCTCTGCCTGGGCTCTGTGTTCTCTCTGCCTCTCGCACCATCATACGCTAATAAAGAATTGTCATCAGGGCTGAAATTTCCAAAGCCGCTAAAAAGATTTAGACACCTAATTTCCATTCATTTTAATGGGAATTAAATGTCCAAATCCTTTAGGCAGTTTTGACAATCTCAGCCTACAACTTCATTAATAACTTTGCCGACCAAGCGTTAGGCAGAATCCAATCCAGTCTGCTGTCTCTTTGCACTGCTAAGAGTGCCTTCCTCTCCCTTAACAGTGCTATCATCAGTAATAACTTGTTTGACACAGCTGTGACTTGAAGCCACACAGTGGACAGATGCACTGGGCCAGATCCTCAGCTGGAGTAAATTGGCATTGCCAATGCCAATGGTGCTAGCTGAAGTTCTGGCCCCTTAGGTTGAATAAGAAGGTGCCATCTTTACAGAGTCATGCTTCTGACTATAGCTACACAGTCTTACCATCTAATGGCTGTCCAGGGGCCACTGTGACATGAGTAGGTGGGTCTCAGACCAGTTCCTAATCAGTGACCTCACATGCACCCTCATAGGTGGGCAAGGCTTGGAATAGCATTACTGGAGCACCTTGATGGGACTGGGTGGGGGAGCTTTTTCTGCCTCTCCTTGTGCAGTGCTCATTCTCTGGATGATAAGGTACTAAATAGAGGGGCTTTTGTTTCCACTGGTGTCAGTCCAGTGTCTTTCACAAGAACTAACTAACTTTTCTACTAAGTTGACTCAGCTGTCAGAAAGAGGCCTTTTTGCAAGGCAGTTGTTGACAGCAGTGATCCTCTTTGCTAAAATCTAGTGTGCGTCTGAGGAAGTCAATATAATCCTCCTGGAGAGAAGGACAACAATGCAATACAGCCAACACATCTGTAAGAAAAGGAAGTTCTTCCTCCAGCTTTCCCCTGTGTAACTTGATCTCCAAGGCAGATACTGTGGTAATGCTAATCTGGTGAAAGAAGCATTAGTTTACAAGTGACACTCACATACTGCACTTAATATTGGGTGAGCTGGAGATGGGCCTGAACCAAGTCCCCAGATTAAAACTTCCACTCAAATTTTGGATAAGCTTTGATCTGGATCTGAACTTCACAGACCTATAATGGACCAAACCAAAATCCCAGGCCCAAACTGCTCAAAACTTTGGGGGAGTTTGGATCCAGAGTTGTGTGTGTGTGTGTGTGCGCGTGTGTGAGAGAGAGAGCATTAAAACTTAGTAATTATAAGAGTGGGGTTAGATATGAAATTTTAAAGTTGGAAAAAAAATTCCACATTTTTGATCAACTGGAGAGATGGTCAAAAATGTTTCAAATTTTGAAAACTTGAAAAAAAAGTAGAACATTTAAAAAACAACAACATGAAAATAGCCCTCTTTTCCCCAACTCTAGTAACTGTAGAACCTCATGGCTTCCTGTGTTGGCAAAGAAAAGAGAGAAGGAAAAGGAAATTAGTTATAGATATGCAGAACATGTGCTAAAGGAAAAATGTCAATGGACGCATCCCCCCATGTTTCTGAAAGAAGAATAGGGCTCGCACTCTATGTCCTTAGATTTAGTGCTCCTTGATTCTGTTTTAGGCCACCCACTTTAAGGCTCTTAGCTTGGTAAAATGCTCTTTCATGAAGGAGAAACAAAGAATTCCCATCACTGTGAAAAACAGCCTTTCATGTTATTAGGGAATCTGGGAGAAATTACTGTTCCCGAGGTCCAGATAAATACGTAAGGGGTGAAAGGAATTGGAGCACTAAGAACAAGCTTGACTGCGGCACACACTTACTTTGTTGTCGAGGACCACTCTTGCAGCTAAAATACAAGCCTCTGTCCAGTAAAGCAATTAGGCCCAGCTTTTTAAAGGTATTTAGGCGTTGCTGCACTCAGCGTCGCAACACCTAACTTATTTAGGAGCCTTAATCTTAAAAATGAGATTTGGACTCCTAAATCAGTTAGGCATTGTGCTGCTAAGTGCCCAAATGCCTTTAAAAATCTGGGCCTTAAGCACATGCTTGACGTTAAGCATGTATGCAATCCTGTTCGATGTTCAGTTCCATTCAGTACGACTACATACGAGTTGACATGCTTGAGTAGGGTTACGCAATCATAACTAAGGAGAATTTGCCCCAATGTAAACAAACAAAGCAGTATTTACGTTTAAATAAAATTGTCACTCGCTGATAATTTGTAAAGTAAATTACATTAAATAAGTGGAGTTAAAAGAACCCACTGAAAGAGGGAGGAATTAGCAAAGGAGCGTTAACTAGAGCAGTGCCTATGTAACATTATAATATAGAATCCGTGAGGAAAAATTCTAGGAAGATATGCCATGTAAGAGTGAAAAGAAATTGGAGGAAAGTGTATCAAACTGTGGAGTATGCTTGTTGAAAAAATAAGTTTCCAGCCATCCCACGGTTCACTATTAATAGATCTTTACTGCACAATATTTCTTAGAAATAGATTAGGACTTGGAGGTTCACCATGATGTAGCTAAAAAAAAAAAAGCTGATGAATTGCAGTTGCCTCTCTATAAATAAAGAGTAAGTCACCAACGAGCCATCTGTCAGTGTGTGATTACCAACTTTCTTTTTGTCTTTCAAAGCGGCCTGAGAAACCAAGGGCATGTATAATAGAGAGAGCGCACACATTACAGCATATCCCAGCAGCTAGCCAGAAAGGATCATACAAGAGTCTCTCTTGATTTATCTCACTCAATGAAATAATTTCATACTGATGTTTTTCAATTGCTGTGTTTGTATATTTCAAATACACATGGAACCACTGCAGGGATTATTTTCCAGGACTTGGGGTTGGGATCAATACAGTTAAGACATGCAAAGTAAAACATTTTTAAAAGAAGAAAATCCTTAAGTCTTCACTGTTTGTGAAACCAGCGGTTTAACAGAACAATATTAATTCATTTTTTTCTGCTACTGAATAGTAAAAAGTCTGGGATACCCTGGGAAAACATATTCCTATGGTTTTGTTAAAGCTGAATGCCTCACTATCAGTGGGAAAGACAAAGATCTAAGACCTCTTAGCCTACACAAAACAACACAGGTTTTTATGCTGGAAAAATGAGGGATTTATTCTTTTCATTTTTCCCTCTTTCTCCCCCCCCCAAAAAATAAGTTCAGGGTCAGTGTACAATTTCTCCTTTTGTTTCTATTCTAAGGACTATCCATTTTGGGGTGCTTTTATTCCCCAAAAGTCGGTCTGACTCTGATAACATTCTGTGCATTTGATTCTTTGTTGTGCAAAAAGGTTTGCAGTGTGTGTGTGGCTACATACACACATATGCATATAATGTTAATATTCTTAAAAAGAAACCTTAGTTTAAGAAGAGTTAAAGGCTGAAAATAGGTTTTACAATGGAATCCAATTTGTATCCCACCCAAATATTACACTTTCTAAACAAAAATTCTACAAATTAATAAACACCAAATGTTGCAAAGTCTGCAAATGAACACTTGAGTTCCTCCTCCTCCTGTCCTTTGCATCTCCTGTCTTCTCTCCATACCTTCATGAACCCTGCATCTCTCTGTGCTCCCTAATACCGTGAACCCCTTTCCATGCCCCTACCTGTCTCTCTGGTCTGGGATCCTATCAATGCCCCACTCTGATCTACTGAATATCTCTGTCCATGGCTCCCTTCATTATTCTCATGCCCTCGCAGCACCCCTCTCTCATTTTCCCTCCTCCCCCCGTTCACTTCATTCTAATCCTGGCCTGATACCTCTCAGCAGTTGCTGCAGCAAAGCCTAAAAAGTGAAGAGGAAGTCAGTTTCTATTAAATGCAGTGTTGTAGCCATGTTGGTCCCAGGATATATGAGAGAGAAGATGGACCAACAAAATATATTATCTCATCCAACTTCTGTTGGTAGGAGAGAGAAGCTTTCAAACTCTTCTCAGGTCTGGGAACTAGGCCACTTCACCTTGAATGGTCCCTTGAAATATATGTTAACTACTTAAGCTAAACAATCTGTTCCACCTTATATTTAGCTGTGACGCTCTGAGTACCTTTCCCAGACCTGAAGAAGAGCTCTGTAATTTTGAAGGAATTAGGCCTTGATTCTGCAAAGACTTAAGCCCTTGCTTAATTTCATGCACCTGAGTAGTCCCACGGATGGCAATGACACTAATCAGGCACATGAAGGTAAGCAAAATGCAAGTCGTTGGAGAACTGGGGCCTTCATGTGTGACTGTTTAAAAATGAGGCTTCGAGTGGGAATCTAGCTTCAGCCTTACTATTGCTATATATGCCAGCGTATTAAAGCAATCATTTAAATGTACAACTCATCTATGTGATAAACTGGTACCCGAGTCTGTAGTTCAAACATTGGCAAAACTTCCATTGAAGTCTTAGGAGTTTGTTTGTATCTAATCTATTGATCTGCTCGTTTATGTTGCACCAATCCGTGTGGTATTCAGGTGTCAAGGAAAGTCCCACGGCCACAGGATTAAACAAATAAAATGAATGTCTAATCAAGCCCCTGTAAAATTGGGAATTCATTAGGACCCGGAAGGTAGCTAGCAAGTAGGCTGCATTGCTTTACTACTAAAAAGCTAATAGAAAAATATCTAAAGGAAAGCTGCTTGTGGCTGTGGTTTGTCAGGGAGGGAAACAGCAGCAACAGTTGTCGTCTGTTTAGCATTTGAGTATGAGTTAAAGCAGGAAATGGAATGGGCCAGCTATTTTAAACTAATCAGTTCTATCAATAACCTGAAGGTACTTTTAAAAGCTGCAGAGGTAACAGCAGTGCTTGACTCTTCCAGAAGGAAGTTTGCTTTTGTTTCAGACCTGTCGTTGCTTTAATTTGACACCAAGACATGTTTTCCCTGGAGTATTAGGTATCTTGGGCTTTATCCATTTGGTAAAGAACTGACCTGCATAATTCCTATGTAGTGAGGAGATTTACTACTTAGGTCAACATGCATCTCCTGTGAGTCAAATAAACACAAGGAGCATTCATTAGGCATGCTTACTGAATTTAGATTGCATTCACACAACCTGATATGGGAGCCACTGGGGCCATGCTAGTTCACCCAAGGTCGCATAGGGCAAGGGAGCAAGCAAAGAGGGCTTTTATCAGCCACAGACTGAATAAATAAATCAGTCCAGCTGATCTCAATACCCAATCTAATTGCATGTGGCAGGAGGCTAACTTCAGGGGACGCTTCTGAGTTCACACTAATTCAAACAGTTAAGGTAAAAAACGGCTAGGCCTCCGTAAAATAGAAAAAAAAAAGAGTTTAAGAAAGATAGATCAGAGACACATATGTCATTACGAAAAAGCATTTGTAATTTTATAATTCACCCTCTCTCTCACCCACTCCCATACGTGTAGGTGAGAGAGATTGTTATAAAAATNGGGGGGGGGGGGGGGGGGGGGGGGGGGGGGGGGGGGGGGATGAGTATGGACTCCTGGGTTCTGGGCCCAACTCTGCCACAGACTTTCTGTGTCACACCTGGGAAATCGCTCAGTCTCCCCTGACCTGTCTGCCCCTCTGTGAAATGGATGAATACACAGTGGCCTGAAGTTGTGAAAGTAACTGTTGATTTTCATTTCCTTAGTTAATGAGTACGCGGTTTCTGACATCTCAATGGGGACTGATTTTGAGGACTGCCTGCTCAGCTCCAAGGCACCCCAAATCAATAACCGCTTGAAAATTTTAGGGCAACAATGATAAATTTTAAGAAAAATATTTTGTACATTGATTTCAGTCTGGTGATATCAGTGAAAAGGACTTTGTGGCCTGGTGAACCAAATCCAGATGTCGATGACGTCACCTGTGTTTTGACATTATATAATCAATCCCTCTATCAAGCTTTACTTGTGATTGATGTAATGGTAATACCTAAAAGGATTAATGCATTTATGTGTATACAGAGCTTGGAGATCCCAGGTTAAAAGCAGCATTCACAGCCTTGCCAATACCCTCGATTTCCACACTAGTAGTGTTGTGAATTTGGTCAGGGCTGGAGACCAGCCTCCGGATGAAATGAGATGCTGCAGCCCCGCTTGCCCACCTCCTGGGGAAGAGCAGCCAGTCGGGAATGGCACAGCTCTCTAGCCTTCCCTCAGCAGCTGAGAGTAGTTTTTGAGCAGGAAGGAGGGAGAAGGAGTGGTGGATAACCACTTTCACTGGATGGGGGAGGAGAGAGTCCCAGCAGTTCTCAGCTTCTCTGCTTTCTCCTCCCCCCTCCCTTTCTGTGCGCAATGGATAAATCTGCTGTCTCCTCCTCTCCCCTTCCCATCCCCATCCTCATTCCTGCAACACCGGGCCTGGGACCAGAGTAGGGGATACATCACCCCTGGAGCTGCAGGAGCAACAGAGATAGGGGCTGGGATAGGTGCATAATTAATCGCTGAGTTGGGGGAGTGGTAGATGCATACGGGTGGGAGGACACAGATTTGACTCAATGAGAAGTTTGGGGAGAAGCCAGCGAAGACACTTGTAGCCAGGGGCCAAGATCACCTTGCTCTGTAAATCTGGGAGAGTGGGCAGCACTACTGTCTCTCAGACACACCCTGGGCTTAGGGGCGGGCAGCGGAAGTCAAAAATCAAGAGACAAACCAAAACCTCTCAATTTCCGGGTGAATCCTATGACTTGGGGGG